>UESW01004400.1:472107-492607 GCA_900491605.1 Calamus simplicifolius | reverse complement strand
AAAACTATTGAAGAAGCTGAAAAAGATAATAATTGGATGTTAGCAATGCAAGAAGAATTAAATCAATTTACTAGAAATAATGTATGGACATTAGTGGAAAGACCTAAAAATCATTCAGTAATAGGATCAAAATGGGTTTTTAGAAATAAACTAGATGAAAATGGCATAGTAATTAGAAACAAAGCTAGATTAGTTGCAAAAGGATATAATCAAGAAGAAGGTATTGATTTTGATGAAACCTTTGCACCTGTAGCTAGATTAGAAGCCATTAGACTTTTACTTGCATTTGCATGTCATATGAACATTAACTTATTTCAAATGGATGTCAAAAGCGCATTTTTAAATGGATTTATAAATGAAGAAGTTTATGTAGAACAACCACCAGGTTTTGAAGATCATGAATTTTCAAATCACGTTTTTAAATTGCACAAGGCATTATGGTTTGAAACAAGCACCTAGAGCTTGGTATGATAGACTAAGTAAATTTTTAATTGAAAATGATTTACAAGAGGAAATGTTGATAAAACATTATTTTTGAAAAGAAAAAGTAAAGATTTACTTGTAGTACAAATATATGTTGATGACATTATTTTTGGTGCTACTAACGATTCTCTATGTCAAGAATTTGCTAAGTTAATGCAGGGAGAATTTGAAATGAGCATGATGGGAGAACTCAACTTCTTCCTTGGACTCCAAATCAAACAAAGCAAAGAGGGTATCTTTATCAACCAAACAAAGTACACAAGAGAGATTCTAAAGAAATTTGGTATGGAATCAATTAAACCCCTCGGAACACCAATGAGTCCTTCATGCAAGCTGGACAAAGATGAAGAAGGTAAAAAGGTTGATCAAAATATTATCGAGGTATAATCGGATCCCTACTTTATTTAACTGCAAGTAGACCAGATATTATGTTTTCTGTATGTTTATGTGCTAGATTTCAATCAGAACCTAAAGAATCACACTTAATAGCTGTTAAAAGAATACTAAGATACTTAAGTGGAACAAAAAATGTAGGTTTATGGTATTCTAGAGACTCCACATTAAATCTGATTGCATACTCAGATTCTGATTATGCTGGATGCAAGTTAGATAGAAAAAGCACAAGTGGTGCATGCCAATTTTTAGGAAGTAACTTAATCTCATGGTTTAGCAAAAAGCAAAATTCGGTTGCATTATCTACTGCGGAAGCAGAATATGTTGCAGCTGGAAGTTGCTGTGCTCAAATCCTATGGATTAAGAGACAACTTGAAGACTATGGTATCACACTTGATAAGACACCTATAAGATGTGATAATACAAGTGCAATAAATCTAACTAAAAATCCAATTCAACATTCAAGAACAAAGCATATTGAAATAAGATATCACTTTATAAGAGAACATGTAGCCAATAATGAAATTTGTCTTGATTATGTGAATACTGAAGAACAACTTGCAGATATATTAACAAAACCCTTAAGTGAAGAGAGATTTTGTTATCTTAGAGGAGAATTAGGAGTTTGTGATCCTTTGGAATAGTTTTCTGAAACTCTTAAGGACATCTATCTAGATTTCATCATTTTCTTGAAAAATCTTGATATTTCAATAAGGAAATCTATCTAGATCTTGATTCATTGTTTCCCCAATTGCTAAAGAACATTAATCTATAATTTGATGATTAATTTGAATAGTTTCAAATCCTTGAAACTTAATTTTTTATCTCTGAAACTGTTAGAGTCGACTCTGACAGTTTGTGGAGTCGACACCTGAGTTTTTGATGTTCTGTCTAAGCGATTAGAGCCGACTCTGGCTTTTGTGGAGCCGACTCTAATACGAGCGCTGACAGATTTTCTGGTTCGGAGCCGACACCCAGTTTTCGGGAGTCGACTCTAAGTCGAGCTAGGTCAAAAATAAAAAGGCGGAGTCGACCCCCAATCATTCCAATCGTCTCCTAAACCTATCCAAAGAACTCCAAAGCCTTTCCAACTTCCCCAAATCTACTCAAAACCCTTGATTAATCTTCCAATCTTCTCAATGGCACCTAAGAGGCGCGGATTCGTCGGTGGAGCATCCGTTCCAACGAAGAGACGCACTGTTCGGAGGCAACCCTCGCCTTCTTCCTCTTCGGCCACTCAAGAGGATTCCCCTCCTTCACCATCTTCACCAAAGGTTGATCATTTAGCCGGTAAGACCATTACCACTGGGAGAAAAGTGAACTTTGATTTATTTGAATCGGAAGGTTTCTCTATTGGAAGAATTTGAAGGAAATGGGATGGGAAAAAATTTGCTCACTTGATATACCCACATATCCAGCTTTAGTAAGAGAGTTTTACAACGGTTTAAGCAGAGGAGAAGGTGGATTAATAAGTATAGTAAGAGGAACAAGAGTGACAATAACCTCTGAGATTCTTGGAAACTTATTAGAAATGCCCACAATCGGATTGATGGAATATCAACATGAGGATAGAAGTGGGGCATTGACAAGAATGCTAGGGAGAGATGTGACTGAGTTTGAAGAAAATTTGCAAATCAGTTGAATCTAGAACTCAGATTACTGCATAATATCTGTGGAAGAATCTTATTTCCAAAAATTGGGAGATTCGAGTATGTCTCGGAGCGAGACGTTCTGTTAATGGACTGCATAATTACTGGAAGGCCAGTCAATTTAGCTGGCATGATGATTGGATACATGGCAGAGGCAGCTACAAAGAAGAGATCAACACTGCCATACGGTATGATTCTGACACTAATCTTTAGAAGCCAAGGTGTGCTCATTATGGAGAATGAACCTTTAAGAAAACTGAGACACACTGATTATTATAGCATATCTACTATTCATCGGATGGGCTTCAAGAAAGTAAATGGTGTTTGGATAAAGGGAGGAAGAGAGGAAAGAGCAGAAAGAGAAAGAGCAGAGAAACCAGAGTAGAAGACATCCCGGGACCATCCACTGAGGGACCATCTGTCCCTGATCCATCTATTGCGGGACCTTCTTCAGCTGGACCTTCAGAGGCCGGACCTAGTTCTATTCCCTCACCTCCACATCAGCCTATAATAAATTCTGGGAGATTCTCTGATGAACAACTTGATCAGTTAAGAGGTTTGCTTGCTGAGTATGATAGCCAGAGATCTCAAGAAATTTCTAAATTAAAAGAAGACTTTAATCTGTTGAAGGAAGAACTAAATTCGAGACTGGACATGATATCCTTTACCTTAGGCAATTCTGTTGAATCCTTTGGTGCTGAGCTTCACAAGATCTTCGAAAGGATGGAAGGCATTGCTGATGGATCAGGATCTTATGTTCATGCAACGGGTCAATTGAAGAAGGATATTGACCTTGCAGTCTCTCAAATCGAAGCTTGCCTTGAAAACTTTAAGAAATCACAAAAGGATGATGTAATGGAAATCATAGGTCATCTGAAGAAAATTGTATTCAAACACATCTGACCTTGATTTTGAGTTTGATAGTTTGTACTTAGGAAGTTTTTGAATATCTAATGTATTTCATTTTGAAATGTAAATGAATCAACTAATGTAATGGTTCTTGCTTATGAAATGCAATTTCACATTTTCAAATATTGATTGCTTGGATCCCTATGCTTTATTGAGTCTACAATTTTTTATATAACTTTCTTTATCTAATACTCTCCTTTTCTGATAACAAAAAAGGGGGAGAGATGGTTGTATGCAAAGAAAGATTGAATATGATTGAATTGTATGCAAAGAAAGATTGAATATGAATATTGAATATGCAAAGACTTGAAAATTTTAATGAAGGGAGAAATGGTTATATATGCATAAAGAAAGAAAGAAAGGGGGAGAATTAATTGTTTATGCAAAATGACTTGAAATGTTAATCAGTTAAAATTTGATGCTTATATACAGGGGGAGCTTAACAAAAAGCTCATTTGCAATTTTATGCACATTAAGATTAAATATTCATAATTGATGGATTATATTGAACTCATGCACAATTTTAAAGTTTACATTGAACATTGGCATCAAAACCTAAATTTCAAATGTTTAAAGTTCAAAATGACTATAATCCTTAGTTTGATTGAATTTTTGAATGCATATACTCAAAGTTTTTGTTATCATCAAAAAGGGGGAGATTGTTGACCCAATTGATGATTTTGATGATTAACAAAACTATTGAGTATAACTATTGAAGGCTCTGATGATTTTGATTTAGTGTTTCAGATTATAAGACTATTGAATGATCAAAATCAGGAGTTACATAGTGTTCTGGATCGAATCTAATGTCTAGGTAAGAATTGCAGACATTAGAGTCGACTCCGAGAATCACAGAGCCGACTCCGGAACTGGCACGGACGTTAGAGTCGACTCCGAGACTGTTAGAGTCGACTCTCACAGAAGAAGCAGAAAGTCGATTTTTCTGGCCCCGACCTAGAGTCGACTCCGGGTAAGTTAGAGTCGACTCCGGAAAAGTTTCTTGTCGACCCCAGAAAAGCCAGAGACGACTCCAGAAATATCGTTTTGAAATGCCTCGAGCTAGAGCCGACTCCAGAAAAGTTAGAGTCGACTCCAACCCACCTGGAACGAAAAATCAAGTTGCCAGATCAGCTCTAACGGTAATATTTCTATTTTACCTTATTTCTAACGGATATATTTTGATACAAGGTACACTCCAACGGATAGTTTTCTTCCAAAAATGGTGTGAAAGAAATCTATAAAAAGGGAAGTCTATTGTTCAAAAAAGAACGGAAAAATAGAAAGAAAAAGAGAGAAAATCTGAGATAGACAAATCCCATTTCAAAAATCCGAGAGCTTGAATCTTAAGAGGAAAACCTTCTAGCTCAAATCCACTCCACTCCAAAAAGCTCAAGAGGAATCCAAAGCATTCAAATCAAAGTCTTGGTGGATTTCCCAACTTGGAGAAAGGAGATTCGTTTCTTGCTTTTCAACTCTTCTCAACTGCTTCAACTGTGAAGAATCGGAGCTGAGGCTTGATTCAATCCAGCAAGGAGAAGAAGAAAAGAAGAAAAGCTCAAAAGCCAACCTATCTACAAATCAGGCTTTTCTAAACCTTGTTATTCTTAATTTGTATATTTGCTCATTGAGGAGCTTTGTATTTCAAAAACAATACTTATTTTGTTTGTGCCTAGTTCAATCTGGGGGATTGAACTAGAGGAGGTAGTTTTACCTCGGTTCAAGCTTGGTTAAGCTTGGGTTAGGGTTTTTGTGCTGGTGAGCCCTTGAAAACCAGCTGGGTTCGTTGTGCGCCCGGAAAACAACAAGTTCGAGTTGTGAGCTTGTAAAACAACTCTGCTGTAATCTAGGGTGATTATAGTGTGGACCCAAGTGAATCTTGGGAGTGGACGTAGGTGTTGGATACACCGAACCACTATAAAATCTTTTGTGTTTGCCGTGTTCCATTGTCTCTTTCTCTATCTCTTATTCACTGCACTTTATAGTTACCTTGCATTTGCCTTCATTAATCTCAAGCAAACTATTTTAAAAAGGCTAATTTTTTAAAGAACCCAATTCATCCCCCCCCTCTTGGGTTGCCATCTGGGCCAACACATCCTTTCAATGCGGCCTGGACAGCTTTGCATATGCTTGCAAAAGCTTCTGCTATGATTCTTGATTTAATGTCATCATATGATATTGAAACATTTTCAACTGCAAGATATTGTAAATAGAATCAAACAATAACGTAGCTCTAGGTCAATGCAAATATTTTTGGGAAAAAATTTCCTGGGGTTATCAAGCCATCAAATGAATGATGGAATCATTACTTTTCACGGGGTATTATTCCTTAAAAGTCTAATCATATACGAGCACTCTACATGACAAACAATAGCAGTCTAATTATATATGAGTACTATGCATGGCAAACAATAGCAGCATAAAATGAAAAAAATTACTTGATTATGAAGTGGCTAAGTTTAAAGTAATTGATGGCCCATGAATAGTTATCATGATTCAATCCAAAATGGATTTAAAGCATAACTACAATGCTCTAAGTCCATTTGCTTGCTCAATTAACTTGTTAACGAACTAAAACCTTATAGTCCAAAAATTTGAATGAAGTTCATAAGCATATAACATCTTTTTTTTTTTTCAATCCAATGTGGGACTATTTTTGAGTCCTTTCTTATAATGCATGGCCACAAGCTAGCCAGAATCTATCCCGAATTGAATCTTTGCTGCTAAAAGGATGGGTTCCTTTTCCACATTCCTATGAGTAGCCATTTCCTTATGTCTACTAACTTTTGTTTATCTATATCAGCTCTGATACCATTTGTAGCACTCCAAACCCATATATTGGTCTAACTAACTCATTAGCAAACTAAAATCATGTGGCCCAAAAATTCGAATGGAAGTTAATTAGTAGCAAATGAACATGAGTTATAAGCATAGAATGCTTTTCTTTTCTATTCAATTTAGGACTAATTTAGGGTATTACAATCTTTCTCTTTATAATATAACATCCTCATCGCATGCCATAAGTTAGCTAAATCTACTCCAAGCTAATTCATTGGCCCTACAAGGGTAGCTCCATGCCATGGCGAAACTCTATCATCATTCCATAGGTATCCTTTTCCTCAAAACTACTAACTTTTGCATACTCAGAGCAGAGCATAATGAGATATGAGATACCAAGATAAGAATGCTAATAGATGATTGATATCGATATCGAGCGTGACCATATGAGAAGTCAGTAGAATGACTACTCACTCGTCAGTGACTTCTCAGCAATGTAGTACCTGTAAGTGGTCCTTGACCTATAGTACTTTGGTTGCTCATACTAGAGTTATTGTAGTTTGACTGCATATTGCCTTGATCTCTTAGGCACAAGGACTTTATATGTATGTTGACTGCAATGGTCATAATGTAGAAGTAAGAAGTATTCATGAGGAATCTATCAGCCTTAGTAGATGGCGAGTAGTTCTATGCTATTTAAGAGATGGAGTTCATGAGTCCGTGGCCATGGCAGGTGATAATGGAAAGGAGTTTCCATTAGAATTACAAGTTGAACTTGAGTCAAATAAATATTACATATGACTGATGCTTAGGGTTTGATGAGTTATCCTTAACCTAGCACCTTGTTGGAACTCTTGATAGAAGGATTATACTACATGGTACCTATATTCTTTCTGGGTTCTTTTTCTAACATATTGGCTTGCCACCATATACTGTTGTAGGTGTAATTGGTGGATTATTAGAAGCTCACTAGAATCAAGTCGAATAGTTTTGATCCACCGAAAGGAGTTTTAGTGTAGTCCTAATGCTGATTAGGGATTATTCTTACTACTAGACAGGTTGAGACCTATGGAATCACACGCAATCGGGGCTGAACTCCTCACTTTGATCTTTACATTAATTTGATTAATGTTTTGGATCAAGCTCCTTGAAGATGGATTGCTAATTGTTAGCAATTAGGCTTGATAGTATTACTATTGACCCAATTCGACAAGATCGAATTATTTTCTATCTTTTTTGAATGTTAAATTAGATTTGACCAAATGCATTTTAGGGTTATTTGAGTTGTCTAAGATTCAATTGGAACTTAAGTATGAGTCTTATGTGATGATATTCAACTTGGACTCAAATCCAATTCAAATTAGATTCGAATTTAACCATGAATGAAGAGCATTAATGGATTGAGACTCTTGGTCTCTCTAAGGTGGTTCACATTAATGTATACTAAATTTTGGTTTAATTTAAGACCTTTGGTCTTCCTAAGGTGGTTCAATCTAAAACTTTTGGTCTTACTAAAGTAGTTAATCTACATTAAATTCAAGCTCTCATTGAATGTAAAGAGATGATAGAAATCTTGTCAATTTATTAAGTGTGGGATAAGTAAAGGGTTATGGCTCTTCAAATTCCATGATAATAAATGTCATAAATAGTCTTCATAATGAAAAGATGGCCTTTAAACTGCTTTTCATTAATAACCATTATAATGGAAGCCTTTTTGGTCTACCTTGAATTAATTATGGCATTAATTGCTTTCACGATGGAAGAAGACTTTGGGTTACTCTTGAAAGCTTATATAAAGGGTCCCTAGCCTAGCAAAGAAAGAAGCCAGTGAACAAATTCATCTTGTATGGCATGAGGCTTTGCATAGATTAGAAGATCCCTTAGGCTTAGAGAAGTCTCCATTTCTTCTATTCCTCCATCCTAGATTAGATCTAGTTGGGTAGAAACAAGAGACAAGTTCCTATTAAGGAGATCAGGCACAAGCTACAAGGCTAATTCAACAAAGAGTTTGCTAAACTATCTTTATTAAAAGGACCTGCAAGGCACTAGCACCTAGTGATCCATCCATTTTGAGGAGTTTCATCCCCGTATAGATATTCATAGAGGCCGGACATGTGAAAGGCTCTAGTTCAAGACCTAATGATCCGATAGAGTAAATTCCAATTGCATATTTTAATTTGACGAGGTAAAAAATTTATGTTTAAATTTTTTGTTGCATTAGATCTAATCCATGATTATGTCATTACTGAGTAAATAAGTTTTATATGTGATTTAAAACTTATTTAACCAATTTTAAAATTTTAAAATTTATTTCTTTCGCTCCAAGATACTAATTGTGTCTATACTAACCTAATCCATCAATTAAGGTCCTTCAAAGTGATATCAGAGCCAAGGTTTGATTGATACTGTATGATCAGATCAGATTTTTAATCTTGATTTATGAGATAAATCATATGATGATATAGATTAATTTTTTGGTAAGTTATAATAATATAAGTGTTGTCTTTAAAACTACGATAATCAAAAATCTGTCAAACATCTTATGACACCTAGTTAATTGATAAAGAATTATTTCTTGCCATAGTTTACTTAAATCATGATGTAATTCGATGTTAAAAATTTTAAAAATTGAATATCATGTGATTTAACAGGGGTAAAATGGGTCCAAGGATATGGCCTAGTCTAGGGTTATCCGATAGGATTAGTAGTTAAACCTTGACTGATTTTGAGCAATTGATTAGGTTAGATTGGGTTTAAAATTATTTCTAAACATTAGAAGGTCAAATTGACTCATTTCAACATGAGTTGATTATATCAAGACCGATTTTGGCTCAACAGTTGAGCTTGGTTCAATAGGTAATCTATTCTATTTGACTAAACTACTTGGTGTCTAAGGCAAGTCTTGACTAGTGGTTCTTAATTGCTCTATTCACTTACCTTGCCAATTTCAATTGGTATCTAAGGTAAGTTAAATAGGACCCCACCGATCTTACTTACTTGGCCATTATAGGATGGTCTTGAGTGGATAAGATTGCTTGTTGATTTGGCTTAACCCATGTTAACTAGTGATGTGGCTGATCATGCTCCACGGGCTTCGGATTAACAGACTTCACAATTTTCGGAGCCGAGTAGTAATATGGCAGCTGGCCCCGGCCTTGGAGTCAACTTCAGCCTCGTTTCCAGCCCCAAACCTAGCCTTGGCTTTGGTCTCGAGCTCAACGTCAGCCTCGGCCTCGAACCTAGCTTCAGCCTCGGCCTCGAGCTCAGCCTCGGCCTTAGACCTGGCTTTGGCCTCGAGCTCAGCCCCGGCCTCAACCTCAAGCTCAGCCTCGGCCTCAGCCTTGAATCTAGCTTCGGCCTCAGCCCTGGCCTCGAACCTAGCTTTGGCCTCGGCCTTGGTCTCGAACCTGGTTTTGGTCTCGGCCTCAGCCTTGAACCTGGCTTCAGCTTCGGCCTCAGCCTTGTCCTCAAACTTGGCTCCCAGCATCCAAACAAGTGCTTAGAGCGGCCATGTGGCCCACAAACCCACGATCTCTATGATCACGGATAGTTACCATTATCCACGGTGCACGTCTAAAGGTTATGCGCCCACCTATCACTTACAACGTCGATCCTGATGGATGACGTGATTCAACGATCATCCACGAAGGGTAAGAGGGACCTCCGAATAGGTATAAGAACCTTCACTCACAACGAGGAAGGGGATTCATCCTGAACTACTCATCTCTAGTGTTGTTCTCCAAATCACTAACTAGAGCATCGGAGGGTCCCTGCCGGAATCATCAGTCCGGGACTTTTGTTGCAGGTTTCCGGCTAAAGAAAGCGGTCATGTCATCTTCTCGAAGGCCCACGAAGCTCTTTTCTTGCCCGATGCTCTCTGGAAGTGATTTGGCAGCAATAGATTGGCGCGCCAGGAAGGGGGGGCACTGCAACACAGACGTTTATTCGATGTATCTGTAACCTTTCAACCTCTAGAAGGAAGAAGATGGTGATCATACGTGCGCAAGAGGCCTCTACTAGTCAGGCTAGGGGGCACCCCTCGTGGGCTGAGCAGCCGGAGACTGACCTCCCTGCTTCACCCCCCATACAGCCACAGTTTAGCCAAGATGATCGGCTTGCCGCACTGACCCAGTAAGTTCAGGATCTGATGGCGGTGGTTCAGGGGCTGCAGGAACAGTGCTCCACCACTATGCCATTGTTACCTCAGCTCCCTCTGCCCCATGCGGAGGGTCATGGGTCAGCCAATCTCATCATGGCAGGACTCCTCTGAAGACCTTCCATCGTGCATCTCTGAAATCTCATTGCCGGGAGACTTCCAAACGACCGCGATCTCCTTCCCGTCGCTCTGACCGCCTCCCCAAGCGGCGCATTGGGAAGGAACCTGAGCAGGTGCATCCTCTCCATCAATGACCTTCTCCCCACTCATCTTCCAAATCTTCGAGGGAAGATTCTGTCAACAAATGGATTGCTCGTCGGGCCGAGCTGTGGTTGGACGAGTATCATCTGCGGTTGGAGGAGCTCAGCCGTAGAATTACCAACCCTCACAGGGTGGAATACGACCATCGCCCCCCACTATCTCGCCACATTATGGAGGAACCGGTCCCATCCTGGTTCCATCTACCCTAGTTGGACCCATATGACAGCACCACAGACCCCCTGGATCACCTGGATAGTTACAAAGTCCTCATGCAGGTCCAAGGGGCAACAGATTATCTCCTCTGCATCACCTTCCCAGCTACACTTCGAAAGGCTGCACGTGCGTGGTATTCCCGCTTGCCACAACGTAGCATCAACTCCTTCAGGCAGCTGGAGCAATCCTTCTTGGCCCACCTTGATACATGCCGAAAGATTTTCCGGGTGGCTAATAGCTTATTTGTCGTCCAGCAGAGGAGCGATGAAACTTTGAAAACTTCTTGGCCCGGTTCAAGGAGGTTGCGCTCAAAGTCTATAATCTTGAGGACTCCATGGCCACCCTGGCCATAAAGTGGGGACTCCGTCCCTCTCGCTTCGCCTATTCTCTGGATAAGAAACCTCTCGGCTCATATGCCAAACTGCTGAGCCGAGAGCAGAAGTATATTCGCGCTGACGAAGAAGACTTTTCCAGAAGGGAGGTCGACAAGGGATCCAGTAAGAAGCCAGTGTATCCAGAGCCTGCTAGGATATGGCCAAGGAAGTCTGAGCTGCCTTGTCGCTCGGACAATCGACCTCGGGCCCTAGCTCCCAAGGAACACTTCACTCCCCTTCTCGCCTAGTATCCCATATCTTACTAGAGATCGAGGGCGAACCCTATCTTCGGCGTCTGCCTCCTATAAGGCTAGGAGTCCTTCGCAATAAAGATCTCTATTGCCGCTATCACTGGGACTACGGCCACAACACAAAGGACTGTCGCCTGCTGAAGAAAGCCATCGAGGAACTCGTCCAGTAGGGCTATCTAGAAAAGTTTATTCGAAGAGGGAATCCTATTTCTCTGGGCCCATCGGCACCATCTGCGCCTCAACTCGGCGTAGACAACGCTCCGACGGAGAAGACGATGGCCATGATCTCCTGGGGGCAAGCAGTGCCTCTAAAAGGTAGCGCAAGGAGGGAGTAGATTCTGTAATTTTCTTTTCAGAAGGGACTTAGAAGGGCTAGACAACCCTAATGATGATAGCGTCATCATGTCAATGACGACAACTAAACATCTTGTAAAGCGAATCCTTGTTGATAGTAGAAGTTCAGTGGATGTTCTTTCGTACGAGGCATTTATTCGAATGAGCCTGTCTCCAAGTCTTCTTTGCCCTATGACCACTCCCTTGATGAGCTTCACTGGGGACACTGTAAAGGTAGAAGGAGAAATCACCCTCCCAGTTACGGCCGGGATGGAACTACGCTAGAGCACGGTCTTCATAAAATTTTGGTTGTCCGGGTTCCCTTGGCTTATAATGCCATTCTTGGAAAGCCTGGTCTCAACCTCCTTGATGCCATTATCTCTACAAAAAGGCTATTGGTACGGTTTCCTACCAACAAGGGAGTCAGAGAGATGCGCAGGGAGCGGAACCTGGTACCCTTCTATTACCACACCGCTCCTAGTCCTCACGAGGTGATTGCTCCATCGATGCCCGAGCCACTTGATCCCAGAGACTTCGAGAGGAGAGGAGAATCGAGTGAAGCTGACTTTTCCACTAGGGGAGGATCCAACGAAGACAATTCGAATCGAAACGCTTCTTACTCTCGAAGCAAGGGATCGGTTACTTACCTTTTTGTGGGCCAACGTGGACGTCTTCGCTTGGTCAGCCTCAGATATGCCAGGAGTGCTGCCTGAAGTCATCACCCATAAACTTGGCATCGACCCAAGGAGTTGATCGGTTCGGCAAAAGAAGAGGAGTTTTACTCCCGAGAGGCTAAGAGCCATGGACGAGGAAGTCAATAAATTGATCGCAGCGGGCCATATACGCGAGGCGCATTACCCAGTCTGGCTAGCCAACGTGGTCATGGTTCACAAGGCCAATGGAAGCTAGAGGATGTGCGTTGATTTTACCGACCTCAATAAGGCATGCCCCAAGGACAGCTTCCCACTGCCCAGGATCGATCAGCTGGTGGATGTCACATCGGGCCATGAAACCTTAGCTTCATGGATGCCTTCTCAGGGTACAATCAGATAAGGATGAAGCCGACTGATGAGGAGGCCACTTCTTTTGTGACCGAGAAGGGCATCTATTGCTACAAGGTCATGCCCTTTGGGTTGAAGAATGCAGGAGCCACATACCAGAGGTTGATGAATAAGGTCTTCGAAGATCAAATCGAGTGCAACATGGAGTTGTACATGGAAGACATGTTAACGAAAAGCATTCGTGCCGACAACCATGTTGTTGACCTTTTAGAAACCTTCGACAACCTTTCGCTGATACCGAATGAAATTGAACCCACAGAAGTGCGCCTTTGGAGTCGCAGCGGGAAAATTCCTGGTATTTATGGTGACACAGAGGGGAATCAAAGCTAACCCAAGAAGATCAAGGCCATCCTCGACATGAGACCACCAAATAACAAGAAGGAAGTACAATGGCTCACAGGAAGGATAGCCGCCTTGAGCCGTTTTCTAGCAAGGTTAGCAGAAAAGTGTCTACCCTTCTTCAAAGCCTTGTGCAAAGTTGATTGCTTCAACTGGATGAAGGAGTGTTAAAAGGCGTTCGAGGGATTGAAGAAGTTCTTGTCCATCCCACCTTTGCTATCTAAGCCAAGGGGAGGAGGAGGAGAATTCTTCCTTTACCTCGCTGCATCCCCTAAAGCGGTGAGTTCTGTGCTCGTCTGCGTTGACGCTGACAAGATGCAGAGGCCAGTCTACTACTCAAGCAAAGTGCTTCACGATGCAGAGGTTAGGTATTCTAATACCGAAAAAATTATCTTTGCACTAATCGTCTCTGCTCAGCGTCTCATGCCATACTTCTAAGCACACCCGATTATGGTGGTCATGGATCAACCCCTCAGGGCAATTCTCTCCCATCCTGACACCTCCGATCAACTGGCGAAGTGGGCAGTCAAGCTGAAAGAATTTGACCTATCATTTCAATCCAGGTCGGTGATGAAGTCCCAGATCTTGGCGGATTTCCTGGTCGAGTGCACTTGGACAGAGGAGCAACTGGAGGAACCTCATGCAAACCTCTCGGACACTAAAATCGAGGGAGGAGGGGAGGACTGGATCCTTTATGTAGATGTAGTGTCAAACTCTCAAGGCAATGGGGTGGGCCTCATCCTAGCAAGTCCGGACGGCATTGTGACCGAGTATGCCCTCCATTTCCTTTTCTCGGCCACAAACAACCAAGCTGAGTATGAAGCTTTGCTGTCAGGATTGAGGCTGGCACGGGAGCTCAGGGCTAAGTGCCTCAGAGTCTTCATTGACTCCAGCTCATCTCTGGCCAGATAAAGGGAGAGTATAAGGCTTGAGATCCTACAACGTCTTGCTACTTGAGCATGGTGCAATCACAAGCCTCTCCCTTTACTCACTTCAGTGTTAGCTACATTTCCCGAGGGGAGAATGCCAGAGCCGATGATTTATCCCGGCTAGCCACTTTGGCCGACAGGACCTTGGAGAGAACTTATGTGGAACATCTAGAAGCCCCAAGTATTGATGTGATGAAAGAATCCTTACCAATTAACTAAGATCTTTCTTGAATGGACGCCTATGTCCAGTACCTCACCAATGGCACCCTCCCGGTCGACCCTACTGAAGCAAAACTACTCAAGTGGTATGCATCTAAATTCCTTGTGCTCGACGGACAACTATATCGAAGGTTCTTTTCTCACCCCCTTCTTAAGTGTGTTGGTCCTGCATATGCTGACTACATCCTCCGTGAGATCCATGAGGGTATTTGTGGAAACCACTTGGGAGGCAGGGCACTATCACACAAGGCCCTACGCCAAGGCTATTATTGGCATACCATGCAAGGAGATATAGCCGAGTTGGTTTAGAAGTGTGATAGTTGCCAGTGGCATGCCAACATCCAACGGTTGCCAACCTCTCAACTGAGCCCCTTGTCAGCTCCATGGCCCTTTGCCCAATGGAGGATGGATATTTTGTGGCCATTCCCTCTAGCCTCTGGTTAGAGAAAGTTTCTACTCGTTGCCATCGACTATTTCACCAAGTGGGTAGAGGCTAAGGCACTCGCCAAAAGCACCGAAGCCAAGGTGAGGACTTTCTTTTGGAAGTCCGTTATTTATCGATTCGGGCTACCCCACACCCTTGTTACCAACAATGGTTGACAATTCGACAACGCTCCCTTCCGAGAGTTTTGTACCGAACTGGGCATATGCCAGAAGTTCACTTCTGTCGGTCACCCTCAGTCAAATAGAGTGGCCGAAGTGATAAATCGTACCATCCTTCAAGGGCTTAGAACACGCCTGGATGATTTTAAAGGAAGATGGGTGGAGGAGCTCCTGAACATGCTATGGGCGTATCACATGACACCACAGATCCCTATGGGAGAAACTCCCTTTGTCCTGGTGTTCGGGTCGGAGGCCGTCATCCCGATAGAGATTGCATTCCTAGTCCCCGGATACAATCATACGATAAGGGAAACAATCCAAGCCAGTTGCAAGCCAACCTTAACCTTGTTGAGGAGGCCCGTGATCGAGCATGACTCAAGATGGCTACTTACTGCCAAAGAGTTGCAAAATATTACAACACTCGAGTTCACCCCAAACATTCCTCCCTGGAGACTTGGTCCTCAGGCGAGCAGAAGTCTCCAAACCCACTGAAGGAGGCAAATTGTCATCCAATTGGGAAGGGCCTTATCGGGTCACCGATGCACTTCATCGCAGAGCATATCAGATCGAGGAACTAGACGGGAAGCTACTCCCTTGCACCTGGAATGCAGACAACCTTCGTGATATTACCAGTAATGTGTACTGACACCATAGATTTGAGTATTCCAATCTATATTTGAATAACATTCACCTCTACTTAGTAAAAACATTCTCGAGCAATCTTGCTTCTCTAGCTCAAGCCCGACTCTGCGTTGGCATTCAAGCCCGACCCCGGTTGGCACCAAGACCGATGTACCATCGGCACTCAAGCCCAGCTCTGCATCGGCACTCAAGCCCGGCTCCGCGTCGGCATTCAAGCCCGGTCCCGGTCGGCGCCAAGACCGATGTATCATCGGCACTCAAGCCCAACTCCGTGTCAGCACTCAAGCCCGACTCCATGTCGGCACTCAAGCCCGGCTCTGCATCGGCATTCAAGCCTGGCTCTACGTCGGCATTCAAGCCTGGCTCTGCGTCGGCATTCAAGCACCGACCCTGGTTGGCATCAAGATCGATGTACCATTGACACTCATGCCCGACTCCATGTCGACACTCAAGCTCGGCTCCGTGTCGGCATTCAAGCCCGACTTCGCGTTGGCACTCAAGCCCGACTCCACGTCGACGTTCAAGCCCGACCACATCGGCACTCAAGCCTGACTCAACGTCGGCACTCAAGCCCAACTTTGTTGGCACTCAAGTCACTCTCGCATCGGCGCTTAAGCCCGATTCCACGACGGCACTTGAGCCTGCCTCCATGTCGGCATTCAGGTGTGAGGCTGAATCAGCGCTTTACATTCAAGAAGTTACTCTCACGTCAGCCTCAATCTCAACCACAACTCGTGGACTCTAGCTACATATGCCTATGTACTCGACCTCGGCCTATACTCTTGAGTGAACTCGTTTTGGCCACCACGGAAGCAAAGTAACAACACAACACAGCATATCTGAGGATTTTAGAAAAAGAGTCTTCATTGATGGTAAACAAGTTTACAAAATTGCCAACTTTACTCGGACTTCCTTACAAAAAAAAAAGCAAAAAGAGATGCAACAGAGCGTTCACGGCTCAGCCGATGCTGGGCTATTGTCAGAGGAATGATGCTCTGCTGGTGTTTCCTCCGTGGCCTCGTCCGGCTCCAAGTCGTTGAGACCCTCAAGATTGTAGACTCTTCCCACTTTATCCTTGCAATCTTGGAAGCCCATGTTGTAGGCGAAGGCAGTGGCCTTGGCCCAGCTCTTCACCAAAGCTGGTAGACTGTTGGAAGATCTCTACATCCTCAGTAACTTTATTCTCTGCCGTAGCTACCCTCTCTTTGGCAGCTTGTGCAGTCGCCTTCAGTTCAGTTACTTGCGCATCGGAGCGGCGGGAGATCTCCTTGGCATTCTCCGCCCGCTCCTCAGCTGCACTTATTTGAATGTTGGCAGAGTGTAGTCTGGTTTGGTACATCAGTAAAGCCAACTCTGCCTTTTTATTCTTCTCCTTAGTAGATCAGACCACTTCCAGGCCTACTTGGCCCTCTCTGCCTAAGCCAAACACTCGGTGCAGGCCGCCTCTTAGGCTTTCTCGGCTCGGGCTTGCTCTTTGGCCCTCTCGGCTTGGCCAGCCTTCAGGGCCTTCTCGGCCTCTTCCGCTCAGGCCAGAGCTCGGTGAGCTTCTTCGTTAGAATGGCCGAGAGCAACCTTGGCCTAAGAGAGGATGTTCTTCACAGCGGCTAAGGAATTTACCACCTGCATAAGACTCGCCATCAGGGAGAGGCTAGAAGGAATTCTTAACAAGGGAACTTAAATGAAGGGACAACTTACTTAAAGATGAGCCACGAAGGCATCGCGGAAGAAAGAGGAGGTCCTTTGGTTTTGGAGACCTCTTTGGAGCTCAGGCGTGCATACCCACGCCATCATCTGCTTGGCCCAGCGACCATTGTGCTCAAGGATGAACCTGAAAGAGGTTGCGGTGGCTTCATCCTCTGCAGTCCTAGCGGGCGCTAAAGTCGTGGGTGTTGCCTTAGGGTCTGATGGTACCCCTTCCTCTATCAGCACTGTTACCCTAGGAGGCTCTTCGGTCGCTGCCCCTTCTGCTGGTAGAGCAGCCTTTGGAGCTGATTCTGGGGCTGGCTCGGTCACCCCCACTTCTGGAATGACCGATGGTGGTGATGGTAGGACTCCAGCCCTCGACCCCTCCAGGGGCGTGTCAGCAGTAAGGTTGATGTGTGCCTCCCGGTCCGCTCGAGGCTTGCGGATGAGTGGAGTGGGGGACCGGGATCGAGTAGGCGATGGTGACCGAGGCCTCTTCCTTGATCCTTCAGCCTCTCCAGCTTTCCCCTTGGCCCCTTCGGCCTCGTCCTTTTTGGCGAAGGCTTTATCCGCCTTAGCCCTTCTCTCCTGGGCCGCCGCCCTTCTTACCGCTTGAACTGGTGGAAGTATGTCTACACAAGCCAAAAGGACTTGGTAAAGAGAGAGAGAGAGAGAGAGAGAGAGAGAGAGAGAGAGAGGAGAAAAAGGAGATGGGTGAAAAGGCAAAGGATCATGGCTGCTCACCACTGGGAATGAGGCCCGCGAGCCGAAGGTTCTCCTCGGCCAAGAGCCGATTGCATCGAGGGATGTCGGTAGTCAGTAGCTATCCGAATGCCACTTGGTCCCTTGGAAGTATGGAGGAATCTTTGTTTGGGTTGGTGTTTGGTGTTCCTTAGACCCCTCTCACCCGCTCAACATCAGCAAAGAAAAACCCATCTGTCCACCCCTTAATGGATGTAGGAAGGTATAGTTTAAGGGTCCTAGTAGGTCTGGGGGCAAAGGACCACCACCCTGTTTGTTTGCGGAGGGTGTAGAAGCTACGGAAGAGAGAGATCCTAGCTTCTATCACATAGAGGTGACAGAACACCAAGAAGCCAACGATAGTCCGAATGAAATTCGAAACTAATTGCGCTGGCACCAAGGAGTATCTGTCCAAAAGGTTAAGGATGAAGGGATGAAGGGGTAGCCAAAGCCCAGCATTGAAGAAGGCTCCGTATAAGGCGACTTTCCCAGGATGGGAGGAAGTCACCCTATTTTTGGAGCAGGGCGGAATAGGCGGATACTGGCGGAAAGGCTATACTTAGCCCTAAGGTTAACAATGTCTTGGGCGGTCATAGTGGAGGCAGTCCACTCGGGAGACTCCCTCACGACAGAAGATGGGCTAGTGATGATCGGACGTCGCCAGATTGGGGCCCGACCGGCAGTCGGATGACTCCCGATCGGGGATCCTCCGGTAGCTCATCGTTATTCCAATGGAACCCTATCAAGGGAGGAAGACGACCAGCTAGGTGCTGGGGAGGAAGAAGGTTGCGAAGGATAGGGGGAGTAACCTCCAGAATCAGAAATGGAACAGGAAAGGGAAGAATCCATGATAGCAGGGAAGGTGAACTGACCTGGAAGAAAGGTTGGAAAGCTGAAAGCTGGGATGAAAGGCTCAGAAAGAAGAAGCAGAAGCAGAAGAAGATGAACGGGCACTTGAACGAGGTCATATTGAGAGGAAGGAGCAAATGCAGTAGAAGCAAAAGACCAAGGTCAGGGATGATGCCCCTTTTTATAGCCTCATCGTTTCAAATAATCCTACCTGGTTCAATTTAGCCACGTGCTCGCCTGCCACTGAAGATCATTTCGTCAACCACTCGATGCGCAGAACGCGAGGGGCACCACCAATGATGGGACAGCGGTAACCTCACCGCAATGATGATACCCACCTTTGCGTAGTTTTATACTCAAGGAGAATTCCCCTTTATCAATGGTTAGAATGGACAGAGTGATGGCGTTGCAACACCTGATGCTTCATCAAAGAAACATATCCTTCGGGGACACGTGCCCTCTTAGCGACTGTTAGCGTACGAAGATCTGTCACCAGGTGATATAACACCCCTTTTGCTGGTGATTGTACGCCCACTCATCTTAGGAGTGGAAGGGCATTTGATGTGGCTGATCATGCTCCACAGGCTTTAGATTAACAGACTTCATAATTTTTGGAGCTGAGCAGAAATATGGCAGCTGGCCCTGGCCTTGGAGTCAACTTCAGCCTCGTTTCTAGCCCCAAACCTAGCCTCGGATTCGGCCTCGGCCTCGAACCTAGCTTCAGCCTCGGCCTCGAGCTCAGCCTGGCCTCAGACCTGGCTTCGGCCTCGAGCTCAGCCCCGGCCTTGGCCTCGAGCTTAGCCTCGGCTCGGCCTCGAACCTAGCTTCGGCCTTGGCCCTGGTCTCGAACCTGGTTTTGGTCTCGTCCTCGGCCTCGAACCTGGCTTCAGCTTCAGCCTTGGCCTTGTTCTCAAACTTGGCTCCCAGCATTCAAACAAGTGCTTAGAGCGGCCACGTGCCCACAAACCTACGATCTCTAAGATCACGGACAGTTACCATTATCCACGGTGCACATCTAGCGGTTATGCACCCACCTACCACTTACAGCGTCAATCCTGGCAGACGACGTGATTCAACGATCATCCACTAAGGGTAAGAGGGACCTTCGAACAGATATAAGAACCTTCACTCACAACGAGGAAGGGGATTCATCCTGAACTACTCATCTCTAGTGCTGTTCTCCAAACCACTAAATACAGCATCGGAGGGTCCCCCGTCGGAATCATCGGTCTGGGACTTTTGTTGCAGATTTCGGCTAAAGGAAGCGGTCCTCTCATCTTCTCGAAGGCCCACAGAGCTCTTTTCCTGCCCGACGCTCTTTGGAAGTGATTTGGCAGCAACAACTAGGTAAGTCAGTCATAAGATGTGTTGAATCCTACCTGATCAAGTCAAGCAAGAGTTGGGCTGCCTAGAGTTGGGTGAGTTAGACATGTAATGTGCTGACTAATTCAATTCGAGACCTGAACTTAAACCTCCCCATTTTAATATTGAGTCTGTGGTCTTCCATTGTTCTAGGTATGGGGGGTTTTATCGATGTTGATTGTTCTCGGCTGGTTACGGTGGCGCAATTGCACCAATAATTCTTAAACATACCTATTATACATGAGATGTAGCTAGTTTTAGATGGGGTTAGGGCT
>UESW01004400.1:39145-472072 GCA_900491605.1 Calamus simplicifolius | reverse complement strand
AGCCCACGCCAGGTAGTCTACGAAGGTCCAAGAGGTTGCAGAACAAACGGGCTTGAAATTCCATGTTTGGGCCGAGTGTACGGAATTGACCCGACTTCGTTTTGACACTTTGGGGTCAATAGAATCCGGTCAGCTACTGTGTTGGACTGGGCTCAAACTTAGATAGTCACATGGAAACGGGCTGCTGATTCAAAGTCATTGCCTTTGGCAATGAGCTGCTGTGGATTTTGGCCATCGGGCTCGTCTGATAGGAGTTTTGGGCCTATTTTCGTTTTTAATGGCATAGTTGTAATTTTTCTGAACTTATGATGTTAGGGTTTTCTCTCTTATTTAAGTTGGTTTTGGGCGGCCGTCAGAGGCAGAGAAGAAAGACGCTGTTTTAGATTTCCTTTTTTTCCTCTTGAATAAAGATGAATGTTTTCTTCTTTTTTTTTTGATTCAAAACAATTGAATTGAAAATTCAATTGCTCTTCCTTTAAATTTCGGATTGAGAGTGATCAAAATTCGAAATTTTCCCCTTTTCTTGTCAAGATTCGAACCAAACCTGGACGAATTCTTTTCTCGCAGATTAGATCGTTCTTGAGTTGCAGGCGCTTTGAATATCGCCCTGCATCATATAGCAGCTACCAATACTGTTAGGTGAGGGATGCCTCATATTGGATCAGACCGCAACACCCATTAGGAACCCTAGTCGCATAGAGGTTCTCGCATCTCCACAGGGGAGCATGTGAGATCCATGAAAATAGTAGGAGTCTTTTTTTACATTTGAAAGCCCCTAAAATAAATACTGATCATGTACAACATCTAACTAGAACACTTAACTCTTTGCAGTATTGAAGAATATCAGCCTCAAACCACAAATACTAGAGACAAACCATCTGACTGGAATAAACTTTAAGGATTGGTTCAAAAACCTAAGAATAGTTCTTAACTCAAAGAAGCTTAGTCATGTCTTATGTTGACCTCATATTGATTTTGATGAATACAAAATAATTAAGTATAGTACTAATAAATCTATTATTAAGATAAAATAATTTCAAGTAAATCATCATCAAAGAATATGTTACTTCAAATCAAGATATTCTATAAGTCAAATAAAATGCAACACAAAGGTAAAGTGAAACTATTATGGATATGTTCTCTAAGTCCAAATGATTTCAAAAGTTCTTGTGATTCATATGAAGGACTTGAGTTTCAAATTTTTCAAATGATTTCATGTTTCAAGAGTGCATCTATTTTTCAAGAGTATAGGACTACCTTTGGATGATTTCCATATGAAACTTATTTTTCAAAGCATCCTATTTTCTTTGGATTTGCATTGCAATTTGCCTTGCACTTGAACTTAACATTTTTACAAAGAAATTGTGCAGACTGGGTGACCAGAATGTTATCTATGGCATTTTTGAAATTTTTTTAAACACTTTTCAAGCCTAAATACCGAGTTCTCTGCCTTGTTCTTAAAAATGGGGGGCCATATAGGTGCCTAATCCCAAGACTGGGTGCCTATATGGGCACCTAACTTTTGAAGAGATTGATTAGGCGCCTAGCTTGGTGCCTAACCAGGGTGGGTGGAAAGTTAGGCGCCTAGCCAGGCGCCCAACTTTTCATGACTCCAATTTAGATGCCCAACTGGGTGTCCAACTTTTGCTACTCTAAATCTAGACTCCCAATTAGGCATCCACTTTTTCTGATTCCAAATTGGGTGCCCAGTTAGGCACCTAACATGAATTTGCTTTTTATCGTTTCCCTCTATGCCTTGCAAAGAATTTTTGAAAAGGGAATTAGGTGACCAATTAGACGCCCACCCGTTACACCTGATGCCAAAATAGAGAGCAAAAATTTTTTGAGCGACCAATTGGTCGACCAGTTTCTTGAAAATTTCTGTAACAGATAACTTTTCAATGTTCCTTTGCTTGCCATTTTCATTTTATCTTCTCACAACGGCTGTAAATGGCCATATTTTTGGATTTTGTGTATAAATAGCCTCTCAAATAGCGATTTGAGAGGGAAAGATTTGCAGGAAGAAACAATGAAAAATTAGTAAAAACTTGTGAGAAAATCAGTGTTGAAAAGGAAGGGCTCCATTGAATACAGTAGAGCTACTTGAAGAACATTCATTGTCCCATCCTTGCTGTGGCGTGAAGGATCCAACAACCCTTAAAGAGCATTCAAAGATTCATCAAAGGCTTCATTTATTCCTTAAGTTTGCTCAAAGGAAGAAGCCCTCTTGTGGAATGTTCTTCAAACTTATAAGTATTCTATTTGAATATCGACTCATTTAAGGAGCTTGTTGTATTTACTCTTAACATTTTTGTGCTCTGATTTTGAGTTTTACAGTTGTGAAACTTGTGTGGGTAGAGATCTACCCATGTGATTATTGTAAGGCCCCCTTATGCTCGTAAAAAAGTTGCTAGCTCGGAAGGCTAGGTTGTAAGGCTTTCTTGTGCCTATAAATAAGAAGCTAGCCAGGTCGGCTAGGGTTGGTAGTGAAATTTCCAAGGGATTCTTGGATAGTGGATGTAGGTATGAGTTTGGCACCAAACCACTATAAATTTCTTGTGTTTGGTTGATCTATTTTCTATTTTGCTTGCTTATCATCTTCACTTCACTACATGACACTTGATTAAATTCTAAAATTTGCTAAGTAGACATACTTGCCAATTAATTTTTAAAAACCCAATTCACCCCCTCTTGGGTTGCATCATTTGGACAACAAGTGGTATCAGAGCAGGTGCTCTTGATTTTTAGCCTTAAAAAACTTAGAGTCAAAGATTATAGAAACCCAAATAAGTTCCTTATTGAGTGAGGGACAATCCATAAATAGATCACCTTTGTTTAATGGCACTAATTATACATATTAGAAAGCAAGGATGAAAATCTTCATCCAAGAACTTGACTATGATCTATGAAGTATCATAGTGAATGGTCCTCACACACCCACTCTAAGATCAAATGGCATGGATATGCCCAAACCAAAAATGAAATAGGATGAACATGATAAGAAGATGGCTCAGCTCAATGGTACAACCATGAATTTTTATATTGCTCTTTGGATGCAAATGAGTTTAATTGCATTTCTACTTATTGTTCTGCTAAAGAGATATGCGATAGATTAGAAGTTACCCATGAGAGTACGGTACTAATCAGGTTAAAGAGTCTAAAATTAACATGCTTGTACATAGATATATATGAATTGTTTAAGATGAAAACAAATGAGTCAATCTCTAACATGTTTACTAGATTTACTGATATTATTAATTAACTTAAAAGCCTTGGTAAATCTTATACTAATGCTGATCTTATAAGAAAGGTACTTAAATCTTTGCCTAGGTCTTGAAAGGCTAAAGTCACTGCTATATAAGAGGTGAAAGATCTGAATACCCTATCATTAGAAGAACTTCTAGAAGAACTTCTAGGGTCCCTCATGGCACATGAGCTTCAAGTAAAACAATATGTTGATAAGGAGGAATCAAAAAGAAGGAGAACTATGGCCCTTAAAAGTTCTGATCAAAAAGAAGATTCTGATGAGTCAATAGATGATAGTAATGAAGATAATGACATGGCTTTTATTACAAAGAAGTTTAAGAAATTCATGAAGAAGAAAAAATTTGGAGGAAGAAAGAGGCTATTTGAAAAAGGAGAGCCAAGCAAAGAAAAGGAAAAGAAAATTATATGTTATGAGTGTAAAAAGCTCCGCTTCAAATTAGATTGTCCTCAACTAAAGAAAGGTTCCAAGAAATTCAAAAAGAAAGCGATGATGGCCACTTGGAGCGATAGTGATAATTCAAGCTTCGAAAAGAAGAAAAGAGTGAAGTTGCCAACCTATGTTTCATGGCAGATAATGGTGAGGTAAGCCCTAGCTTCTTAGATGATTTTACATTTGAAGAATTACATGGTGCATTTTATGAGTTGATTGATGATTTTGCAAAACTCAGCTCCAAAAATAAATATTTAAAAAATCAAATTCAAAATCTCACTTTAGAAAAGAATAAGTGAATTGAAGAAAATGAAGTTTTGAAACAAAAAAATAAAGATTGGAAAACTGAAGTTGATAAGCTTAAACCTATAGTAGATAGATTTATATTAAGCTCAACTAAACTTAATATGATTTTTGACAATCAAATAGATATTTTAATAAAGCCGGTTTAGGATATATTCCTTTAAGAAAAAAAACTTTTGAAAAATATTTTTATACATGCTAGTGAATCTTCAAAAATTACATATTTTAAATGTGGGTTGAAAGGAAATAAGTCATATGCATGTAGCAACATCAAGAAAATTTGGGTTCCAAAAGGAACCATCTTGATTAACCCTAAAGGATCCAAAGCTTGGGTACCTAAAAGCAAAACTTAAAATTTGTGTGTGCAGATGTGTCTTGCAACCTATGGAGCTAAAAAAAATGGTACTTGGATAGCCGGTGTTCAAGACACATGATAGGTGATGAATTTTAATTCATCCCTTTGGATGCAAAAGATGGAGAAGTAGCTACCTTTGGTGATAATGGCCAAGGTAAAATTATTGGCATTGAAAAAATCGGCATCACTTCCTCTACTTTCATTAATAATGTTTTACTTGTAAATAGTTTAAAATATAATTTATTAAGTATTAGCCAACTATGTGATAAAGGTTTTAAAGTGATTTTTGAATCATTTGTTTGTATTGTTTATAATCCTGCTAAAAACTGCATGAAATTCATTGGTCATGGACATGGAGATGTTTACATTATTGATTTGAATGATTTGAAGGACCATAATTTTAATTGTCTAGTTGCCATAAATGCTAAAATTGATAAATCTAATTGGTTGTGGCATCGTAGACTTGCACATGTCAATATGGATTTACTTTCAAAATTACTTAAAAGGGATTTAATCAAAGGTTTGCCAAAATTAAATTATAAAAAAGATAAGATTTATGATGCATGTCAATTTGAAAAACAAACTAGAGTTTCTTTCAAATCAAAAATATGGTTTCAACTTCTAGACCTTTAGAACTGTTGCATCTAGATTTGTATGGACCGAGTAGAACCATAAGTCTAGATGTTATGGTTTTGTGATTATCAATGATTTTCTCGCTTTATAAGGGTTTTATTTTTAGCTAGCAAAGATGAAGCTTTTTCTGCATTTGAAATTATTTAGAAAGATTACAAATAAAAGGGGATTTTTAATTTTATCTATCCAAAATGATTATTGAAAAGAATTTAAAATCATCTTTAAAGATTTTTGAAATGAGCATGGTATTAATCATAATTTTTTTGCTCATAGAACACCTCAGCTAAATGAGGTAGTTGAAAGGAAAAATAGAATCTTAGAAAAATGCCCGTACCATGCTATGTGAAAGCAACTCCCAAAGTATTTTTGGGCGGAAATTAACACAGCATGTTACATTTAAATAGAGCATTAATTAGACCTATTTTGAAAAAACACCTTATGAATATGAAAAGGTAGGAAACCTAACATTGGATATTTTCATATTTTTGAATGCTAATATTTTGTTTTAAATAATGAAAAATCTAATCTTGATAAGTTTGATGCTAAATCCGATGAAGGGATTTTTCTTGGATATTCATCTTCTAGTAGAGCCTATAGAGTTTTTAATAAGAAAACCTTAGTGGTAGAAGAGTCTATTCATGTTGCTTTTGATGAAACTTATGCTCTTCCATCAAAGAAGAGAAAGATATTGGATGATGCAGGTGAAATTGAAGATCAAGTCAAGGAGCTCACCTTGCATGAGAAAGAAAATACAACAATACATGTTGAACAAGAAGAGGTAAACGACTCAATTCAACATAAAGAGCATCAAGGTAATCCTAAATTAGAAAGAAATTGAAGGTACGCATATAATCATCCTAAGCAATTCATTCTTGGTGATCCATCTCATGGTGCTAGAACTAGGTCATCATTTAGAGATGCATGCAATAACTTAGACTTTGTTTCTCATATAGAACCCAAATGCTATGATAATGCTAAGGATGGTGTAGATTGGATAAATGCTATGCATGATGAAGTAAATCAATTTAAAAGAAATAATGTTTGGACATTAGTTGATAGACCTCATGACCATCCAATTATTAGGACTAAATGGGTATTTAAAAACAAGTTGGATGAGCATGGTAATATAATTAGAAATAAGGTAAGATCAGTAGTTAAAGGTTATAATCAGAAGGAAGGTATTGATTTTGATGAAACTTATGCTCCTATTACTAGATTAGAAGTTATAAGATTATTCTTATTTTTGCATGCTTCATAAATTTTAAATTTTAAATTATATCAAATGGATGTTAAAAGTGCATTTCTTAATGGATATATTGTTGAACAAGTATTTATTGAACAATCACCCGGATTTAAAAATCACTTATTTTCAAACATGTGTTTAAATTGAATAAAGCTTTGTATGGTTTGAAACAAGCATTTCGGGCTTGGTATGACAGGTTAAGCAAATTCTTGATAAGCAATAACTTTATTAGAGAAAATGTTGATACTACATTATTTGTTAAAAGAGAAAAAATGATATGCTAATTGTACAAATATATGTTGATGGTATAATTTTTGGTGCTACTACTGATTTCTTATGTCAAGATTTTGCTAAGCTTATGCAGGGGGAGTTCAAGATAAGCATGATGGGTGAAGTAAATTATTTTTTTGGACCTCAAATCAAGCAAAGCAAGGAAGGGATCTTTATTAGCCAAAGCAAGTACTTCAAAGAAATTTTGAAAAAGTTTGGTATGGAGACCTCCAAGAGTATTAGTACCCTATGAGCTCTTCTTGTAGATTATATTCTAGTGGTATTGATAAATCCATTGATATGAAACTATATAAAGGCATGATAGAATCATTACTGTATTTAACTACTAGTAGGTCAGATATCTTGTTTAGTGTTTGTATGTTTGCTAGATTTCAAGCTAATTTTAAAGAGTCTTATTTGGCTGTTGTTAAAAGAATTTTTAAGTATTTGAATGAAACTAAAACTTAAGACTATGGTATGATAAACAATCTAACATTGACTTAATAAGTTACACAGACTCAGATTATGCTGGATGTAAATTAGATAGAAAATTAACTAGTAGAACTTGCCAGTTTCTAGGAGGTAACTTAATCTCTTGGTTTAGCAAGAAACAAACTTCAGTGGTACTATCCACAGCTGAGACTGAGTACATTGCAGTTGGAAGTTATTGTGCTCAAATCTTATGGATTAAGCAACAACTAGAAAACTATGATATCAAATTTAAAAGGCATTCTTATAAAATGTGATAATACTATTGCAATCAATTTAACTAAGAATCTCATCCAGCATTCTAGGACTAAGCACATAGAGATTAGATATTATTTTATTAGAGATTATGTAAATAATGATGATATTTTACTTGAACATGTTTGTACTAATAAGCAACTCACAAATATTTTCACAAAACCACTTGATGAAGCTAAGTTTTGTGAAATTAGAAGGGAGCTTGGTATGCTTGACCTTCAATATAATGAGTTGTTATGATTGTTTAATTTTTATACTCTTTTGTGGTAATGATCTTTACATAAATTTGATTCATATGAAACCTTATTGATTTATCTTCATGATCCTTATTTTTGAGAATTGTTCTAGATCCTTTTTGAATTAATTTCCACTAATTTTTTGGCACCCAATCTTTTCATTGCACTTTGACCCTTGGATTATTGAAAACCATTGTAGAAATTAGGCGCCTACTTTTGGAAGTGGGCGACTAATTTGCAAAGTCGCCGCCTACTTTTAGAGTTAGGTGACCAATTTTGAAAGTTGGATGCCCACTAGGGCGACCACTTTCTTGGATGGCCCGGTTTGATGCTTTTGTTTTGAAATCTCTTCATTCCACTCCCATTTCAACCATGTTCCAAGCTTCCGAGCTCTCTCCAAAGCTCAAAACCTCCTTTCTAACTTTCATATTCCTAATTCTTCCAGATCTAAGCTTTGAATCATGGCACCTAAGATGAGATTACCTTGTGGTGCTTCTTCTTCCTAAGGTTGTGGAGATGGATCCTCCTCCCAAGCTAGTTTCTCCACCATGGTAAGTAGATCTGTTGCTTTTGGAAGATTAGTAGATTTTAAGTTTTTAGCTAGTAAAAACTTTCAGATTGGTAGATTATTGGAGAATTAAAGTTGGGGTTTCATGCTTATAACTGAAGTACCCATTTATCCTAAACTTGTTAAAGAATTCTATCACAACATTAGTTTTGGAGAAGATTGTATTTCATTAAGTGTGAAATGAGTTAAAATTGATCTTGATTTTGCTACCTTAGGATCTATACTAAAGGTTCCTACTGAAGGTTTGTTTGAGGATACTGCTGAAAGTCAAGTGTATAGAATAAAAATTATTCTTGGCATTGAGGATGCTTCCAATATTAATACGATTGTAGCCAAAGATTTGAATGCTAAAATGCAGTTTCATCTAGGATTTTGGCACCTAGAAGATGCAGTTTTGACTATGTCACTAATAGAGATCTTAGTATTATGTTCCATGTAGTGAGTCAGACTCCTATGAATTTTCTTAGTTTGATGTTTAATGTGATGAAGGAAGCAATAGATAGATATAGAGCAGCCCTACCCTATGGCATTCTACTCACTCATATATTTAAGCATTTTGGAGTTAAATTTAGAGGTGAAACTGCTTCAAAATTGAGTTATACGGATTTCTATAATGAACACACCCTTAGCCGTATGAGAATCTCTAAGATAGATGGCCAGTAGTCTAAAAACAAGGAGAAGGTGCAAGAACCTGCTGCACCTATTCAAGGGGAGGGTCCTTCTACATCTTCTGTTTATCCTTATGTTTTGATGTTAATGATTTTATGAATGTTGACAACAATCCACCCTTTATATTGGAATCCCCTCTACCTTCTGACCAATCCAATCAACCCAAAACTATCAAATTGGATGTTGAAGAAATGGATTATTTGGTTAGAAGGATATTTGAAGCCATATCCATTAGAAGCCTCGGGGAGAGTGCATCATCTTCTAGTGATTCTTCTATGGTCCCCCATAACTCATCTATGTATGCTTCTCTTAATGAAATCATAATTCATATGGATTGTATGGAGTACACTGTTAGGATACTCAGTGGAAGGGTGTTTCATCGAGAAGAAATAGATGTTGGTAAGATCTTCCATGAGATTTCTTGGATGCGGGATGACATGAATTCTTTGACCGAAAAGGCTGATTGGGCAGGATCTGAGATGACTTCTAATATGAATAAGACTGGGAATGCTGAGTTAGCATTGTCTTGTCTTACTAGTTTTATCCATCAGACCCACAGCATGATCCAAGAAATTTATGTCTTTGT
Source organism: Calamus simplicifolius (assembly GCA_900491605.1). Taxonomy (NCBI): domain Eukaryota; kingdom Viridiplantae; phylum Streptophyta; class Magnoliopsida; order Arecales; family Arecaceae; genus Calamus; species Calamus simplicifolius. The sequence goes on along the minus strand of UESW01004400.1, from coordinate 462,768 downwards.
GCAACAGCTATCCCAGCCAAAATATCCTCACCGTCAACCTGCACCTCATCTCTCTTCCCGTCCTTCGTACGTGGTCGCACCTCTGGATCATCTTTCTCTCGACCTAATGAAAGTCAATGATGTGTATTTTCTTATGATGGACTGTATAATATTTATGACTGAATGTTATTTGTATGGACTTTATGATATCTTGGTTTGTATAATGCTTATGTGTGTGAAACTCTAATGTATTTGATTACGATATTTGATTAACATGTATGGTTTGTATCTGGTATCAAATGCCTTAATGTATGAAAGTATTGTGTTCATATTTATCTGTGTTAATATGTTGCTCTGATATTTATTTGCTTTACTTATACTATTTCTTGAAGGAAAGATAAATAGTGAAAATGTGCATATCCTTTTATCTTCTTTTTGATTGATGACAAAAAGGGGAAGATATTAGAACAACATACATTCTGAATTGAAAAACATATTTTTTGTTTTGGGAAAATCGGAACTGCATACTTTCTAAACTGAAAAACACTTTTTTTTTTTGTTTTGGAGGAGAAATTAGTTGTCTTAAGAAGAAATTGGAATAGCATATATAAATTTCAAGTGGTATATATGTACTTTACTTTTTGCGAATATCAAAGTAATACCTATATTCAAAACCAAAGGAGGAGTTCAACAATGCATTTTTCGAATATCATATTTCAAGTGTTCTTGAAATTTAGAGTTTCAGTACAAAACGCTAAATTTCGGCATGCCTTTCTTTTTGAAATATAAAGCTTTATTTAATCTGAATTTCTTTGAATTTGAATCACTCAATGGTTGTTTTAAGTTAAAATCATACTTTCATGGTATGAAATTCATCTTTTGGCACTAAAACTTCTATTTTTCAACCCAAAATCTAAAATTTTTTAAACTTTTCAAAACTATTTTGAGCTCTGATACTTTGTTTGCAAAATTCTGATTTGGCATGAAAGTTTGAAACTGATACACCATATTGAATCCTTGTCTTTGACTTCAAGCAATCAAGGAATGCTATGTTAGAAATATTTTGTATATTTCTTGTTGTATATTTAATGGTTTTGTCACCATCCAAAAGGGAACATTGTTAATCTCATATTATTTTGATGAATAAAAATAATTAAGTATAGTACTAATGAATTTGTTGTTAAGACAAAATAATTTTAGTAAATCATCATCAAAGAAGGTGCTACTTCAAATCAAGATATTTTACAAGTCAAATAAAGGTAACACAAAGGTAAAGTTAAACTATTGTTGATATGTTCTCTAAGTCCAAATGATTTCAAAAGTTCTTGTGATTCATATGAAGTATAATTTTTTTAAAGGATTGAGTTTCAATTTTTTAAATGATTTCATGTTTCAAGAGTGCATCTATTTTTCAAGAGTATAGGACTACCTTTGGATGATTTCCATGTGAAACTTATTTTCCAAAGCATCCTGTTTCCTTTGGATTTGCATTGCAATTTGTCTTGCACTTGGACTTAACATTTTTACAAAGAAATTGTGCAGATGGCGACCAGAATGTCATCTATGGCATTTTTGAAAATTTTGTAAACACTTTTCAAGCTTAAATCCTATTCTTGAAAATGGGGGCCCATATAGGTGCCTAATCCCAAAACTGGGCGCCTAACTTTTGAAGTGATTGATTAGACACCCATCTAGATGCCTAACCAGGATAGGTGGAAAACTAGGTGCCCAACTTTTCATGACTCCAATTTAGACGTTCAACTGGATGTTCAACTTTTGCTACTCCAAATCTAGCACCCAACTAGACATCCAACTTTTCCTGATTCTAAATTGGGTGCCTAGTTAGGCACCTAACATGTATTTGCTTTCTGTTGTTAACCTTTGTGCTTTGCAAAGAATTTTTGAAAAGGGAATTGGGTGACCAATTAGATGCCCAATGTTGCCCCTGATGCCAATACAAAGAGCAAAAAGTTTCTAGGCAACCAATTGGTCAACCAGTTTCTTGGAAATTTCTGTAACAATATCTTTTCAACGTTTCTTTGCTTGCCATTTTCATCCTATCTTCTCACAACGGTGTAAATGACTATATTTTTGGATTTTGTGTATAAATAGCCTTCAAATAGTGATTTGAGAGAGAAATATTTGCAGGAAGAAATAGTGAAAATTAGTGTAAAAATCTTATGAGAAAATCAGTGTTGAAAAGAGAGAACTGCATTGAATATCCAAGGAACCACTTGAAGAATATTCATTGTCCCATCCTTGTTGTGGCGTGAAGGATCCAACAACCCTTGAAGTGCATCAAAGCTTCATTTATTCCTCAAGCTTGCTCAAAGAAAGAAGCCCTCTTGTGAAGTGTTCTTCAAACTTGTAAAGTATTCTATTTGAATATTTGTTCATTTAAGGAGCTTGTTGTATTTACTCTTAACATTCTTGTGCTCTGATTTTGAGTTTCACAGTTGTGAAACTTGTATGGGTAGAGGTCTACCCGTGTGATTGTTGTAAGGCCTCTTGTGCCCGTAAACAAGTTGTTAGCCCGAAAGGCTAGGTTGTAAGGCTTCTTTGTGCTCGTAAACAAGAAGCTAGCTAGGTCGGCTAGGTTAGTAGTGGAATTTCCAAAGGGTTCTTGGGGAGTGGATGTAGGTCCTGAGTTTGGCACCGAACCACTATCAATTGCTTGTGTTTGGTTGATATATTTTCTATGTTGCTTGTTTATCATCTTCACTTTACTACACGACACTTGATTAAATTCTGAAATTTGCTAAGTGCACATACTTGCCAATTAATTTTTAAAAACCTAATTCATCCCCCCTTGGGTTGCATCAAGATCCCCCCATATTGACCGCTCGTCCTACCTCTGAATCGAGGGCAACACTTGAGAAGTGACATAATGATGACACAAAGGTTAGGTGTTACATGTTGGGTTCATGACTAATGAATTACAGAGTCAACATGAGGATGTATCAATTGTCAAGGTGATACTGACTCATTTGCAAGAGTTATATGGTGAGCAGAGTCGCACAGTGCGATTCGAGGTGTCCAGAAGGTTGTTCAACACCAAGATGAGCAAAGGGCGGTCCATCCATGATCATTATTTAGTAATGATCAAGGACATATAATAGCTTGAGAAGCTGGGCATATGCATTAGTAGGGATTTGCAAGTGATCTAATCCTCCAATACCTCCTTAGTACATATGGACAGTTTATCTTGAATTATAATATGAATAAGCTTGAATACACCTTACCTGAACTGTTGAAATGTTGGTCATTATTGAGGGTACCTTGAAAAGTTCAAGGGGTCTATTCTTACTGTCAAGCGGGCATCAAAGTTCAAGAGAAAGTTTCAAGGAAGAAGAATGAAGCCTACAAAGAATCACAGAAGGAGAACAAACCCAAGAAAGAAGGTCCTAAAAGGAAGGCTATAGCAAAGAAAATTTTTTCACTAATTGGAAAAGGATCTGTCCTATTTACTAGGAGCCTGACAAAATCCAAGGGAGAGGGACCTTCTAAAAGTATGCTTGTAATTGAGTCTAACTTAACGATATCTTCTACTTTCAGTTGGATCTTAGACTTTGATCAAATTTATAAATAAAACAAAAAAAAAATATTAAAAGTTTTAAGTTAAATTCAGAAACTAGAAGCTTAATAAAAGTATAATATTTTCAATGTTTGTGACTTGGGATGGCTCTTGCATCAGGCGCCCATGTAGCGAGTATTTACATGTTACCTTAAAACAAGTAGTCGTAGTCAAATATCTTCCGCCTGCCTCGCCCGCGTGTGCTTGTGCTCGCCTCGATGGCTGCCAAGGTTCCCATCCTCCTCTGCCTCTGAAATCTCACTCCCGTCCTCTTTGTCCGTAGATATGAATTATTAATTATTATTATTGTCGTTGTTGTTGATTCTATCGTTTAGCCTGATCTGTAGTCTAATCCGCCGGGCGAAAAGATCGATTCATTTGGGATCGATCGAGCTCGAATCAGTCGCAATAGCAATGAGCGCGGCTCTCCCTCGGATCTTTACCATCGCCTCCTCCGCCTCCTCCTCTGAAAACCAGATGCCTCGTTTCTCGTAGCAGACCGCGAGCCTCGAGAGTTCAGCTTTCTCTTTGCGGGGAACGAGAAAGGCGGGAGCTCTCGTGGGAATCTTACGACCATTCGATCCAGGCCCATTGCTCCAGGGGCCGCCTCGACCAGTCCCTGGACCTGCTTGCCCGTATGGAGGCGTCCGGGATGCGCCCCAGCGCCGCATCCTACGCCCGTCTCGTCGCCGCCCTCGGGGCCGTCGGCCGGACCCTCGAGGCCGACGCCGTCTTCCGGGAGATGAAGTGGGCGGGTCTCCGGCTGCGCCTCGGGGACTACAACGCCCTCCTGCGGGCCTTCCTGAGGAAGGGGCAGCTGCGCCTCGCCGACTGCTTGCTGGTTGAGATGGGCGAGGAGGCGTTGGCCGGAACCGAGAGACCTACATGCTCCTCCTCGACTCCTACGTCCGCGCCGGCCGCCTCGACGACACCTGGTGGGTGCTGGGAGAGATGAAGCAGAGGGGGATCCGCCTCGACTCCTACGCCTACAGCAAGGTCGTCAGGCTCTACAGGGACAACGGCATGTGGAAGAAAGCCATGAGCCTCCTCTTGGAAATGCGGGAGCTCGGCGTCGCGCCCGACACCAGGATCTACAACGAGATCATCGATACCTTCGGCAAGTACGGTCATCTGGATGAGGCGGTGAAGGCGTTCGACGATATGCAGCGCGAGGGCCTGAAGCCGGATATCATGACCTGGAACTCTCTGATCCAGGGGCATTGCCGGGCCGGCCATCTGAAGCAGGCTCTTGGGTTCTTGGGCAGGATGCAGGAGGAGGGATTGTACCCTGACCCCAAGATCTTCATCACCATCATCAGTCGGCTGGGGGAGCAGGGAAGGTGGGATGAGATCAGGAGCGTCTTCGAGAGCATGAAATGGAGAGGGTTTCGCAAGAGTGGGATCATATACGCGGTCTTGGTGGATATATATGGTCAGTACGGCATGTTTCATGATGCCGAGGAGTGTGTAAGCGCTCTCAAAGCAGAGGACCTGCAGCTTTCGGCTAGCGTGTTCTGTGTCCTGGCAAATGCTTATGCTCAACAGGTACAAGTTGTGTTTGTTTCTGTTTGCTCTCTTGCTGTATGCTTTCTTACATGCATGCTTTGTGCTTTGAGGATGGAATCGAACATTCCCAAGTATCATGATATACTTACTACCTACTTTATTGCTGGATTGGCTGAATCCGCTGTCGATTTTTGACAGGCTTAAATTTAATGTCATTCAAAGATTAGGTGTCTCAAATCACTTCACTTGTATCCTTGTGCTTTTTCCTTACCTTATAACTATTTGTTTTTGGTAGAATCGGTTTAAAAAATTATCATCCTTGCCTTATAATACTCCAAAAGTTCTCTCTCCAAACTAGATATATATATATATATATATATATATATATATATATATAACTCAATTGTTTACGTAATTCTTTTTCTGTAGGGGTTGTGTGAACAAACCATCAAAGTTCTAAGATTGATGGAAGCAGAAGGGATTGAACCAAACCTTATAATGCTGAACTTGTTGATCAATGCATTTGGTATTGCTGGAAGGCATATGGAGGCACTGGCAGTTTTCGAACATATCAAGGAGAGCGTAAGTAACTTTAATATAAAAGAAGATGAATTTCGTTTATGGTTGTCTTCTTCTTCTTCTTCTTCTTCTTCTCTTCCATTTGGTTTATTTTCTCTTTGGTTATTCTGTCACCATTAACCACGCAGATTCTATTGTTTCTGTAGGGCATTAGTCCAGATGTGGTTACTTATAGTACTCTCATGAAGGCATTCATGAGAGCGAAAAAATATGACCAGGTCAGTTTTGTTATATTCTAAAACAGCTGCCATTAATTTTGAGGCATTGGTTGATGCTCAGCCTTAAAATTATATTTTAATAATCTATAGAAATACAACATGCTTTCAACTCCACTAATATGTGTCAATCAGAGAAGTAATTATGTGTACTAACATTTAGCACTTGCCCATACGTGTCTGAATGGAGGAAGAAAAGGAACAGGGAAGAGGTAGTGTCTCTCTCGGGTAAGTAATAAAAATTGAAGGGGGAAAAGGGAACAGACTCTTGAAGGAAGGGAGATGTGAAAAAAAATAAGAAAAAGAGTGGATCAGTGGGAGGGCTGGGCCCATAGTACAGAGGATATTTATTTATTGTTCTATGATAATCTTGTAGAATAACATGGTGGATTGAAAAGAAAATGCTCCTTCAATTTAGTTGATATTATTTTATTTCTTTAATTTCACTTGCTAGATCTAGAGGCTAGTGTTTCTTTGACACTTGGAATAGGTACCAAGCATCTAAGCCTTCTCTTGTGTTGGGGATAGGAACATAAGATGGTATCCTATATAACAAACTAATTAATAGAATAGTCATAATAACTTTCTACTAAAAAGATATTGATACTTGTATGATGGTTCTTTTGGAGGCATCGAAGTTAACAGATAATCTACATTTTACCAGATAAGTGTTACCTAAGTAATACTTAAATAAGAAAATAATTTATCCATAACTTTTTATTCATTGAAAAATGGCTCCGGTATCTATTACCTATATTCTTTTGTATTATGATTTTTTTTGAGTAAGTTTGATCCATCTTTCTCATAATATCTTTTATAATTTCAAGTCTAATTTGTATACTAATTGTTACTACTCTTTTATTATTAATATCCAATTTTCTTATATCAAACTATACTTTTGGTCATACTTTTGATATATCTTGTATATAAAATCTAGTTTTTAAATAAAAATAAATTTTAATAGTATATTACTTCATAAAACATGAATTACATGATTTAGATATTTTTACTTGACTTCGAGTGAAGTATAATTTTTAAATTTTTGAGTTCATTATAGTTATATAATTAAATAAAAATATAGATGAATGTAAAGTGAAAATTGAAGCTCATGAAGTTCCTAAAAATGATCTCAACATTTATAGGTTCGATCATTCATCAGGTTAGATTGAGGATGGTATTACCTATAGGATTAACGCAAGTTGAATAAAATGAAGAAGTATAATTAAAATATTATGTGATCATAGAATACTTGCCAAGTTAAAAGGAAAAATTTATAAGACAGTCATAATATCAGCTATGCTTTATAGTATAAAATGTTGAGCAGTTAAAAAATTACGTGTAAATAAGATAAATATAGATGAAAAAAATGTTAAAGATGAATATGCAGTAATACAAGAAAAGATATAATAAAAAATAGAGTTATTTATAAAAAGATGAAAGTAGCACAATTGAAGACAAAATAAAGGGACGACTTTGATGGTTTGAACATGTGTAATGTACTTGTAGAGATGTATCTATAGTGGAATGCTTTGATACATACGAAAGAAAAAAGATGTAAAAGTAAACTAAAAATTATATGAGAGAAGTGATAAAGAAAGATTTAAAATATTTATATCTTAAAAAAATATGACTTCAAACCGAATCGAATGGAGAAAAAGGATTCATGTGGTTGATCCCAACTAGTTTAGAATTAAGATTTTGTTGTTATATACAACATCAAATATATTCCTAACTAAGACAAAGGCTGGTGGAGGGCAAAGCTCGATACGATGTAGCATCTCCTCATGCACTTCTTGGTGGTAGCACTGGAGAGTGGTCAAACACTAGACAGGGATCGAGGACCATCTTCTTAGCTTTGTTCTTCATCAAATACGACCACAGAAGCCAAGACAAGAAAAGTAAAAAATTAATTATAAAAAAATTAATGAGCTGGAGATCATGTGGAGGGTGATGCATAAGGTCATGCATGGGGGTATGCATGGGGGTAGAGACCATCTTTCTAATTTTGTTCTTAATTTTATGTGACCAAAGTCCATGATAAAAAAAAATGATATTGAGAGTAGAAAAGAAAAAATTTAAAATATATTAAAAATTTTTGAAGAAGATGAAGAAAAAAAATCTATTAGACTTATCAATATTCGCAATTGAGAATCATGAAAGGAGATCATAACATTTAGGAAAAAAAAGGCATGCTATTTGGCTGATGGAAACCAACTTTCCCATTTCCTAGGCGGGTAAGTTTTTTCCCCAAGTTTATGGTTAAATGATACCTGATGCGGGGTAAAATTGTCACCGCATCGATTGGCAGATGTGGCAGGCGGCGGGACCCACTTCTGGGCTCTTACTCGCTAACCACTGCATTCAGAAGAGGTCCACTTCTCGTCGCAGAAAAGAACAAGCTGTGCCATCGGCCATCTCCGAACCTCGGCAAGGCCAAGCCATTTCCGTACCTCGGTAGGATCGAGCCATCTCCGAACCTGGTAGGGCGCCGAGCATCTTTCAAACCTTTGCATGATCGAGTTTCAGCTTCTCAAGATCAACATCACTCTTGTCCAGATTATGCCAGACGTTTGGAGGACGAATCGCATCGGTTGCCAAGATCTCAAAGCGAACCTTTCTAGACAGAAATAGGGGCCAAATATAGCACCCCCTCCATGATCAATGGGATTTCAACCTTATAGGCCGCCAACTTCTAAAACGCGCCGAAAAATCAGGTAATGACTTACCATCTCGGCAGCACACAAATACTAAGTCTCAAGACCCCTCAGGTAAGCTCTCTCAAGCCCTAGCAGACGCCATTGCTCTTCAGAGACCTTCTCTGGGTATCCTTTTGCAACAACATTCTCCATTCTATCTGTTTGCTGAGGGTTTTCACCGACTTGGGCATCGGAGGGTCTTCTGCATGGATCATCCACCTCCATCCATGCACGAAGACTGTCTTGCGGGTCCACCATGATGGAAGAAAGCTATTCGGATCCCGATGTGCGCCGTCTCCAAGTTGAAGAACTGAAATCCGCAACAATAATACCCATAAGAATTTGGCTTACCCATCTAATTTCTTTGACCAAAGAAAGAGAATATAGGTAAGTTGGTCCACATAAAAGTTGACTAATTTTTTAATGAAACGTACCCACTGAAGAATGGAGCTTATTGTCAGCAACAATAATAGTATGAATTCAGTGAAGTCTCAGATATTTGAAATTAAGAGTCTCTATATGGCACTTTGTGAGAGAGAGAGAGAGAGAGAGAGAGAGAGAGAGAGGAAAGGAGCTAAGTATCTGCATGTTTTGCTTATGTGAATGGCACATCTCAAAGTAAATTGTCCAGCCATGTCACCTCATGTCAATATCCTTCTGTATCCAAGTGTCTGAAAGTATTGACTCTTCCCAAAGTACTGGCACATTCTCAAAGCAAATCTTAAAAGTAGAGTGAGGGTAAGTAGTTGGACACAGACCTAATAATTTTCCCTTGAAAATAATGACACAATTTTCAAACTTCATTATGTCCTTAGTCCCTAGACTTAATTATTTACTCTTGCCAATCAGGTTCCAGCAATCTATAAGGAAATGGAACGTGCTGGGTGCACCCCAGACAGAAAAGCTAGGGAGATACTGCAAAATGCCGCAATTATACATGAACAGAGAGGTGGTAAGTGATTCATATGGTGAATTCATGTGTTTACACAAGCAAGGATCAAATTAATTGTCCTATTAGTTCAATTGTAGCAGGTCATGTTTCACTTAAAATTCAAAAACCTTTTAATTATTCTGCAAGTCCATGAGTATCTCCAAGAATCACAACCAGGTTAGCTGGGATCTCCTGATTTCTTGTATAATTTCAATTGTGATTGTAGAACTTTGTCATTCATATAAAATCAGATAGGCTTTTGAGTTTGTTTTTGTTCAATAGTTTTACTTTTTTGTCATATGAAAAACAATCGTTATGCTGTATGGAAAGAAAATGATGATAAATCCTTGTTTATCCTTTCTCATAATATTGTCATTATCAAATTTAATGGGACTTTTCATGTAGAATACATCTGCAGTGCGTCCTAATGGTTTTTCCACCTACGTCTATTTTTGCAGTTTTATACTTCTGGTTTGGTACCGCATACATGGCGAGTTGTCCTAATTGAGAAACTGCATTATTGGTTACATTTTGTAGATCTTATTCACTATTACTTGCTATAAGTTTGCATTGGATTGATTAATTGTGACTGATTTTAGTGTTAGAAGCCTAGAAAGGTAAGATGAGTTTTGATATTTGTCACAGATACTTTTCCATTTGTTTCCATATGGGTCTTTATATATGCTTTGCAACTAAATTATTATAAATTCCATAAGCAGATTTCATGGAAATAATTTCATCTTCATTTTATTTTCTATGAATTTGATTAACAAGTATTTAATTACCTTTTTAAAAAAAATCAATTTCCCCTTGATTTTTATGATTTTTTGATCTAATGTTATGAATGGATCATTTAGTGTACTTCTAGGAAATGATTTGACAGAACTTTAGCATTCCCATAGTCTCTACATGTGCTCCACCTATCACTGTGCAATCTTTGATTTTTCCAGGTGAGCCTTGCCTCAAGGATGGTTAGGTGTTGATTCAAATCAGAAACTCTGATCCAAATAAGGACATGTGCATCTGCTTTTGGATCTAAATAGTTTCCAAGCATGGTAGAGATCCTTGAGCTTGGTGAGGTAAGCTTATATCAGGTTTTAAATCACAACTATAGGTCCAATGTAACTGCACCTTTCATTATGCCTCCTCGAGAGACTAACTTCTAGCTTGGGAAACAAATATGCAGTGTTAACGGATGGTGGTACAGGGAATTCAGATGTTGGTGTTGTTATAGTTATTTGCCAGATGTCCTCAGCTCAGTCGGATCAATGACAATGATTGGGAATATAACAATATAATCGAGCATTTGTGATGCATCCACCAATAAAGAAAGCGGAAGTGCTCTGCATGATAGCCTTCCTTTTGGTGCATCAGTACTCATGAAATCCCATAGCATAATGTTATTATAGCTTACTGATCACACTGGCCATCAACCAGCTTCAAGGAAGAGGCAAAATTTTGTGTGGCTGCTACCGTGCTATATATATCCTTCAAGATGATGAATCTGCACTTTTTGGCCTGATTATGCTCCTTATTAGTGTGCTCTATATTCAATCGGATTAGATGCTAGTTTGTATATATTTCTTTATGAATGCAAATCAAATTTATTGGTTTCTTTATCTATCCAGGTGTAATTCTTATAAATATATTTGGATATATTTTACCTTTGAGATAAAGTCCAAAAGAATGCGAACTATGCATATAGAATTTGTAATAGAAATTTCAAATTATGAGATCCAAAATTGCACATCATGGTTCGATTCTTTAAATTTACCTAATCAATGCGTAGACAGGACTGAACACTGTCAAACGCATATGAGACTAGCATATTGCATATTTCACCTTTGTGGTAAGCAGCTGATCTCGCAAGCTGAAGTATGAAGATACTTGGATAGGTGTGTGGATGCTCGTTATTGTAACGATGCATTAGATGACCCGCACAAAGATCCGGATATTGTATATAGTGTCGATGGTTGATCTTTGATGACGGTGGTGCGAGTGATTCTTTGATTTGAGATCTTCATTGCACCTCATATGTGAAATGTTATGCTTTAACAACATGCAAACGTTGGTCTAGCTATGGGTGGCAAATATTGTGTCGATTGGATATGATATGAAGCATATGAAGGTGATATTTGATTAAGACAAGATTCGTCTTCCTTGATAGAAAGGGATATATCCTACGGCCACTTAATGGATTATATTGATTGTTAAATCCTTGCAAGGTTGAGTTGGAATTCGAAATGGTTTTGAAGTTCTAATTCATATGAGCAATTTTTCTAAGATCAAGTAAACAAAGATCAATTACATGGTTGATACATTTCATATCACTAATTGATCTAGGATATGTAATGAAAGGATTGAATCATACGGTAATCGTTCATGGACAGGTGTTGATGACTACGTCAACAAAACCCTTAATACTTGGGTGGTCATGATGCTTTGCTAGAGGCTGCTCATGATCTATAATCATGGATTCTTTGACTTAATCAAAGAGTTGATTTGGTTAAAGAATTGACTTGAATAAGGTGTTGATCAAGTCATCCCTAGGGTCAATATTAGGGACATGATTATTAGTAACGTGTCAAGGGACCTAATGGGTCACACGCATTAAGGAGATTTTGGATGAAGTTAAAATGGAAATTAAGTTGGACTTAATTCACATTAGATGACAATTAATTAGGATTGTGTTTGACTCAATCTTAATGAGAGAACATGAAATTGATGAATGGGATTCATCATAGAGGAAAGAATTTTGTGTTCAAGGGAGAGACCTTTTGTACATGTGGTGTATATATGAAATTCATTAATTGGATACTCAATTAGGCTTGATCCATATGATGGATGGCTTAGATTAATTGAGATTAATAATATGGTATTTAATTGGGTCCATATGATGGCATGATTTGATTCGTGGAAATCCAATTGAGCCGAGAGCTGAGATCGTGCCACATGGAGGATGGATCAATGCCCATATGATGGACATGACCCATCTCCACGCCATGAAGGAAGGAACACCCATGATTTGGGGCGTCATCATGAAGCCAGATTTAAGGCGATAACTAATTTTCTATTTTTTAGGGATGTGGTTTGGTGGTTTTAATCCTAACATTATCATGATAACACATTCTAAATTTGTTAGGATAATTTGTTGTCAACTTGATATGGTTAAATGGTTTGGTAGTTGAAACAAAATTTCCTTTTTTTTTTTATGGAACCACACAACCTCCTTGTATAAAAAGGAGAGATACACCCCCTTTGATTGACACGCCTTACTCAACCCTTTTTCTCTCTCTTGGATGCCTAATACCCACTTTCTCTCTCTAAACATTCTTTCTCTCTTTAGGACATTTCTTTCTCTCTCTTGAATGATCAAGATTTGATCTTGATCAAGAAATTTTTCTTGATTTGAAAAATCAATTGAAAAAGAAAAAAGGTGCTAGCACCCCTCGCAAGAAGGTTATCATCAAATCCTGGGAGGATATCATCCAAAGATCTTCGCGTGGATCACCATTAGAGGCTGGACGCATGGACGGCTAATGGTAAGTCGTTTACCTTGATAAAGAAACATATATGATATATTATTTAATCATATATTATTTTTTGTTAACTGAATATATTCCCTGAGGATCTTGGGCTTTAGGAATTAAATTCATATTTATTTTTATCTTTCACTGTGTGATAAATGAATTTAATTCATATAAAATATACGTAATTCTCATCAGTGGTATCAGAGCCACATCAGGCTTCAAATTCAGTTAATTTGATAGTTACCTGAATTCTAGTTTTTATATACATAGATCTAAATTTACATGCGATGTAAAATATAAATCTTACCCTATGATGAAGATTAAATATGTAATAAGTTTATTATATGATAATAAACGTGAATTATTTAGATTTGATCATGTTAACAATTAAAAAATTTGATTTATGTATGACATAATTATAAAGGCTGAAATTTAACATATCATGTTTAGAATTTAATTTTGACATGATAAATAATGTGATTAAAATCTAAAATAATTATATTGATGAAGATTAAATATTTAATAAGTTTATTATGATAATAAACATGAATTATTTAGATTTGATCATATTAAAATTAAAAATTATGATTTATGTGTGACATAATCATAAAGTTTGAATTTAACATATCATGTTTTGAATTTAATTTTGACATGATAAATAACATGATTAAAATCTAAAATAATTATATCATGATAACATGATAATCAAGATTAAAATTAAAATTTTAAATTTTGACATGTTATCATGATTATAGGTGTTAGGGATGTTATGATAGAGACCAATTAGGATTTTCATGTGATGAAAAAAATTTATCATAACAAATAATGATAAGATAAATATTTAAAATAAATTATTATAAAATATTTGATACTTATCATAAATCCTAATGATCACTATCTTATCTTATCATAATGTGTAATAGATGATAAGGTTTAGAAAAAATTAGACTTAACCATATCATTGTTTGATCCTATGATCCCATAATTGGTTTAATCAATTGGGCTTAACTACATTGATGTCTAGAATAGGGTGTTCATGGTTTTTAATTACTCCGTTTGCTGCCCGGGAAAACCCATTCAATGGGATCGAAGGGTATGCTAAATAGGACCCCATTGATCAGCTGATCTGGCCATTGTTTAGGAAAGCTCTTAATTGATTAGATCAATAGGGTTAATCAGGATGGTAGCAATTGATTTGGTCATATGATTAGGGTTCCTAAATTAGATAGTGATCATGATCCTAATTTGATTAGGAATCCCAATCATAAGATTGGATCTTATGAAATTTAGGTTAATTGAAATTAATTTAAAATTTACATATAAGATATGTAATCAAGCATGATACAAATGTTGTACATACATGATGAGACCTAAAGGCGTAAAATCTCTCCATGAATATAAGTCCTTATGCCTTCCATTGTTTGCATGATACAAAATCATTAGGTCATGAGATTTGTTGTGCCAAAGCCAAGGTCGAGTGTACTTATAAGGAGTTGATTAGAGAACAATGGGTTGACTTAACTAGATTAGTTGGCATAATTGGCCAAAGTCAGGGTCAGTCTAATCTAGAGGCAAAGTTTATGGTGATCACATGCGGATGTGATTGATAAGGAAATGTCCCCTAAATGATCTAGGAGTCACATTTGATGTGATTGATAAAAATCTACCTAAATTGGCTTACTAAGATTTGTTGTGCCAAAGCCAAGGTCAAGGTAAGTCAATTTGAGGGTCCTAGCCCACTAAGAAATTATTTGATAATTTGTTGAGATTAATAAAGATGGCTATTAAGCTCAATAAAATAGTGGGAGTGATTGATTTAATTAAAATTTTAAAATTACCATATTAAGTCAATAATTTGCATTCATAATAATTGACTCGTTCTATTTTCTATACAGTTGTAAGAGACACCATGAGTGTGAACATTAACCTTAGAGGTAACTTAGAGTCTAACAAGCTGACCGGACCCAATTTTTTGATTGGCTAGAGAATGTAGCCAAAGAAAAATATCACTTCTGTGGTAAGGATGAGCACTGGAAGCATAACTGTAGGGCTTATTTGCAAGTCTGAAAGAAAAAAGCATACTGATGCTTCAACATCAGGTGCGTATATAATTGAGATGTTTTCTTCTATTACTTCTTATCCCACTTGGGTATTGGATATCGATTGTGGGTCTCATATTTGTATTAATATGGAGATAATAAGAAATAGTAAAAGATTGGGGAAAGATGAAGTGATCCTACGAATGGAAATGGAGCAAAGGTTGCTGCATTAGCCGTAGGAATTTGTTCTTTATCTTTGCCCACAGGGCTTGTAATTGAACTTAGTAATTGTTACTATGTTTTGAACATAACAAAGAATATTATATCCGTTTCATGTTTAGTAATGGATGGGTATTCTTTTGAAATTGGAAATAAAGGTATTTCTATTTTTTGAAACAAAATGTTCTTTGGTTCTGTTGAATTGTTCAACGGAATTTATGTTCTTAATCTTCAAGCTCCTATTCTCAATATTGAATCAAAAAGATTAAAATCAAATAATTCTAGGGATTCATACCTATGGCATTGTTGTTCAGGCAATGTAAATGAAAATCGTTTAACCAAGTTATATAAAGATGGATACTTGGCTCATTCGATTGGGAATCGTTTGAGGAATGCGAGTCATATTTACTTGGCAAGATGACCAAGTCACCTTTCACCGGAAAAGGCGAGCGAGCAGCTGAATGTTTGGGTTTAGTACATTCGGATGTATGTGGACCCATTAACATTCAAACAATAGGAGGTTTTTCTTATTTCATCACGTTCATAGATGACCATGGTAGATATGGTTATGTGTATCTGATGAAGCACAAATATGAAGCTTTTGAAAAGTTCAAAGAATTTAGATGTGAAGTAGAAAAACAAACTGGCAAGAGTATTAAGATACTTTGATCAGATCGAGGTGGTGAATACTTGAGCCATCAGTTTATAGATTATTTGAAGGAGAATATAATTCTTCCTCAATGGACTCCTCTTGGTATACCACAGCACAATGGTGTGTCAAAAAGAATAAATCGTACACTATTAGATATGGTACGTTCAATGATGAGCCTTACAGATCTTTCAAAATGTTTTGGAGTTATGCGCTAGATACTGCCGAATACATCCTAAACCGAGTTCCATCTAAATCGGTCAACTCCACTCCATATGAGATATGGTATGAAAAGAAACTATGCCTTAATCATTTAAGAGTTTGGGGTTATTATACTTATGTGAAGCATAATGAATCAATCAAGCTTGAAGCTAGATCTGATAAATGCAATTTTGTGGGATATCCAAAACAAACAAAAGGATATTACTTCTACCACCTCTCAAAAAAAAGTTGTTTGTCTCAAAAATGCTTCATTTTTAGAAAATGAGATAATTTCAAAAGATAGTGGAAGTAAAATTGAACTTAGTGAAGCTCAAGAACCATAAATTAATAAAGGCCCATTAGATGGAATGAGCACATGCCGAATGCAGTGGGAGTTGAGCTGGAGACTCAATTCACATTCAGCAGCTATTACATGAGTCTCTATTAGGAGAGGTAAAGCAACAGGTAGCTCCAAGTACACACCAGCTACGTAGATCTAGTAGGACAATTTACATCCCTAAGAGATATGCATTTCTTATAGAGGATGATGAGCCTACCAACTACAAGGAGGCATTATCTGACATTAACTCCAAGAGATGGATTGAGGCCATGAAATCTGAAATAGACTCCATGTATGACAACCAGGTATGGACCTTGGTTGATCCACCTGAAGGCCATTGGGTGCAAATGGGTTTTCAAGAAGAAGACCAACATGGATGGTAATGTGATTACTATAAGGCAACGCTAGTTGCAAAAGGTTACAAGCAAAGACAAGGTGTTAACTTTGATGAAACCTTTTCACATGTAGCCATGCATAAGTCCATAAGGATTTGCTTGCAATAGCAGCATATTTTGACTATGAGATCTGGCAGAAGGATATCAAGACCGCCTTCCTAAATGGAAATTTAGAGGAGGATGTGTATATGACACAACCAGAGGGTTTTGAATCCATAGATCCTAAGAAAGTATGCAAGCTATAAAGGTCTATTTATGGACTTTAGCAAGCCTCTAGAAGTTGAAACATCTGATTTGATGTGACAATCAGAGAGTTTGATTTTATAAAAATGAGGATGATCTATGTGTGTATAAGAAGGTTAGTGGGAGTGATATTATTTTCTTGATATTATATGTGGATGACATATTATTAAGAAACAATGTATCCTTCCTTAAAGAAGTGGAGGATTGGTTGTCAGGTAAATTCTCCATGAAGGATTTGGGAGAAGTAGCCTATATACTAGGTATAAAGATCTATAGAGATAGATCTAGAAAGTTGCTTGGATTGACCCAATCCACGATTGTTTAGCATGAGGAATCCAAGAAGGGATTCCTGCCAATGTCGCGTACATCTCTCCAAGGAAGCCTGATGTTTCTTATGCCTTGAGTATCACAAGTAGATATCAAGCAAACCCTGGTGAGAAACATTGGATGACAGTCAAAAATATCCTTAAGTACTTGCGAAGAACTAAGGATATGTTCTTGGTTTACGGAGGACCTGACCTTATAGTTAGGGGTTACACTGATTCTAGTTTTCAGTCTGATAGAGATGATTATAAATCATAATCAAGCTATGTGTTCACACTCAATGGTGGTGCAGTCAGCTGGAAGAGTTTCAAGCAGGAGACGACCACCGACTCTATGACTGAAGCCGAGTACATTGCAGCATCAGATGCAGCTAAAGAAGCAGTTTGGATCAAAAAGTTTATCACTAAACTTAGAGTGGTTCCAAGCATTGTTAATCCAATATTCTTGTATTGTGATAACAATGGAGCTATTGCGCAAGCCAAGGAGCCAAGGTCTCATCAGAGGTCCAAACATGTACTCAAAAGATATCATGTAATTAGAGAAATCATTGGACGAAATGATATAAAAATAGAATGAGTCCCATGGATGATAATATTGCCGATCCGTTCACTAAAGTCCTATCGTAGCAGAAGCATGATGGTCATACTTAGTCACTTGGTATTAGATACATGGTTGATTGACTCTAATGCAAGTGGAAGATTGTTAGTGTGTGCTCTATATCCAATCAGATTAGATGCTAGTTTGTAGACATTTCTTTATGAATGCAAATCAAATTTATTGGTTTCTTTATCTATCCATGTGTAATTCTTATAAATACATTTGGATATATTTTACCTTTGAGATAAAGCCCAAAAGAATGTGAACTGTGCATATGGAATTTGTAATAGAGATTACAAATTGTGAGATCCAAAATTGTATATTATGGTTTGATTTTTAAATTTTCCTAGTCGATGCGTAGACAGGACTGGACACTGTCGAACGCCGATGAGACTAGCATACATTGCATATCTTCACCCTTGTGGTAAGCAGCTGATCTCGCAAGCCGAAGTATGAAGATACTTGGATAGGTGTGAGGATGCTCGTTATTGTAACGATGCATTGGATGACCCGCACAGATATTCCATATGGATATTCTATATAGTGTCGATGGTTGATCTCTGATGATGGTGGTGTGAGTGATCCTTTGACTTGAGATCTCCATTGCACCTCATATATGCAATGTCATGCTTTGACAATATGCAAATGTCGCTCTAGCCACGGATAACAAATATGATATCGATTGGGTATGACATGAAGCATATGAAGGTGATATTTGATCAAGATAGGATTCATTTTCTTGATAGAAAGGGATATATCCCATGAGCACTTGATGGATTAAATTGATTATTAAATCCTTGCAAGGTTGAGTTGGAATTCGAAATGGTTTCGAAGTTCTAATTCATATGAGTCAATTTTTTTGAGATCAAGTAAACAAAGATCAATTATATGGTTGACACATTCCATACCACTGATTGATCTGAGATATGTGACGAAGGAATTGAATCGTATGGTAATCGTTCATGGACAGGTGTTGATGACCATGTCAACAAAACCCTTAACACTCGTGTGGTCATGATGCTTTGCTAGAAGCCGCTCATGATCTATAATCATGGATTTTTGACTTAATCAAAGAGTTGATTTGGTTAAAGAATTAACTTGGATAAGGTGTTGATCAAGTCATCCTAGGATCAATATTAGGGCATGATTATTGCCAACGTGTCAAGGGACCTAATGGGTCACATGCATTAAAGATTTTGGATGAAGTTAAAATGGGAATTATGTTGGACTTAATTCAGATTAGATGACCATTAATTAGGATTGGGTTTGACTCAATCTTAATGAGAGAACATGAAATTGATGAATGAGATTTATCATAGAGGAAAGAATTTTGTGTTCGAGGGAGAGACCTTTTGTACATGTGATGTATATATGAAATTCATTAATTGGATACTCAATTAGGCTTGATCCATGTGATGATGGCTTAGATTAATTGAGATTAATATTGTGTGCTTAATTGGATCATATGATGGCATGATTTTTGAAAACCCAATTGAGCCGAGAGCTGAGATCGTGCCACGTGAAGGATGGATCTATACCCATGTGATGGACATGACCCATCTTCACATTATGAAGGAGGGAAGACCCATGATTTGGGTTATCATCATGAAGCCAAATTCAAGGTTGCTATATTGGTTTCATGGGATAACCAATTTCTTATTTTTAGGAGTGTGGTTTGGTGGTTGTAATCCTAACATTATCATGATAACAAATATCCTAAATTTGTTAGGATAATTTGTTATCAACTTGATATGGCTGAATGGTTAGATGATTGAAACAAAATCTTCTTCTTTTTTTTTATGGAACCACACAACCTTGTATAAAAAAGGAAGAGACACCCCTTTAATTGACACACCTAACTCCTCCCTTTTTCTCTCTTTTGATGCCTAACATTCATTTTCTATCTCTAAAACATCCTTTCTCTCTCTAGGACGTTCCTCTCTCTCTTGATTGGTTAAGATTTGATCTTAATTAAGATTTTTTTCTTGATTTGGGACATTAATTGAAAAAGAAAAGAGGCTCTAGCACCTCTCGCATAAAGGTTATCATCTAATCCTGGGAGGACATCATCCAAAGATCTTCGCGTGGATCACCATTAGAGGCCGGATGCATGGACGGCTAGTGATAAATCGTTTACCGGCTTCATTAGGCTTCATCCCCGATAAAGAATACATGTATGATCTATTATTTAATCATATATTATTTCTTGTTAACTGAATATGTTCCCTAAGGATCTTGGGCTTTAAAATTAAATTCATATTTATTTTTATCTTCCATGATATATGAATTGATTCATATAAATATATATAATTTTCATCATCCCTCTCTTCCCATATACAGTTTAGGAATTACTCCTGTTGACCTTGTGGTCCCCTTATGATTTACTCCTCTAAGATGTCCTGATTTCGCGTGATCCAGCTGATCTGATGCATTCCATCCAATGCTGGTGAATATTTATTGTAATTCACAAGGGGGAGAGAGGAAGCTCGATGTTTGACTTGAAGCATTCTGCCCAATTTCTCAAAATGAACTTGGTTCAGCAAAGCTATATAGATTTTTATCATGACTCGCAATTTTTTTCTTCCTAATTTCTTTTTCTCTTTTTAGTCGTACGCTAAGCCAGCACGGCATCCTGATTTGTCTCGGCTGCTGAAGTAATTTTCCTAGTCTGGAAGCTACTGTCAAATGGCTGCTTCTTCATGGTCGAAAGGATCCTTGTTATTGCTGAAATGGGGACAAGTGTCATTTTTGGTGTGATTTTTATGATCAATTTAAATATATTTTTTTTGTTCCTACGTTTTTTCTAAAAATATATTATTTCTTTCTTCAAACAAAATTATTTTCTTTTTTTTCTCTTGTCTCGCCGCTGTTATCTCTTTTCTCATATCTCCAAATAAAAATAATTATCGATAGAAAAAAAATATCAAATAGAACAAAAAAAAATAGAACAAAAACAAAAAATATATTATAAGAAAACTCTAATTGAAAATAATAATAATAATAATAAAATTTAATTACTATTTTTAATTATAAAAAATAAATTAAAATAATTAAAATAAAAAAATTTAATTAAAAATAATTAATTATTAATTAAAATTAAATTAATTAAAAATTAATTTAAAAAATAATTGTTTTATTTTATTTAAATTAATTTTTTTAAAAATATTTTTAATTTTATTTTTTAATATTAAATTAATTATTAATTATTTTTTATTTTATATTTAATTTTATAATTGATTTATATTTAAAAAATAAAATTTTAAAAATAATATCAATTATTCTATTAATCTTAATTATTTTATATAACAAAATATAAAAAATAAAATATTTTTAAAATATAATAAATTAATTATATAATTGAAAGTTTAAAAATAAAAAAATTAAATAAATGTTTAAAGATTAAAATATATTTTAATCTTAAAAAAATAATCTATTATCTTTTACTTATATATAAATACTTTGATTTAAGGGTATTTTAAAATTTTTGATAGATTTGATTTAGTATATGATTTGATTTGATGGTATTTTATGAATTTGATGTTATATGATTGATCGTCTTATTAAATACAGTATTAATATTATTGTAATATATTGTATATACCAAACCAAGTAATCTATCAAATATATTTATTTGTAGATATTTATATTATCATTAAGAAATTACTGATAATGCATCAAATGCAATCTAAGAAAGTAATGATAATTACATGGAATGCCATTATCTCTCATAGTCAATATAGCAGGGTGGAAATTATTGCCACTTTATCCCATCCCTGCAAGAGAGGACCGTGAAAGGGTTTCCTCTGCAAAAGCTGGCCCTCTTTTCCTTCCTCGAGACAAATCAGATTTAGGATCAGCGAACAAATTTCTGCATGAAAATTCCATCCATTTCCTTGCTTGTGAACAGCCTTTATACCATTCCAATGCACTCCATGGGCATGTTGCTTTCATCGTGGCTTCCGGTTTTGTGCTATTCGTCCAAGCAATGGCTTCCATATGCTCTGAAATTCGAGTACCATTCTTGACGACAAACTGTGGTCGCCCTATGGAGAAGATCTGAGTTCTGAAATGGTGAATAAATCAGGATATAGTTTAAATTTAAAGATTAAGTAAAATCTGACATGTTTTTCCCAAGCTTACCTTGAAGTTGATTGGAAAGGAAAGGGGACACATGGTTCTGTAAAGGGTCGACAGAATCAACAAAATTTTCCCAACTGGTTACTTACATCAATTCCGTTTCTGGTCAACAACATATATTAATCAATTTGGTAAGAAAACTTAGGATATTATTTTTAGAACAACAACAATAATAATAATATCTTTGATTCAAATTAATTAGGCCGATTATACGAACTCTTCTTTTTCTTCTTCTTCTTTGAATTTTTTTTTTTTGTTTTTTCTGATGCCTTATTATCAAATGAAGCAATCTCTGAGATTCAGGTTTTGTGAGCTATATATAATCTTCCTCGGTATAAATGAATGTTCATAGGTACCGCGATATATTGAGATGTCACCCTTGGCTGATCATTTATGGACCTTTTGTCATTCTTTACCATAGATGCTACAATATCACTTTGATGGCTCCAGGGTATAATTGAGTCAAGTCGAGTCGACATAGTGCCAAGCTCGAGCTCGACTCGACTTTAAAATTGAAGCTTGAAACTCGATCGAGTTTCTTATTTAGAGCTCGAATTTAAGCTCGATGAAATACTTAATATACTCGAGCACAACTCGACTTGACTCGACTCAAATTCTACGTAAAAATTAAAAAAATAATTTTAAATTAAATAAAACATGTTTTCAACTAAATTAAAATAAAATATATAAATATATTAATTATAAGGGTAAAATAGTAAAATTACGTAAGCTCGATTAAGCTCACGAATTTTTTATGCCGAGTATTTTAATACTCGAACTCGATTCGATAATATACTTGAGTAGCTGGAGCTCGACTTGATAAGCAGTAAGTCGGTTTTGAATTTTTTGAGTCGATTTCAAGCTACTTGATGGTGCCCGTTGACCCCATGGGTAATAATGACAGCAAATCTCAGGCAGCCCATCAATTTCTAGGTGGCCCCAACAAGTCCTAGGTGGCCATCCTAGCGGCCTTCCTAGGCGGCCCATCCGGCCTTCCTAGGCAGCCCCATCCTAGGCAGCCTTTCTAGACGGTCTTTCTAAGTGGCTTCGTTTTAGATTTTTTACTTCACCGCAAGGTTGTCAATTTCATTTCGGATTATGTTTCGGTTTAGCTTATGGAACGAAATATTTCGGTATCGGACCATTTCGGTGCTTCGTTTCGGAATATATATATATATATAATAAAAAATTTATTCATAATTCATATTCTTTATAAATAATAATAACAACATAAAAATAAAAGTTAAGTTTTTAAGAGTTTGGATATATATATATATATATATATATATATATAATAAAAAATTTATTTATAATTCATATTATTCATAAATAATAATAACAATATAAAATAAAGAGTTTGAGTTTTTAAGAGATGCGACCGTGGGGATAGGGTAACTAGGATTTTTTTTTATATTATATATATATATATTAAATGGTTCTGAAAGGTTTAATAATTCATAAATTGGTCTCCAAAGCATATTTTATCGAAACGGCCGAAACATACTGAAACGGCCGGAAACGGCCGAAAATGGCCGAAATACACCGAAACGCACGGTCGAAAAATCTTCGGAAACGAAACATAGTACTTATCTTTTCGCATAAGCTACCGAAACGAAACGTCTCGACCGAAACGATCGAAACGAAACGAAATTGACAACTTTGCTTCACAACCACGATGGCTCCCCCTACATTTATGTGCCAAGATATTTATGGTTTTATGACTGCCACTTACATCCCATTGCATGCTTGCTCTAAGGCATTTATTACCTTATTCTCTTCCATGCACTAAGGCATTTATGGCTGCCATATTGGCCCCCTTGGTCCCTTGCATGAGAAAAGATGGCGAAGGAGGCAAGGAAGCCAAGACGAAGAGTTTCCGACTCCACGCCTCATGGTTGTCCCCAGCTACACCGTTCTAGATGGTTCTCTCCGATCCATTCTGGTCTTTTTCAGCACCATCTCTCCAGGCTTTCGAATTTATACTCTAGACGGCCGACTCCTGGTTCTCTGCTCCCAGCTGTCCCACTCTTAGCCACCTATGGAACCCAGCAATCCGGCTCTAGGTTCGGCCTTCAGCTTCCACTCCACACCTTCGGCTCTTGCGTGCCTTTCATGGCGGCCACATTGCACTCACTGGTTCCGTGCATGTATGAGGACGCCCATGGCAACATGGCAGGCAGGCGTAGGAGGCGGAAAGGCTTACATACATAGGAATCTACATGCGTGGGGCCCACATACTTGACTCCATCATTATTCGTACATGCATAGGGAAGGGTATAGGATAATCAAGTGGTCACCCACTTGATGGGACTGTGCCTGTAGCTTTGACATGCCACTAAGAAGCAAGCTTTACCATTGCTGCCATCATCATAAATACTTTGACAAGTGGCAGCACCTCAAGTCTTAGAGACATCAGCCCTGACATTCCATCCACAAAAGTCATCATTCATCATGAGGCCCCAATCACTCAGATCAGATGAACCCCAAAAGAAATCATCCATCATAAGGCTCCACGTGACTCACTAGATGACAAGGCTCCAGGCTTCCCAAGCAAGCCACACAAAGTTCAAAGATGAATAAATTGGGTAAGAGGGCCCCCGACCAAGTAACAAACAGACAACACTCCTAAATGCTCATTCAGGCTGACAATGAGCTCTTCTCTAAGCCTCTCTTTCTCTCTTTCAAGCTTTCGCTCACGACTGTTGCCCAAAGCACTGACTTGAGTGTCGGAAGGTCCCTATCAGAATCTTCGGTCCTCAGGACTTTTTGCAGGCTCTCAGATGCAAGAAGCTCATCAGAAGATCCTGGGCTCACTGGAGAAGGCAATCGGACGCTCGCGGATGTTCGAGGAAGATGATCTGGCAACAACAGATTGGCATGCCAGGAAGAGAGGACGCACTGAAGGAAAGAGAGCTCTGTCTCCATGAGCTATAAGCCTTTGTCCCCTCTAAGATAGCCATGGTGGTAATGCGCATGCCGAAGGCCTCCGCCAGTTATACCGGAGGACATCCACATCGCACTGAGCAGTAGAAGGCTACCCTCTCTGCTCCTTCACCAACAACTTTAGCTGCTCTACCTAACCAAATGGCCATCCTCAATCAACAAGTTTAAGCCTTGATTACACGGTTCATGAGCTGTAGGAACAATGCTCAGTGACTACTCAGTAGCAGCACAAGCCTCTCACATCACTTGTGATAGTTGCACCAGTTAGCCAACAATCCACTTGCAGGATATCTCCTCAAAGAGAGGCCCAACACCATCATGCCTCACCTAAGCACCACCACCGTGAAGCTTTCAAGAGACTGTGGTCTCCTGCCTTCCACCCGAGCAGTCCCTCTCTCCGACGGTGACACGGGAAGGAACCCGAGCGGAAGCATTATCAGTGGCATCACTCCTCCCCTTACTCATCTTTTGAGTCATCTGGGAGGACCTTAATCATGAGATGAAGAGGCATCTGGACAAAAAATACCGGCGGCTAGAGGAGCTTAAACAGAGGCTCAACAATTAGCCAAAGCTAGACTATAACACTCATCCACCCCTCACCCGCCGTATTATGGACGAGCCCATTCCTTTTAGATTTTGCCTTCCTCAGTTGGATCCGTTTGATTGCACCATGGATCCACTTAATCACCTCAAGAATTACAAGGCTCTGATGCAAATTCAAGGGGCAACTCATATCCTTTTATGTATGGTTTTTTTGGCCATCCTGCGGAAGGCTGCACGCGCTTGGTATTATTGCCTACCTCCGCACAGCATTGACTCTTTTGATAGTTGAAGATGGCTTTTTTATGCACTTTGATGCCTATCGGAGGATTCCCCAGGTGGCAGATAGCTTGTTCTCCATCCAAAAGGAGGGAGAACCTCTAAAAGATTTAGTGGCTCATTTCAGGATGGCTGCTATGGAGGTTTATTATCTCAATGATGTTGTGGCCACTTTGGCCCTGAAGCAGGGACTTCGCCACTCCCGCTTCACTTATTCACTAGACAAGAAGCCTCCTAGCTCCTATGCAAGCTCCTAAGTCATGCCAGAAATATATTTATGCCTACGAAGCTGACTTCACATGAAGGGCACTAAAGGAAAGATAGCCCTATGGCACTAAAATTGCAAGCCTTCGCGTAGTGGCACATTCTCAGACTTCTACCATTATGCAGTTATGCTGGAAGATATCCCTAAGTTAAGCATGAAGTCCCCTAAATGAAGGCATTGATGACAAAGTAATTCTGATGAACATGAGACATTGCCTATGACCGCTCACCCGGGCATTTATGAGCATCCTAACTCCTAGTCACCTCAAGCATTTATGAGCTTTTAATTCCTAGTGGTAGCAAGCCGGAAGGTATTGGTGCTATTAATATAAGTTGAAAGGTGGAGACAAGGGGCTTTGATTGTTGACTCCACCTTTTCCCTCTTTCGTCCTCTCTTTTTCTCTTTGTTGCACCTAAGAGCCAAACCGAGCCCAGGACCTCCTACGGATTTGTTCTAGCTCTCGAATTTCGGCATAGAAGGAGACAAATTTCTTCAAATAAAAGCTTTCAAGCCTTTAATCAACATCGACACCAAACACGACGCAAAGGCAAAAAGCTACAAAATCTAAGTACACTGCACTTTGAAAAAAAGTTTCTTTTCATTCAACTTCTCAAACCCATTGGCCGGTGCGAGAAACCCCATCGTAGTTTTTAAAATGACCTTGGTGGCCCTGCGATCATAAGGATACCTCCGGATCAGCGCGAGAAACCTCTGAGACGGTTCAAGTCCTATGGTTCCGGCGGCCCCGAGTCAATGCCCGGGCCAACCGCGAAACCCCCAAGGCGGTTTTATTTCATCCTCGGTCATCTTCAGTGGCCTTATATCTACCTCAGCGGCAACGGCCCTATCAGCCTCAGCGGCTAACGGCCAACATTGGCCAATTAAAAGCCCCAAGTCAGCTCACAACGGGAGAGATCAACCGCAGCACATAGTTGATGAAGATCTACTTTCAGACTCCGCATTGGGAGAGAATTACTGGCTGCCCTCAGCCAGTTCAGAGAGCGTGTAGATGTCCACACAAGGCAACATAAAAAGAAAGGGATTTCCTCATCTGAAAGGAACTAGAATTGAAGTTAGCAAAAAAAAATTCTATAAAGATAAAAAATTCTACACTCTTTCAGCTTGGCTGAAGCAAGGCCCATAAGCTCAAAGAGTGTGAGGGGCATCTGATGGGGCCAGTTGACCCGGATAACAATGACAGCAAATCCCAGGTGGCTCGGCAATATCTAGACGGCCCCAGCAAGTCCTAGGCGGCCTCATCCTAGGCGCCTTTCCTAAGCAGCCCCATCCTGGGCGGCCTTTCTAGGCAGCCCCATCCTAGGCGGTCTTTCTAGGCGGCTTTGGTTCCAGATTTCTAACTCCATAGCCATGATGGCTCCCTCTTGCATTTATGTTCTAAGGCATTTATGGTCTTATGACGGTCGTGCATGCATGCGCTAAGGCATTTATTGCCTTATTCCTTCCCATGCACTAAGGCATTTATGACTGCCACGTTGGCCCCCTTGATCCCTTGCATGAGAAAAGATGGCGTAGGAGGCAAGGAAGCCAAGATGAAGAGTTCCCGATTCCACGCCTCATGGTCGTCCCCAACACTCCGTTCTAGATAGTTCTCCCAGACTCAGCTCCGATCCATTCTGGTCTTTCCTGGCACCATCTCTCTAGGCTTTCGAATTTCTACTCGAGACAGCTGACTCATGGTTCTCTACTCCTAGCTATCCCACTCTCAGCAACCTCTGGAACCCTGCAACTCGGCTCCAGGTCCGGCCTTCAGCTCCCACTCCACATTCAGTTCTCGCCTGCCCTTCATGGCGGCCACGTTAAACTCACTGGTTCCGTGCATGTATGAGGATGCCCATGGTAACGTGGCAGGCAGGCGTAGGAGGCGGAAAGGCTTACATATATAGGAATCTACATATGTGGGGCTCACATACCTGACTCCATCATTATTCGTACACGCATGGGGAAGGGTACAGGATAATTAAGTGGCCACTCACTTGATGGGACGGTGCCTGTAGCTCTGACATGCCACTAAGAAGCAAGATTCACCATTGCTGCCATCATTATAAATACTTTGACAAGTGGCAGCATCTCAAGTCAGAGACATTAGCCCTGACATTTCATCCACAAAAGTCATCATTCATCATATGGCCCCAATCACTTAGATCATATGAACCCCAAAGTCATCATCCATCATAAGGCTCCACGTGACTCACTAGATGACAAGGCTCTAGGCTTCCCAAGCAAGCTACACAAAGTTCAAAGATGAATAAATTGGATAAGAGGGATCCGACCAGGTAACAAAGACAACACTCCTTAACGCTCATTCAGGCTGACAGAGAGCTCTTCTTTAAGCCTCTCTTTCTCTCTTTTGAGCTTTCGTTCACGGCTGTTGCCCAAAGCACTGACTTGAGCATCGAAGGGTCTCTGCCAGAATCTTCGGTTTTCGAAACTTTTTGCAGGCTTCCAGACGCGAGAAGCTCGTCGAAGGATCCTGGACTCGTTGGAGAAGGCGATCGGACGCTCACAGATGTTCGAGAAGGGTGATTTGGCAACAATACTACTCGTGAGCTGTTTTGATCCAGTTGCATCCCTAGATGGCACCTACTTTGTGACCACAAAGATGAGATCACAAGCAAAGAAATACAATATATATATATATGTTTGGTAGAGTTTGCCAATTACATTAAGACTAATGGTTCATCAAAAATGTATTCTTGGAATGATATCGCACTAAGAGGTGTTCCGGTTTGCCCTTACTGTACGTGACTTTATCTAAGAATCACTTCTCCTCCACTGCTCACCATGCGGCTCGTACACATACTTCTTCACAGGCTCACAGCTTATGCATCGTTCTCAGTGCAGGACAGTGCGCATCTGCTAGAGGGTTGGTTGACATTTAAATGCATAAACCATTAGACCATCATCACCTTGCAGAATAATCCACTTCTTATAAGATGTCACCTTGCAGAATAATCCACTTCTTATAAGATGTGGTTGTGTTGAAAATACTGGAACATGGTGTGACAAATTAGTTAGATTTTTTTTGTTACCATTATTGTTGATGCTGTTTTTTTTTTCTCGCGTTCCTTCTGTTTTCTCATGATTAATTAAATTCATGCAGATTGATATGTAGGAATAATCAACTAAACTGAAGTCCTAACAAATTGTATAATGCCCCCAGTCCATCTATCGCTTAAACTAACTTATTATGGGGTCAGATATATATGATTTTAAAAACTTGAGTGTAAATTAATTGGTAATAAATAAATTTAAGTTATAATTTTTTTTTTCATTCCATATAGAACTATTCATACATTAGGGCTTCGCTCTTTAGTGAAAAAATTTAAAAAAGCCAGAAAGGTAAGTTATTTTCAAGTTATCATTTACCTTCCAAATTAAAGGTTACACTTAATTATTCAAGAATTTCTAAATTAATTTCTTACAATTAAATAAAATATTTTTTAATCTTTCTCAAATATTTTTTTATCACAATTCCTTCTCTATTAATACTCCTTGGTTCTTTCTTTATCTATCTTTTACTCTTAATACATTTCAAGAAAAAAACATAAGAATATAATGGTTGTGAAATATTCTATAATTGAAATAAAAATACTATCTTACGATATAATCTATATCTTATAAAGAGATATATATATTATTATTTGATTAATAGATAGTAATTATAAATATTTATTGTATTTTAAAAATAAAAATTAAAATATTCTATAATTGAAATAAAAATACTATCTTACAATATAATCTATATCTTATAAAGAGATATATATATTATTATTTGATTAATAGATAGTAATTATAAAGATTTATTTGTATTTTAAAAAATAAAAATTATATAAATTTAATGTACATATCAAAGTATAAGCAAAAATATAGTTTGGTAAAAAAAAAAGAGAGCTTCAATTAAAGAGAAAGTATATAATTAATATGCAAGTATGTCTAGTATAGGTATTATGCATTGAAAGATGAATAGATCTTAACAATTTATCTAAAAAAGCTATAATATAAAAGAAATGAGTAACATATGTCAAAGTCACTTTTTAATAGACAAAAGAATATGTATAAATTATTTTTTTATCTTAATGTTGCTTGTGTAAGATTTATTTAAAAAAATATAAATTTTTGAATAACTTTAATATCTCAAAAAGGAAGACAACCTAAAAATATTACAGCATCCATTTTTATAGCATCATTGTTGACCTTTTAATGATTTAAAAGGAAAAAAAGTTAAAAAAAAAAAAAAAAAAAAATAGATCGCTAGCAAGGGTGTGTAGCGTTCCTCGCGGGTCATAAATGCTCGTGGTGTTAGCGAGTTCATGGACGTTGAGAGTGTTTGCTCGCCAATGTCTGTGAACATCCAAAAACGATCATTTTTAGGGCATCGTTTCTGACATAATTTTGGAATAACGGCTATCAGGTTTTTAACGCCATTATGGATAGAGCCGTTAGAGGTTATCTAAACTGAGTCTATAAATAAGCTCAAGCACATAGGATTGAAGGTATCGAATCCAAAAGATTCCTGCATCTTTTCGAGATTTTGTTGTGAAAAGAAAATAGCGTCTGTCTCAAAAGCGCATTGAAAAAAAGAAAATGGCTTTCTTATCTCTTTCTTTTAAATTTATTTTTTTATTATTTTATAATTATTATTTTTTTGGCATATGAAGGAGTCGTTGGGTTGCACCTTCCATGATCATGCTCATAGTAGGAAGTTCGAATTGACTGAATTATTATATCTTGGGAATAGATCACCTATAACTTGCACAAAAAAGCAAAAACTAATCCTTAGGGCACAAAAAAGCAAAAACTAGTTCTTATGGCAGTGTTTAATATGTCTCAGTTAAGGCACGGTTCTTATCTTCTTTTGATTTTAAATTCTTTGTGTATTTAAATTTTTAGATTAAAACTTCTAGCTATTATTTCCAACAGCTAAGGACTAATTTCTTTTTCACTAAAATTTGCTAGAATTTTTGTTGTAATTTATTGATAAAAAAAATTATTTCTTTGATATTTGTGTAGAAATTTAAAAATTATTTTTTAAAAAAAAAGTCTTAAATTTATTGCCTTTCTTATTCTTTTATCCGTATAAATCTGGCAATAATCTAAAGCATGAGCTGCTTGAATTTATTTTATGCATTTCTTTTCAATGGTGTCATACAATCAAGATTTTCAACCAAATCCTTGAAGACCAAATTCTTTTTTTTAATCATTAATGGCGTATTGACATGTCGATGCACCCTTCCATGATGTTAACTATGCAGTGCTGGATGGCATTCAACCTTTGGCATTCCCTGGATCCTTCTCCAGATGACAGACATACTGTTCTGATTACCACATTGAGGTGCTTTGTAGTTGTGAACCTCCGCCTCTCTGGAGTGACAAATCCTAGAATAAGAGCTCAAAAATTATGGTTCAGTACCAGATAACTTTTTTGGAATCATCGTTGCAATGGTCCCTTTATGGGTTTTGTCTACAGTCAGCTAGTCTCCTTTGAAATGGACATATTGTTAATCTTTCTTTGCTTCCTTGTTTTCTGACCTCTTATCAACCTTTTCACTTCCTAAATAATCTCTTACATTATGCCTAAATACTATATTGCCTTCATTATTGAATCTTTTTTTTTAACTTTCAAATTTTTAGTGACATCCATGTACGAAGGTTTCTCTATGCATAGGCGCTTAGTATAAATTTAAAGTTTTACTATATTAATTTTTTTTTTCAAATGCATCATAATTCTATCAAATTATATTGATATATTAATAATATTTTATCAAGATAACGTTCTTATTAATTTCATGATAAATCAAGATCATATTTTTAATGAATATGCTGTCTGTTGGGTGCATTATGAAACAAGGAGAGGGATCTTTAGTAAAAATTGATCAATAATTAAATAATGATTTCTTTAGACTTAAGGATGAAAAATAATTTTTTACTTCATGAAGAAATTAAAGACTAGAGAACGTTTTTGTCTGGGTGCACTTTAAGTGTCACATAGATATGGTACTTGATGTCGCATTTTTCTAGTTGGAACAATGTTATATGTGACATAAGTAACATTTCTATGTCACCTAAGAATTAAATATTGCATGCAGTTTTAGTTTATCCAATGATATATGTAACGTATCAAATGAGTAACATTTCTAAGTTAATTGAGATAAGAATCTCATACCAGCTGACACTGGTATATTATGTACTGTGGCATGTCGAGCTTAGACATACCAATTCATGGCATGCATTGGCGCATATACTAGTGAGGCAATGATATGGTGCTACATATTACGTGTGCCATCAGTGTTAGCTAGTGGGCAAATTCATGAATTTACTAAATTATATTCCTTTTATTTCAAAGGAAGTCCAAACCTCAACAAATGAGAAGAGTGCTGGCACAATTTGCTATATATATATTTATCTGCCTATTTGTCATTTCACATATAGAGCATCTTGGTATTGATTTGTATATTCAACTTATTATTTATCTTGTATTTGGTTAAGTTACTTTGCATTATTAAATTTGTTAGCAACTTTCTTTTTATTAATTGAAGTCTTTGGTTTCTAAAATAAGTCTTTAAATTATTATTACTCAGAACAATAAAGTTCAACATGTGTTTCAAGTTATGATTAATATATACACTTCTATTTCATCTATATTCAATTCTAATGTATCTTTATTTGATTCTCTTATCTGAGGTCTAGTCCAAAAATAATGATATCTCCTTGGAACTTGCCAAGTTTGAAAAGAATTTAGTATATCAATGAACCAATGAACTATTTAGGAGTGAAATCCTAGAATCATCAAAGGGGATGAGGCTTAAGCCCATTAATTGGTCACCAACAGTGAATACCCAACCTCTGTGATTGGAGATCCTATGAAAGAGCTTTAATATGGTAGAAATGAAACTGATTGAGTGATCATGTTAGAGTGCAATTTTGAAAAAAGTTTTTCATTCCATCCCTATGATGAGTGCACTTATAAAATGATAAAAAATCGATGTAAGATTGTCTTGTACTCTTAATGGATCCAAGATAGGTTATCTACAAGGTATTAGTCACAAATACCCTTAAAAGATTCACATATATGAGAATTATCATATTAGGCTGTGACTAAGGGTAGTTTAGGCTAACTTTAAAAAATTCTTATAAAAGATCAAGGTACTAAGCGCTGACCGTTTAAACTCAATTGATTCATACTATGTGTGTAATTAGTAGAAGTCTGAGTCAAGGACCTAGTTCAAGGTTTAATTCACTATGATTTCTTATATATATAAAATCAATATTAAGTGGGGTTCAAGTCTACAGATATCTCATCTATTGCGTAGTATAAGATGCTCTAAAATTTATGTTATATTGATTTTGCTATTTTTTAATTAAAATTTTTTATAAAAAATTGTTAACCTTTTAAAAATTTAAAAGGGCAAAAGTTTTTAATAAAAAAATTAAAAAATAGAACGCTCGCAAGCGCTCTCGAGTGTTCCTCATGGTTGTGAATGCTCACGGCGTTGCGAGCGTTCACTTGCCAACATCCGTGAACATCCAAAAATGGCCAAAAAATTTAATTTTTAGACTGAAATAATGGCTATCAAGTCTTCAAGGCTATTATGGGTAAGTTGTAGGGGTTACCTAGGTATCCAATCCAAAAAAAATTCTGCATCTTTTTGAGATTATGTTGCGAGAAGAAAGTGGCATTTGTATCTCAAAAAGCCTGCTAAAAAAAAAAAAAAAAAGAGCTTTCTCATCTTTTTCTTTTAAATTTATTTTTTTATTATTTTATAATTACTAATTTTTCTTTGAGCATCCCTGCTAAAAAAAGAAAAAGAGCTCTCTCATCTTTTTCTTTTAAATTTATTTTCTTGTTATTTTATAATTACTAATTTTTCTTTGGGCATCCTGCTAAAAAAAAGAAAAAGAAAGCTCTCTCATCTTTTTCTTTTGAATTTATTTTCTTATTATTTTATAATTACTAATTTTTCTTTAGACATCTTAACGAGTCGTTGGTTGCACACCTCCACGTGATTGTTCTTATGGTACGAGGGGTTTAGTTCGAGCCGAATCGTTGTATCTTAAGGATAAATCGTTTATAACCTGCATGAATGGATGAAAACTAGTTCTTAGGGTAGTGTTTAACATGCCTCAGTCGAAGCATAGTTCTTATCTTCTTTTGATTTTAAATTCTTTGTGCATTTAAATATTTTTTAGGATAAAATTTCTAGCAAATTGTAGACAGGTTTTCAAAACCTATTATTTCCAATAATCATTTCTTTCAGCATAGCTCTCTAGAAAGGAACCATGGGTCCAGGAGAAACTTCTTATGTTTGTTTTTATGCCAATCGCGACATTACTCTGATGAGTTGTGATTTCGTCTCAAAGAACCTACGTCTGATGCGCTCGATGTGGTTGGGCCTTAAAGGTGTGATGCCTTCTTTCATTCCTGATGGGGCCAGTCGATCCCATGAAAAATAAAATTTTTTTTGGACGGCCCCAAAGGCCGACATCTCCAAACCGACGGTCCCAAAGGCCGACACCCGATGCCCGACGGCCCTGAAGGCCGACATCTCCAAGACCGACGGCTCCAAAGGCCGACACCCCCCAACGGCCCCAAAGGCCGACACCCGATGGCCCCAAAGGCCGACATCTCCAAGACCGACACCTGACGACCGACGGAGGCCGACACCGATGACGGCCCCAAAGGCCGACACCCGATGGCCCCAAAGGCCGACACCCGATGGCCCCAAAGGCCGACGGCCCCAAAGGCCGACACCCGATGACCGACGGCCCCAAAGGCCGACACCTCCAAGGCGTCCAAGACCGACGGCCCCAAAGGCCGACATCTCCAATACCGACGGCCCCAAAGGCCGACACCCGACGCCTGATGGCCCAAAGGCCGACATCTCCAAGACCGACGGCCCCAAAGGCCGACACCGACCGACGGCCCCAAAGCTGACACATGGCCCCAAAGGCCGACATCTCAAAGGCCGACACCCGACGGCCCCAAAGACCGACACCCGATGGCCCCAAAGGCCGACATCTCCAAGACCGACGGCCCCAAAGGCCGACACCCGACGCCCGACGGCCCCAAAGGCCGACACCCGATGGTCCCAAAGGCCGACATCTCTAAGACCGACGGCTCCAAAGGCCGACTGTCCCAAAGACCGACACCTCCAAAGTCGGTGGGCCCGGCACTTCCCAAGCGGCCACGGCACTTCCAAGCTAGCCGCCCTGGCACTTCCCAGTCGGCCACGGCGTGTCCAAGCTAGGCAGCCCGGCACCTCCCAGGCGGCCCCAGCATCTTCCCAGGCGGCCCCTACTTCTCCAAGCAAGTCGGCCCCGGCACTTCCCAGCCGGCCACGGCGTGTCCAAGTTAGGCGCCCGGCACCTCCCAGGCGGCCCCAGCATCTTCCCATGCGGCCCCCTCTCCAAGCAAGTCGGCCCCGGCACTTCCCAGCCGGCCACGACGTGTCCACGCTAGGCGGCGGCCCAGCGCGGCCCCTACTTCTCCAAGCAAGTGACCCCGGCACTTCCCAGCCGGCCACGACGTGTCTACGCTAGGCAGCCCGGCACCTCCCAGGCGGCCCCGGCATCTTCCCAGCCGGCCCCTACTTCTCCAAGCAAGTCGGTCCCAACACTTCCTCCGCATCTCCAGTCCCGTCGAGTCGGCCAAAGCCATCCCGGCTACCCGACTCGGCCCCGGCATCTCCAGTCCCGCCGAGTCGGCCTAGGCCATCCCCGGCCGGCCCGACTCGGCCCCGGCGTCTCCAGTCCCGCCGAGTCGGCCAAGGCCATCCCCGGCCAGCCCAACTTGGCCCCGCGTCTCCAGTCCCACCGAGTCGGCCAAGGCCATCCCAGGCCGGCCCAACTCGGCCCTGGCGTCTCCTGTCCCGCCGAGTAGGCCAAGGCCGTCCCGGCCAGCCCGACTCGGCCCTGGCGTCTCCCCGCTGAGTCGGCCAAGGCCGTCCCCGGCCGGCCCGACTCGGACCCAGCGTCTCCTGTTCCGCCGAGTCGGCAAGGCCATCCCCGGCCGGCCTGACTCGGCCCCGTGTCTCCAGTTCCGCCGAGTCGGCCAAGGCCATCCCCGGCCGGCCCGACTCGGCCCCGGCGTCTCCTGTTGCCGAGTCGGCAAGGCCATCCCCGGCCGGCCCGACTCAGCCCCGGCATCTCCAGTTCCGCCGAGTCGACCAAGGCCATCCCTGGCCGGCCCGACTCGGCCCGGTGTCTCCAAGTCCGCCGATTCAGCCCCGCCCCGGCACTGCCTTGCCAGTGGGATGGGCCCCAGCCATCTCAAGTCGACCCAGCTCGGCCCTGATGAGACGGGATTCCCCAGTTCCCGCCAGATCAGCCCCAGCGGTTCAAGAAACGCCTCTCTGATGCATGCCGCCCGATAACACCAGACGTGCGCCGCCCGACAGCCCCGCCGGCTAATGGGACATAGCTCGCTAACCAGCCCAGATTCGCGCAAGGGCTCAGCAAATCTTCTGACTCACGCAATCCCGTGATTATGCCAGGATCAACCCCTATAAAAAGGTGAATCCACTCACCAAACAGGTACGCACGATAACCCCCAAAATCGCCATCTCAACTCTCAGAAAGGATTCCTCCTCTCGGAGATCCCTCTTTTCCACACAAAACAGGGCTCACTCGAGCCCTTCTTCAGCTGTGACCTCAGTCACTAACTTGGCCGTCGGAGGGTCCCGCCGAGACCCCCTCCGGTCCCGGGACTTCTTTGCAGGCACCCCGGCGAAGCAAGGATTCAGAAGCACCTCCGTTCCCGACATCCAGGAGAGGTGATCGAGCGTCATCAGATTGGCGCGCCAGGAAGGGGGATAAGAAAAAGTAGCGAACATTCTCCCTGAGCTACATCTTTCGTCCCCTCTCTTCTTCCAGAAGCCATGGTGGTGACCCGAGCTCAGGACGCCTCCATCAGCTGCCAGCGGGGTTTCCCCCGCCAACTAGACAGCAGGAGGCCAATCCCCCTGCTACCGACCCTCCGGTCGCCTGCCCGCCGCCAGACGCTACTGTCCACACAGCAGAGCAGCTGGCAACCCTCTCCCAGCAAGTCCAAATCTCACTGCCATGGTCCACGGGCTCCAGCAGCAGCAGTCCGTAGCCACCCAGCACCAGACCGCTCCCTCCGTCAGTCAGCAGTCGGCGAGGGGAGGCTCCCCCGGCGGGAGGCCGATCGGCGAGAGACCGGCCGACGTCAAGCTTCCCCAGAAGCCTCGGTGCGAACCCTTCAAGCGGCCACGGTCCCCTGACCATGGCCCCAATGAGTTTCCCCCAAGCCACATCATCACGAGGAACCCAGGCGGAAGTCCCGACTTCCGTCTCCATCTCCTTCTGCCTCCTCTTCTTCTTCTTCCTCCGAGCCATCTCGGAGGGCTCCGACGATCAACCGCCAGGCGGAGGAACGCCTGGAGGAGTACAACCGGCGCCTTGACGAGCTTGCCAGGAAGATCAACCATCAGCCGGAGGAAGAGTTCGACTCGTCCTCCTTACACTCACCGCATACTGGAGGAACCGGTTTCCTCCAGGTTCCGCTTCCCCCAGGTGGACCCGTACGATGGTACGACCGACCCCCTCGACCACCTCGAGAGTTACAAGCATGATGCAAGTCCAGGGCACCTCAGACGCCCTCCTCTACAAGGCCTTCCCCATAACTCTGCGGAAGGCCGCCTGTGCATGGCATTCGCGCCTGCTCCCTCACAGCATTGACTCCTTCCGGAAGTTGGAGAGGGCATTTTTGGCCCACTTTGACGCCTGCCGCCGGATCCCAAGGGTGGCAGACAGCCTCTTCTCCGTCGCCAGAAGGAAGGAGAGTCACTGCGGGACTTCGTGTCCCGATTCAAAACTGCCGCCCTCGAGGTCTACCATCTCGATGATGCGGTGGCACCCTGGCGCTGAAGCGGGGACTCCTTCCATCCCACTTCACCTTCTCCCTGGATAAGAAGCCCCCGAGCTCTTACTCCGACCTCCTCCTCCGGGCCCAGAAGTACATCCGGGTAGATGAAGCCGACCTCACCCACCGGAGTCTTCGAAGAGCTCAGCCACAAATCCGCTCGCCCTGAGCCTAGCGGACCTCCCCGACATCGCCAATCTGACCCACCTCGCCGGTCGACAAAAGGCGCCGAAGCCCTGTCCCCGACAGAGTAAGCTCACTCTCTTCTTGCCCCTCGATCCCACATCCTGATGGAGATCGAGGGCGAGCCCTACCTTCAACGTCCTCCCCCCATGAAGAAAGGTGTACCCCGCGATAGAAGCCGCTATTGTCGATTCCACCGGGACTACGGCCACAACACCGACAGCTGCTACAGCTTGAAGCGGGCCATCAAGGAGCTCATCCAACGGGGCTACCTCGGCAAGTACATCTAGAAGATGCCACAGCCACTGCCGGCCATCATGGGGCCTCCACCTGCTCAAGCCACTATCGACAACACTCCCACGGAGCGGACTGTCAGGATGGTGTCCTGGGGATCAGCCTCTGCGTCCAAGCAGCCGAGGGGGGAGGAGGCACCAAATAATGTAATGCCCCGGGGGAGACTACTGTAATGGAAAATGTAAACAATGAAGGCGTAGTCGTCGCTATGACGATCGCCAAACACCCTGTAAAAAGGATATTAGTTGATAGTGGCAGCTTAGCTGACATCCTTACATACGACGCCTTTGTTCGGATGGGATTATCTTTTGACTCTCTTCAGCCCGTGGCAACCCCGCTGGTCGGATTCACTGGAGATTCCGTGAGGGTTGAGGGCGAAATATCCTTGCCTGTGACGGCTGGAACCCCACCATGCCAAAGCACCGTGATCATGAAATTCCTAGTCGTGAGAGTCCCTTTGGCATACAACGCCATTCTTGGGCATCCCGGCCTGAATCTATTGGATGCGGTTATCTCCACTCGACGTCTACTGGTGCAGTTCCCCACTGGCGTGGGAATTGGAGAGATGCGCGGGAGATAAGCTCGGTCTTACCTTGCTATCCTACGGCGTCAAGCCCTTTGGAGGCCGACCCGGCCCTGGAGGCGTCCGATCCTAGAGATTCCGCCAAAGGAGGGAGCCCGCCGAGCACCTCCTGACTTTCCCTCTCAAAGATGACCCAGCAAGGACCGTCCATGTGGGCGGACTCCTTCCCCTGGAAGACCGGGAGCGCCTCTTAGCCTTCCTGCGGGCTAACTTGACGTCTTCGCCTGGTCAGCGTCTGACATGCTCGGCATCCCTCCGGAGGTCATCACCCACAAGCTCAACATCGACTCGTGCCACCATCCAATCCGTCAAAAGAAGAGGAGCTTTGCCCCCGACCGACAAAGGGCAATTGATGAAGAAGTCAACAAGCTGATCAGCGCCGGCCACATCCGGGAGGCGCACTACCCAAGCTGGCTGGCCAACGTAGTCATGGTGCGCAAGGCAAACGGGAGCTAGAGGATCTGTATAGACTTCACCAACCTCAACAAGGCGTGCCCAAAAGACAGCTTTCCCTTGCCGAGAATTGATCTCGATTCCATCTCTGGTCACGAGCTTCTCAGCTTCATGGATGCCTTCTCCGGATATAATCAGATAAGGATGACCCCGGCGATGAGGAGCACACCTCCTTTGTGACAGAGAAAGGCATTTACTGTTACAAGGTGATGCCTTTCGGCCTCAAGAATGCAGGAGCGACCTATCAAAGGCTGATGAACAAGGTGTTCCAGGACCAGCTCAGTCGGAACATGGAAGTCTATGTGGACGACATGCTGACAAAGAGCACCCGTGCCACCGACCACATCTTTGACCTGGAAGAAACTTTTAACAACCTCCGTCGCTTCCAAGTCAAGCTGAACCCTAAGAAGTGTGCTTTTGGGGTCACGGCAGGTAAATTTCTGGGCTTTATGGTGACCCAGCGCGGAATCAAGGCGAACCCAGAGAAGATCAGTTCCATACTCGACATGAGGCCGCCGTCCAACAAGAAGGAAGTGCAGCGGATAACGGGAAGGATAGCGGCTTTGAGTCGTTTCCTCTCCAGATCAGCGGAGAGGTGCTTCCTTTCTTCAAGGCCCTGCGGAAGGTGAATGGTTTTGCATGGACGGACGACTGCCAGGAAGCTTTCGATGGCTTAAAGGCGTTCCTGTCCTCCCCACCGCTCCTCTCCAAGTGAGAGACGGGGAGAGTCTTTTCCTTTACATAGCCGCCTCCTCAGAAGCCATCAGCTCAGTCCTGGTGCGCCTTGACGCTGATGGAACCCAAAGGCCTGTCTACTACGTGAGTAAGGTCCTACACGACGCCGAGGTCAGGTACTCCAAAATAGAGAAAGTCATTTTTGCCTTGATAGTGTCTGCCCGGCGTCTTCGCCTATTTCCAAGCCCATCCTATCGTGGTGCTCATGGACCAACCTCTCCGAGCCATCCTAGCCCGTCCGGATACTTCGGGCCGACTCGCCAAATGGGCCATCAAGCTAGGAGAATTCGACATCTCTTTCCAAGCACGACCGGCCTTGAAGTCCCAAGTCCTGGCCGACTTCCTGGTCGAGTGCACTTGGGCAGAAGAGGATCTCAAAGAGGTTCCTGGGGAGCAGCCCAGGCCCGAGCCGAGCGGCGATGGAGAGACCTGGATCCTCCATGTGGACGGCGCATCAAATTCTCAAGGGAGCGGCGCTGGCCTTATTCTTGCCAGACCGGAAGGAGAAAGAACCGAGTGCGCCCTGAGATTTTTTTTGAAGCCACCAACAACCAAGCGGAGTACGAAGCCCTGCTGGCCGGATTAAGGCTAGCCCGGGAGATTGGAGCAAAGCACCTCAGAGCTTACACAGACTCGCAACTCGTCTCCGGGCAAATCAACGGAGAGTATGAGGCGCGCGACCCCGTTATGAGCAATATCTAAAAAGGTTCAACTCTTGACCTCCTCACTACCCTACTTCAGTATCAGTTACATCCCCTGAAGTGAAAACGCCAAGGCTGATGTCCTCTCTCGACTGGCTACCTCCCGATGGCTTGGCAAGGGATGCCTACATTGAATATCTAGAAAGGCCCAGCATAGAGGATGGGGAGGAAGTCCTCCCGCTCACCCGGAACCTACGTGGATGGACGCCTATGTCCGCTACCTCACCGACGGCACCCTCCCTGACGACCGCAACGAAGCCAGATTGCTCAAGTGGAGGGCCTCCAAGTTCATCCTCCTCGACGGGTGCCTATACAGAAGGTCATTCTCCTACCCGTTGCTTAAGTGCGTAGGCCCCGCCGATGCTGACTACATCCTCAGAGAAATCCACGGAGGCATTTGTGGGAACCATCTGGGGGGCAGATCCTTAGCCCAGAAGGCTCTTTGTCAGGGGTACTTCTGGCTCACTATGAAGGAGGACGCGGCCAAGCTAGTTCAAAGGTGTGACGGACTGCCAGCACCACGCGCACATCCAGCATCAGCCGCCTGCCCCGCTGAGCCCGCTCTCGGCTCCGTGGCCCTTTGCCCAGTGGGGAATGGACATCCTCGGGCCATTCCCCCCAGCTTCAGGGCAGCGAAGATTCTTGTTAGTCGCCATCGACTATTTCACCAAGTGGGTCGAGGTCGAGGCGTTGGCCAAAATCACTGAGAGCAAAGTTAAGGCTTTCTTCTGGAAGTCGATCATATGCCGTTTTGGCTTGCCTCACACCCTCGTCACGGACAACGGCCGCCAATTCAACAACGAGGCATTCAGAGCCTTTGTGAGGAGCTAGGCATTCACCACCGATTCACCTTGTCGGCCACCCCCAGACCAACGGGGAGGCTGAGGTCATGAACCGCACCATCCTCAGAGGGCTCAGGACTCGCCTAGATGGTTCCAAGGGACGCTGGGTAGAAGAGCTCCCCAGTGTGATATGGGCTTACCACACAACTCCCAGAGCCCCGACGGGTGAAACTCCTTTCAGCCTCTCCTTCGGATCCGAGGCCGTCATCCCCGTCGAGATCGGATTGCCCAGTCCACGTGTGGAGTCCTTCAGTGAGGAAGGCAACTCCGCACTTCTTGGGCCAACCTAGACTTCATCGACGAGGCGCATGACAGAGCGAGATTGCGCATGGCGACCTTTCGCCAGCGAGCGGCCAAGTACTACAACGCCCGAGTTCATCCCAAGGTTTTTCGCCGCGGAGACTTGGTGCTACGAAAGGCCGAGGTATCCAAGCCTACCAAGGGGGGCAAGCTATCCCTCAACTGGGAAGGTCCCTATCGCGTCGCCGAGGCATTCCACCGGGGGGCATACAAACTAGAAGAGCTTGACGGGAAGCCCATTCCACGTCCTGGAATGCGGATAACCTCCACTGATATTACCAATGATGTACTCCCAGAAGCATAAGTAATAAAAAAGGCCCCTTCTGACGACACAGCTTGTCCTCCCTTGCGCCAAGTCTCTCAAAAGGAGCTCACTGGCATCGCGGCCCATGGGACACCACTCGACCCCGGCACGGCGGTGCCCCCGAGTCGGTTAAGACCCTAAAGGCTCGTACCCGGCTGAGTTGCCACTTGGGCGGCACACAAACCCCAGGTTGGTTCAAAAGGAGCTCACTGCATCGCGGCCCATGGGACACCACTCGGCCCCGGCACGGCGGTGCCCCCGAGTCGGTTAAGACCCTAAAGGCTCCGTACCCAGCTGAGTCACCACTTGGGCGGCACACAAACCCCCAGGTTGGTTCAAAAGGAGCTCACTGGCATCGCGGCCCACGGGACACCACTCGGCCCGGCACGGCGGTGCCCCCGAGTCGGTTAAGACCCTAAAGGCTCCGTACCCGGCTGAGTCACCACCTGGGCGGCACACAAACCCCAGGTTGGTTCAAAAGGAGCTCACTGGCATCGCGGCCCACAGACACCACTTGGCCCCGGCACGGCGGTGCCCCCGAGTAGGTTAAGACCCTAAAGGCTCCGTACCCGGCTGAGTCACCACTTGGGCGGCACACAAACCCCCAGGTTGGTTCAAAAGGACCTCACTGGCATCGCGGCCCATGGGACACCACTCGGCCCCGGCACGGCGGTGCTCCCGAGTAGGTTAAGACCCTAAAGGCTCCATACCCGGCTGAGTCGCCCCTCGCAGCAGTTCCCACACCCCCGAGGTGGTTAAAAAGGAACCTGACGACTCTTAGCTCTCAGGTCACCCTCCAGGGTTCAAAAGACTTCCAGACTCCGCATTGGGAGAGGATTACTAGCTCCTCAGCTAGCCAAAGAAGGCACGCAGACGTCCATCCAAGGCAGCGCAAGAGGAAAGAGGTTTCCCCACCCAGAAGGAATCATAGTTAAAGCTGACATGAAAGAGCAGATGCCAAGGTAAAAGTTCTACACTCCTTTCGCTTAGCTGATGCGGGGCACACAAGCTCAAGGAATATGGGGGGCATTTGATGGGGCCAATCGATCCCATAAAAAATAAATTTTTTTTGGACGGCCCCAAAGGCCGACATCTCTAAGACCGATGGCCCCAAAGGCCGACACCCAACGCCCGACGGCCCCGAAGGCCGACATCTCGAAGACAGACGGCCCCAAAGGCCGACACCGACACCCGACGGTCCCAAAGGCCGACATCTCCAAGACCGACGACCGACGGCCCCAAAGGCCGACACTCGATGGCCCAAAAGCCGACAGCCCCAAAGGCCGACACCCGACGACTGACGGCCCCAAAGGCCGACACCTCCAAGGCGTCCAAGACCGACGGCCCCAAAGGCCGACATCTTCAAGACTGACGGCCCCAAAGGCCGACCCGATGCCCGACGGCCCCAAAGGCTGACATCTCCAAGACCGATGGCCCCAAAGGCCGACACCCGATGCCCGATGGCCCCAAAGGCCGACACCCGACGACCAACGGCCCCAAAGGCCGACATCTCAAAGGTCGACACCCGATGGCCCCAAAGGTCGACACCCGACGGTCCCAAAGGCCGACATCTCCAAGACCGATGGCCCCAAAGGCCGACACCCGACGGCCCCAAAGGCCGACATCTCCCGACGGCCCCAAAGGCCGACACCCGACGCCCGACGGCCCCAAAGGCCGACACCCGACGGTTCCAAAGGCCGACATCTAAGGCCGACGGCCCCAAAGACCGATACCTCCAAAGTCGGTGGGCCCGGCACTTCCCAGGCGCCCCGGCACTTCCAAGCTAGCCGGCCCTAGCACTTCCCAGCTGGCCACGGCGTGTCCAAGCTAGGCGGCCCGGCACCTCCCAGGCGGCCCCAGCATCTTCCCAGGCGGCCCCTACTTCTCCAAGTAAGTCGGCCCCGGCACTTCCCAGCCGGCCACGGCGTGTCCAAGTTAGGCGGCCCGCACCTCCCAGGCAGCCCTAGCATCTTCCCAGGCGGCCCCTACTTCTCCAAGCAAGTCGGCCCCGGCACTTCCCAGTTGGCCACGTGTGTCCACGCTAGGCAGCCCGGCACCTCCCAGGCGGCCCCAGCATCTTCCTAGGCGGCCCCTACTTCTCCAAGCAAGTCGCCCCAGCACTTCCCAGCCGGCCACGACGTGTCCACGCTAGGTGGCCCGGCACCTCTCAGGCGGCCCCGGTATCTTCCCAGCCGGTCCCTACTTCTTCAAGCAAGTCGGCCCCGACACTTCCTCCGCGTCTCCAT
Organism: Calamus simplicifolius; assembly: GCA_900491605.1. Lineage (NCBI taxonomy): Eukaryota > Viridiplantae > Streptophyta > Magnoliopsida > Arecales > Arecaceae > Calamus > Calamus simplicifolius. The sequence continues at coordinate 418,044 of UESW01004400.1, read as the reverse complement.
CCTGCCGAGTCGGCCAAGGCCATCCCCGGCCAGCCCGACTAGCCCCGGCGTCTCCAGTCCCGCCGAGTCGGCCTAGGCCATCCGGCCGGCCCGACTCGGCCCCGGCATCTCCAGTCCCGCCGAGTCGGCTAAGGCCATCTCAGGCCGCCCGACTCGGCCCCGGCGTCTCCAGTCCCGCCGAGTCGGCCAAGGCCATCTCCGGCCAGCCCGACTCGGCCCTGGCATCTCCAGTCCCGCCGAGTCGGCCAAGGCCATCATAGGCCGGCCCGACTCGGCCCCGGCGTCTCCTGTCCCGCCAAGTTGGCCAAGGCCATCCCCGGCCAACCCGACTCGGCCCCGATGTCTCCAGTTCCGCCGAGTCGGCAAGGTCGTCCCGGCCGGCCCGACTCGGCCCCGGCGTCTCCAGTTCCGCTGAGTTGGCAAGGCCATCCCCGGCCGGCCTGACTCAGCCCCGGCGTCTCCTGTTCCGCCAAGTCGGCCAAGGCCATCCCCGGCCGGCCGACTCGATCCCGGCGTCTCCTGTTCCGCCGAGTCGGCAAGGACATCCCCGACCGCCCGACTCAGCCCCGGCGTCTCCAGTTCCCGAGTCAGCCAAGGCCATCCCTGGCCAACCCGACTCGGCCCCGGCGTCTCCAAGTCGCCGATTCGGCCCCACCCCGGCACTGCCTTACCAGTGGGACGGGCCTCAGCCATCTCGGGTCGACCCACTCGGCCCTGATGAGACGGGATTCCCAGTTTCCGCCAGATCAGCCCGGTTCAAGAAACCGCCTCTCTGATGCGCATCGCCCGACAACACCAGAAGCGCGCCGCCCGACAGTGCCGATGCGTGCCGCCCGATAGCCCCGCCGGTTGATGGGACGTAGCTCGCTAACCAGCCCAGATTCGCACAAGGGCTCAGCAGATCTTTTGACTCACGCAATCCCCCGTGATCATGCCAGGATCAACCCCTATAAAAAGGTGAATCCACTGACCAAATAGGTACGCACGATAACCCCCAAAATCGCCATCTAACTCTCAGAAAGGGATTCCTCCTCTCGGAGATCCCTCTTTTCCATACAAAATAGGGCTCACTCGAGCCCTTCTTCAGCTGTGACCTCAGTCACTAACTTGGCCATCGGAAGGTCCCGCCGGAGACCCCCTTCGGTCCCGGACTTCTTTGCAGGCACTCCGGCGAAGTGGGATTCGAGAAGCACCTCCGTTCCCGACGTCGAGGAGAGGTGATCGAGGGTCATCAATTCCTATTCACATTTCGGAACTTTCTGCTACAACGGCACACTTTTCTTGCCCTCTTCATGCCTTGTATCTCAGCAGCCACAAAAAACTGAAAAAAAAAAAAAAAAAAAAAAAAAGTTTCAAGACATCCATCTGATCACGAGTCATGGCCATGCACGCCACTTGGCATGCTGCTGCTGGTACTATATTAACAAGACGAGAAGTCACATCATTCTCAAGAGACAGGTCCATCTCAGGAGGAGTCATCTATAAATGGTAGCTCCATGACACCGCAAACAATTCAAAGACAACTTGTACCTTTGTGCGTGCTCATCTGGTGAACGCTATGAGTATTGAATGTGAGAATTAGAGGTTATCAAAGTTGTTGATGCCAAGTCATCGTCTTCGGACCGGAAATAAAGATCTTTCTCTTTGAAGGGTTCCTGTAAGAAAATTTCTAGAAATCAATTGCACCGGTGAGGACCCTCAACGCTCAAGTAAGCAACTCGGAACAAACAAGAGTGAACTGATAGAAAGAGCTAGAGAACTTGAGTTCAGCCCCCTTCCTTGTTGTGAGTGTGGGCTTTTATACCTGTTCGAAGATCCCTTTTCCCGCTTCCAGAAGGCAGTTGGTTTCATGGCACCCTTGTCCGGTAGCGGGCGGAGGGCAAGGCCGACAGCGACAGGTCACAACCGACTCTAAGTATGTTAGAGGTATCTTTCCCCGCCAGCCACCTATGGAGTGCGGCACTGCAGGTGGCAGGTGGGCAGTCGTGTCAGGCGTGCGCGAGGTCAAGGTGTCGGGACATGAGGCTCGGAGCTAGGGTGTTTTCCCCCCTCCCCCTTTGCTCCGGGTCAAGGCCGAGGGGACGGGGACCGAGGCCGAGGGGACGCCGGGTCCGAGGATGCCTCGGGAGTTGATGCGGGAGCTCCGTCAGTTACCTTCTGTTAACTCTAACGACGTTGGATAGCCACATCAGATACTCCCTTGCCCTGAGATGAAGCGGGCCCACCTCTGCAAGAAGAAAGGGATGTCACCTCCCAAGTGGCTAATCCCACCTACCGCCAATTGCCGACGGGCATGCATCTATGGGCGCATCGATGCCTCTGCGTGGGTGATTCGGGGGTTGCAGGTGTATCACCCCACGTCGTTCGTTCGATCCACGGAGATCAGCTTCAGAGAGGGAGCGTCTTCTCGGGGCTTGCGAAAAGCCACCGCCATCATTGCCATCATGACGCTGACGTCAGCGTGCTCCGCTATTGGCTGAAGGCGGATCGTCCCATGCACCGAGCGCCTACTAAGGCGACCCAGCCTATGGCGGGAGTCCGCGTGGCCGGGTAGGTGAGACAGGACGATTCAAAACTGATAAGTCGGACGAAAGGCTGGATTTCGCCACTTTGCCTGAGATTGTCTTCTTCCCCCAGCTCCCAACCTCGTCTTCCTCCTACGACCCTGCTCCTACTGCATCCCGTTCCAGGTTAGCTTCCCAACCTTCCCCATCCTCCTAGCCTCCCCACTAGGTTTCCCAATGTCTTCCTCTCCGTCCTGGTCCTCGGCTACCCCTCCTTCGGATCGAATCTCTTCCTCGAGGCTTCGTGCCTCTCCGTCTCCTGTCCCTTCGTGGTCCTCCCCCTTCGCCCCTTCGGAGGATCATATTCCCCTCTCTTAGCGACGTCCCGCCATCACTGCTCCGATCAGGAGACGCCCGGCGGCCGCCGGTGCCTCCTCGAGGGTGGGGGCGGAGTCCCCGACGGGGACCGCCTCCATGGTAATGGGCCAGGACCTGGCCAATATTAGGGCCAGTTACCAAATCTTCCGAGACATCGGGCTCTTTGTGCTAACCCCCGATGATAGGGTGGTCTCCTCCCAACACGGGAGGGTCGCTGTCTATGAAATCTTCTTCAAGTTAGGCCTCCGTCTGCCTTTCCATCCTTTCTTTGCTAACCTCCTTGACTACTATTCCTGCCCAGCTGGTCCCGAACTCCCTCCGAACCATTTGTCCTTCATTGTTACTTCCATTGCATTACACCCAGACTCTCCCTGTTCCGCTATTTCTACCTTCTCCGGCAACAGTCGGACTAGTGGTTGTTCCAGCCTTGGCCCGTCCGAGCTCTCAAGCTTCATCTCCCCACCTCTGTCAAGGGATGGAAATCCCGATTTTTCTTTACCGACCTTGATGGGGTCAAGTCTAGGTGGGGGGACCCAGACCTTAGACCAAACATGAGTCCAACAGTCCACCCGGGGGATAAGGAAGTGATGGGGCAGCTGCTGACAGTCAAAGTCCCCGGATGTAATCATCTTCATCGAAGGATAATCTCCGACTCGCAGGGGTCTCCATTCGGAGTGATGAGTAGTGGCTGACCCGATACTTAGCCAATTCTCCCCGTCACCCGCTTTTTTTAACTAACTCCGACCGATGATGTGCAGTGATGAAGGTACCTACTCACACCCTCAGGAAGGCGGCCGCCAAAAGGAAGAGGGCCCTCGAGGGCACTGAGTGTCCAAGCACAAGACCACAAACCCAGGCCCCTAGCCAGCCGGTGGCAGAACCCTCCCTGCCCCCGGAGTGCAAGGTGCTAGAGGCCACTCCTGAGGTGGACCTGACCGCTGACACACCTCTGAAAGTAGAAAGGGCTGAGGGGACAGCAGCAGAGCCTCCAGCCCCAACCGCACAGCCCCAGGCGAAGGCGGGGCCACACTCGGAGGAGCCAGCCGCTTCCGGCCCAACCCTTTCCGTGCCCAAGCCCACTGAGGAAAGAGAAGATGGGCCGATCCCTGCTAGGCCCTCCGTTATGAATCATGGACGTTGAGCGGAGTGGCTGATCTCCCATCTTATCCAACCTGAGTTTCAGGAGGAGCTCAGCCAGCTGGGTGCATCAACATTCTTCCGTGAAGCCTTCGTGGCTCTCACTCGGGTAAGTAGTCTCCATGACCTCAGCGTTATATACTTGCTAATCTTAGTGCTGATCTTTGCACTAAAGAATGTACCCTGGATGCAGCTGGCGAACTCTATGGTGGCCACGAGAGATGTAATAAATCAGGGGAAGGTCATCATCAATGAGGCCCGACGGGAGGCCGAGGAGGCCCAGGCCCTAGCCGAAAGGGCTGAGGGGGCCCTTGAAGCGGCAAGATTCAACCGAGCTGCTGAACTTGAGGCTGCCGCCAAGCGAGCTGAGGTTGAGGCCGATTGTGCCCGGGAAGCCCTAAATCAACTTGGAGAGGTGGAGGGCGCTGTGTTCGACAGGGACCACCACATTGCCGAGCTTGACTCTGCCCTTGAGGCAGCCGAAGCAAGAGCGGGGCGGGCTGAGGAGGCAGCAAGGAGGGCCGCCTCTCTGGCAGCGGAGGTTGAGACCAAGGCCCGCGAGGCAGAGGTTGTCGCCGAGGGGAGGGTTGCGGCGGCCGTAGAAGAGTTTCGGGCATCTGCATGCTTCGCAGAAGAGATGACCGAAGCTTCTGTGGATGCATACCTTCAAGGGTTCCGGGATGGCAAGGAGAAGGTGGCTCGGGTCCTGAACCTCCTCCATGCCTTGGAGATCGAACCGGACCCAGTGTCCGAGGGGACCTCATCCGACGACGAGCCCGCCGCTGCCGACCCTTGATTTTTGCGCTATTTTTTCTTCAATTTTAGCACTAAGTCCGACTCAGTCGGCATTTTGTAAGCACTTTTTTATATAAATGAAAATATTTCATTTCCTTAATGTTTTGAACTTAGTCCTCCTCCATGTGCCGATGTAGGACCCCTAGGGGCTGCGTCGGCCTTAGAGTAGCGACCGCCTGCTCGTCACGAGCAAGTCCACGACCTAGCTGCTACGCAGGGCTGGATTTGAGAGAGCACCAAGGTTAGACTCGGGGTTGGGTCTGCCTCAGGCTTCTAAGCACCTGATGGAACATCGGCCTTAGGGACGCCGAGGCGGACTCAAGCTTCTGAGAATCGATGGAACATCAGCCTTGGGACGCCGAGGCGGACTCGGGCTATGAGCACCGATACTGAGCACCGATGGAACATCCCTTGGGATGCCGAGGTGGACTCGGGCTACTGAGAACTAATGGAACATTGGCCTTGGGATGCCGAGGCGGACTCGGGCTACTGAGTACCGATGGAACATCGGCCTTGGGATGCTAGGTGGGCTCGGGCTACTGAGCACCGATGGAACATCGGCCTTAGGATGCCGAGGCGGACTCGGGCTTCTGAGAACCGATGGAACATCAGCCTTGGGACGTCGAGTCGGACTCATGCTACTGAGTACCGATGGAACATCGGCCTTGGGACGTCGAGGCAAACTCGGGCTACTGAGCACCGATGGAACATCGGCCTTGGGATGCCGAGGCGGACTCGGGCTACTGAGCACCGATGGAACATCAGCCTTGGGACGCCGAGGTGGGCTCGGGCTACTGAGCACCGATGGAACATCGACCTTGGAACGCCAAGGTGGGCTCAGGCTACTGAGCACCGATAGAACATCGACCTTAGGATGCCGAGGCAGACTCGGGCTTTTGAGAACCGATGGAACATCATCCTTGGGATGCCGAGGCGGACTCGGGATTTTTGATGCCGGTGGTACACTGGTCTTCGGTGCCGATGGTACATCAGTCTTGAAGTGCCGAGATGGCCTCAGGCTTTTTGGTGCCGATGGTAACCGATCTTCGGTGCCAATGGTATATCGGTCTTGAAGTGTCGAGCTAGCCTAGGGCTTTTTGGTGCCGGTAGTACACCGATCTTTGGTGCCGATGGTACATCAGTCTTGAAGTGCCGAGCTAGCCTCGGGCTTTTTGGTGCCGGTGGTACACCGGTCTTTGGTGTCGATGGTACATCGGTCTTGAAGTATCGAGCTGGTCTCGGGCTTTTTGATATCGATGGTACACCAGTCTTCGGTGCCGATGGTACCTCGGTCTTGAAGTGTCGAGCTGGCCTCTTTTTGGCGCCGATGGTACATCGGTCTTGAAGTGCCGAGCTGGCCTCGAACTTTTTGGTGTTGGTGGTACACCGATCTTTGGTGCTGATGGTACATCGGTCTTGAAGTGTCGAGCTGGCCCGGACTTTTTGGTGCCGATAGTACACCATCTTCAGTATCGATGGTACATCGGTCTTGAAGTGCCGAGCTGGCCTCTGGCTTTTTGGTGCCGGTGGTACATCGGTCTTGAAGTGCCGAGCTGGCCTCGAACTTTTTGGTGTTGGTGGTACACCGATCTTTGGTGCTGATGGTACATCGGTCTTGAAGTGTCGAGCTGGCCTTGGACTTTTTGGTGCCGATGGTACACCGATCTTCAGTATCGATGGTACATCGGTCTTGAAGTGTCGAGCTGGCCTCTGACTTTTTGGTGCTGATGGTACATCGGGGGTGCCGATAGTCAGTCTTGAAGTGTACTGATGCTGGCCTCGAGCTTTTTCTGAAAAGACGGGTTACTCAAACAAACGTTTATTAATATAGAATACGGGACTATAGCCTAAAAGGATGTAGACAACTCAATGTGGAGAAGGGGTACATTACTGATAATACCGATGAAGGTTGTCGGCGTTCCATGTTCGTGGGAGCAGCTTTCCATCCAGTCCTTTGATTCTGTACTCTCCATAGTGGAGGACTTCGATGACTCGATAGGGTCCCTCCTAGTTTGGCGACAACTTGCCTCCTTCCGTCGGCTTAGAAATTTCAGCTCGCCTGAGGACCAGGTCCCTCGGTAGAAAGGTCTTGGGGCGGATGCGTGCGTTGTAGTACCTGGCCATTCGCTGCCGGTAGGCAGCCATCCGAAGTACTGCTCGGTCCAACATCTCCTCCACGAGGTCAAGGTTGGCCCACAGCTAGGTTGAGTTGTCCTCCTCGCTGTATAACTCCATCCGGGGGCTCGGGGCGCCTATCTCCACTGGGATGATAGCCTCGGACCCAAAGATGAGGCTGAAGGGCATCTCTCTGGTGGTAGCCCGTGGCGTTGTATGGTAGGCCCACAGCACATTGAGGAGCTCTTCCACCCACCTTCCTTTAAAGTCATTCAGCCGTGCTCTAAGCCCTTGGAGGATAATGCGGTTGGTTACCTTGGCTGCACCGTTAGTCTGAGGGTGCCCAACTGAGGTGAATCGCTGGTGAATGCCAAGCTTGGTGTAGAATCCTCTGAAGGATGCATTGTCGAACTGCCGGTCGTTGTCGGTGATAAGAGTATGTGGCAGCCCAAAATGGCAATTATGAACTTCCAGAAGAAGGATCTCACCTTGCCCTCGGTGATCTTGGCCAGTGCCTCGGCCTCGATCCACTTGGTGAAGTGGTCTACGGCTACCAATAGGAATTTGCGCTGATCAAAGGCCGGGAGGAACGGTCCCAAGATATCCATCCCCCACTGAGCGAAGGGCCAGGGGGCCGCCAGGGAGCTCAGCTGAGAAGTCGGCTGCCATTGGATGCTAGCATGGCGCTAGCAACTATCACACCTCCGAATGAGCTCGGCGGCGTCCTCTCTCATTGTCAGCCAATAGTAGCCTACCGTAGGGCTTTGTACGCCAGAACCCTGCCCCCCAGATGACTCCTGCAAATGCCTTCATGGATCTCCCGCATGATGTAATCAGCTTTCGAGGGGCCAACGCACCTGAGGACCGGGTATGAGAATGACCTTCGGTACAGCGCCCATCCATCACTAAGAACTTTGGGACCCGTCGCTTGAGCAGCCTGGCCTCAGCCGCATCTTCAGGAAGGGTGCCATCAGTAAGATACCGGATGTAAGCATCCATCTAAGAGGGTTCCTGCTCAACCGGCAAGACTTCTGTGGCTTCAATGCTTGGGACCTGCAGGTACTCCACGTACGTCCTTCCCAAGGTCCCGTCGGCCGAGGTGGCCAAGCAGGACAGCGCGTCGACCCTGGCATTCTCCCCTCGGGGAATGTAGCTGACGAAAGTAAGCAAACTGGGAGGCCTAGGACTGCACCTTGCTTAGGTAACGGGACATGACCGAGTCTCTGGCTTCATACTCCCCAGCGACATGCCCTGAGACAAGCTAAGAGTCTGTGAAGGCCCTCAGATGCTTCGCCCCAAGCCCCTCGGCCAGCCTCATCCCTGCTAGTAGGGTTTTGTATTCTGCCTGGTTGTTGGTGGCTGGGAAAAGGAACCGAAGAGCGTACTCGACCACCTCCCCCTCGGGGCTCGCCAGAATGAGACCCGCTCCACTCCCCTGGGAGTTCGACGCACTGTCAACATGAAGCATCCAGTCCTCCTCTCCTGCTTCCTCGGCCATGGGGGACTCCACGTGTGGTTCTTCCGGATGCTCCTCGGCCAGGTGCACTCGATCAAAAAATTGGTCAACACTTGGGACTTCATTGCAGATCTCGGGCGGATGGACAAGTCAAACTCTCCCAGCTTGATGGCCCACTTCGCAAGTTGACCAAAAGTGTCAGGACAGGATAAGATAGCTCGGAGAGGCTGGTCCGTGAGCACCACTATTGGGTGGGCTTGGAAGTAAGGTCGAAGCGATGAACGGAGACGATCAGTGCAAAGGTAATCTTTTTGGTCTTGGAGTATCTGGTCTCAGTGTTTTGAAGTACTTTGCTGGTGTAGTAGACAGGCTTCTGTCCCGTCAGCATCCATACGAACAAGCATGGAGCTGACGGCCTGGGGGGAGGCTGCAAGATATAGGAAGAGCGCTTTTCCATCCCTCGGCTTGGACAGCAACGGTGGAGAAGATAAAAACTTCTTTAACTCCCCGAAGGCTTTCTGGCACTCCTTCGTCCACTCAAAACCATTGACCTTGCGCAACACCTTGAAGAAAGGCAAGCACCTCTCAACCGACTTGGACAAGAAGCGACTCAAGGCTGCCACCCTCCCGGTCAGGCACTGCACCTCCTTCTTGTTAGCAGGGAGCCTCATGTCCAGGATAGCATGGATCTTATCGGGTTTGCCTCGATCCCCCTCTGTGTTACCATGAAACCCAGAAACTTTCCTGCTGTAACCTCAAAGGCACACTTGCGGAGGTTCAACCTCATCTGATATCGGTGGAGATTGCCGAAGGTCTCCGCAAGGTCGGTGACGTGGTCGGTTGCATGGATACTCTTAGTCAGCATATCATCCATGTACACCTCCATGTTACGTCCAATCTGGTCCTCAAAGACCTTATTCATTAGCCTCTAATAGGTGGCCCCCGCATTCTTCAATACAAATAGCATCACCTTATAGCAATATATCCCCTTCTTGGTTACAAATGAGGTTTCCTCTTCATCAGCCGGGTCCATCTTAATCTGATTGTACCCTGAGAAGGTGTCCATGAAGCTAAGGGTCTCGTGGCCGGATGTGGCGTTCACCAACTAGTCAATCCGAGGCAGTGAGAAGCTGTCCTTGGGGGTATGCCTTGTTGAGGTCGGTGAAGTCCACGCACATCCTTCAGCTCCCGCTGGCCTTGCGATCCATCACAATGTTGGCTAGCCAGTCGGGGTAGTGAACCTCCCGAATGTGTCCAGCAGCCACTAGCTTGCGCACCTCCTCATCAATGGCCTTCTGCCAGTCGGGGGCGAAACTCCTCTTCTTCTGCCGGATGGGCCGGCACTCTGGCCTGATATTGAGCTGGTGGGTGATTACTTCCTCAGGGATGCCTGGCATGTTGGACGTCGACCATGCAAAAATGTCCGAGTTGGCTCACAGGAAGGCAAGGAGCTGGTTGCGCGCCTCCTCCGGAATTAGGGCTTCGATTTGGATCGTCCTCATCAGGTCCTCCCCTAGAGGGAAGTCAGTAGGTGTTCGATCGGTTCTCCTCTCCTCTCTGAGTCTTGGGGGTCGAGCGCTCCTAGTGCAGATGCAGGTGCCACCCCCTACGGGCTGGGGGCCATATGGTAGCAAAGCGGCAACAGGTTCTGCTCCCACCACATCTCCCCAACTCCTTCGCTGGTAGGGAATCTCACAAGCAGCCTTTTAGTGGAGATGACAGCATCTAGAAGGTTGAGTCCGGGCCTTCCAAGTATAGCATTGTAGGCAAGGGAAACCCGGACTACAAGGAAACTCATAAAAACTGTGCTCTGACACAGTGGCATCTTGGCCGTGATGGAGAGGGTGATCTCTCCCTCGACTCTTGCGGAGTCTCCGGTAAAACCCATCAAGGGTGTGGTGATGGGCCGAAGTGAGTTGGGAGACAAGTTCATCTGAACAAAGGCATCATAACTCAAAACATCTACCGAGCTTCCACTGTCAACTAAGATTCTCTTTACAGGATGCTTAGCGATCGTCATAGACACGATGATGCTATCATCATTTTTATTGACCACCCCCTCTAGGCCCCTTTTAGAAAAGGAAATTACAGAATCTAATCCCTCATCCCCCCTCGACCTCTTGCCGCCTGCCCCTTAGGATATCATCGCCACCATCTTCTCAGTTGGGGCGTTGTCGATGCTAGCCATTGGTGGTAGAGGCGTTGACGGACCAGAGGCACCCGGGTTGCCCCTCTGAATGAACTTTTCCAAGTGGCCATGCTGGATGAACTTTTCCAAGTGGCCATGCTGGATGAGGTCCTCTATCGCCTTCTTCAACTGACGACAGTTGTTAGTGTCATGGCCGTGGTCCCGGTAGAAGCGGCAGTACAAGTTCTTGTTTCGGGGGGTCTTTAGGTTCAACGGAGGAGGGCACTGGAGGTACGGCTTGCCCTCGATCTCAAGCAAAATGTGAGATATTGGGGCGAGCAAGGGGGTGAACGGACCGTCTCTAGGGGCGAGAGCCCAAGGGCGGTTGTCAGGTCGACGGGGATGCTCGGGCCTCCTGGGATGCGTCTCGACAGGCTCGAGACGAGTATGCTTCTTGGCGGAGCTACCATCGGCCTCCTATCGAGAGGAATCCACATCGTCGGTGCTGATGTACTTTTACACTCGGCTCAGGAGTTCGGCGTAGGAGCTGAACGGCTTCTTGTCGAGTGAGTATGCAAAACGGAAGGGATGAAGCCCTTGCTTCAAGGCCAAGGTGGCCACTGAATCCTCGAGGTTGTAAACTTCGAGGGCAGCTTCTTTGAATCAAACGATGTAGTCCCGCAGGGACTCGCCATCCTTCTGCTGGATGGAAAATAAACTATCCGCCACTTTGGGGATCTTTCGGCAGGCATCGAAATGGGCCAAGAAGGCCCTGTCCAGCTGGCGGAAGAGTTGATACTCCGCGGCGGCAGGCGGGAGTACCAGGCTCGGGCGGCCTTCCTCAAGGTGGTGAGAAGGCAATGCAGAGTAGAGAGTCGGTTGCTCCCTGAACCTGCATGAGGACCTTGTTACTCTCCAGATGGTCTAGGGATCAGTGGTCCCATCGTACGGGTCCAACTGTTGGAGATGGAACTGGGTCGAAATTGGCTCCTTCATAATACGGCGGGACAGCGGTGGCCGGCTCTCATAGTCCGCCTCCAGCAGGTTGGTGATCTGGTGGCTGATCTCCTCCAGCCGTTGGTTGTACTCATCCAGCCGGTGCTCGGCCCGGTGAGCTATCTGGCCATCGAAGGACCCTTCCCTCGATGATTCTGAGGACGGAGAAGGGTGGCGGCGATGCTGACGGGGCACTCCGCCTCCCTCCCATGACACCGCTTGGGAGAAGCACTGGCATGGCAAGAAGGAGACCGAGACCTCTTAGAGGCTTCCCGGCGGTGAGGTTTGGGCGAAGCGCGGTGGTGGCGGGCTTCTCGGACGGAAGACCTCCTCGAGAAGAGTGCTGACTGGGCTGGACCACCCTTGGGATTGACGAGGGTGGTTCCGGCTGCTGTTGCAGAACTTGGACCGCTGCCACCAGCGACTGAACTTGCATGGTGAGGGCGGCGATCCGGTCTTCTTGATGTGGCTGCAGCGGTGGCGATGGTGGTGCAGGAACGCCGGCTTGGGGAGTAGGGAGACCGGCCGCTGGCAGGTCAGCTCCCAGGCACTGCCCCCTAGCATGGCTGGTGGAGACCTCTTGCGCATGAGTCATCACCATTTGCTTGAGAACTTAGGGTAAGAGGAGTTGTCAGCGACTGGTTCAAAGCTTTTCTTTTTTTTCCCCTTCCTGGCGTGCCAATCTATTGACGCCAAGTCACCGTCCTCGGACGTCGGGAAACGGCGATCTTCCTCTTCGAGGGGCTCCTGCAAGAAAAGTCCCCGGAGACTGATTGCATTGGTAGGAACCCTCCGACGCTCAAGTAAGCAACTCAGGAACAGACAAGAGTAAACTGGTAGAAAGAGATAGAGAACTTGAGTTCAGCCCCCTTTCTCGTTGTGAGCGTGGGCTTTTATACCTGTTCGAATGTCCCTTTTTCTGCTTCCAGAAGCGGTTGGTTTCAAGGCACCCTTGTCCGGTAGCGGGCGGAGGGCAAGGCCGACAGCGATAGGTTGCAACCGACTCTGAGTATATCAGAGGTGTCTTCCCCCGCCGGCTTGTGGAGTGCGGTGCTGTAGGTGGCAGGTAGGTAGTTGTGTCAAGCGTGCACCGTTACGAGTTGCGCCCACGCGCTGTTGCAGAGTTAGCGGGCCACGTGGCTGCCATAGACCACGTGGGTGTGTTGGGTGGCTCAAGGTGCTGAGACATGAGGCTCGGAGCTAGGGTGTCCCCCCCTAGCTCCGGGGTCGAGGCCGAGGGGGCCTCAGAGGCCGAGGGGACGCCGGGTCCGAGGACGCCTCGGGAGCTGTTGCGAAAGCTCCGTCAGTTGCCTTCTGTTAACTCTAACGACGTTGGATCAACCACATCAAAAGTCATTTCAGCATGCAGAAATGAGTTTGGTTTCCTCCAATCTCTCTCACCTTCAACTGCTCGACCATCCATCTCTTGAAGAAGGAGAATGAATGGGGTGGAGGGCGCTTAATATGAGAACTAGAGGAATCTGAACCCTTGGCATTGATTGTTGGAGAGTTTCGGTTTCTCTTAACATCGATCTCACCTTCAGCAGCAGCTCAACAACAACCATAAACCTGGCTACGGGCTTCTCTTTTGGCCTTTGGAAGTGAGGATTGGAGGGCACCGAGCCTTTTCCCAACAATAATAATAATAATAATAATAATAATAATAAGGGTTCAGTGTCCTCCAATATCTCACCTCCGTCCACTAGTTGAAATTTGGATTCCTTTTTTGAAGAAAAACATAAATAAAATGGATATTTTTTCTGAAATAGGGAAGTTTACTTTCATACCATGCAAACAGTAAATTGATGGCAGGATGGAATAAATGCTTTTATAAGCACATTAAAGGAAGCACAATATACAAAATAAAGAAACATAGGACTCAACATTGGAACACTGACCTCCCTGCAAATGAATTACATGGACATGGATAAATATTCTATCAAGCATAACTCTCCAAACATAAACCAAGACCATACTCTCACATTTACAAGTGCATCTTAAGAACATCATAGATCATGCTGCAGCTAGATCAGTTTGCATCATAAGAAAATAGTAATCTATCTTATTGCAAGAGTGTATTTCCAATTGCATTACAGATTTTTCAAATATTTAAGGTTAACTATATCTGTTCATACATGTACATGTATAATTATTTTCCAGTAAGAAATAAATCTAGAAATACATGCTCCGTGTTTTCTTTATATATATATATTGATCGCAACATAACGTTTCACTGTTTCACCAACAATGCCTCCAACCTCCTCCTCCTTGCAGCATGCTTCAGTTTCTCCAAGGCGACAAGCCCCACTTGCCTAACTCGTTCCCTTGATAATCCAAACCTGATGAACAAACATTACTTACTGTCAGCAAGCATGTTTCCCCTCACTTCACTCATGATTTTGAGTATCAGTGCATGGCACTCTGGAGGTTATTAGGTCTGTTGATTAGGTGCAATGCTAGTGTAGCCGTGTTTAACCTCCAAAAAAAAAACAAGAAGATGCCAGAATTCTACTTACTGTCTGCTGATATCCTCCCATGTATGGCATTCATTATCTAGACCATAATAGAGCCTAATTATGGCTCTCTCCCGCTTGCTAAGCGTTGCATGCAGAATCTTGTTAACCTCATCCTGTAACAAATAACACAGATGGAAAACATAAGCCAAAAACTTAAGATGAAAGCATGAATCTGACAATAAACTCGACAGCCAATCAGGACCGTAAGGCGAACTGTTTCTTGAATTATCTTTAAGCATGCAATTTATTATGTAATGGAGTGTGAGCACATAAATACAAAATATTTACACGGTTTAGGAATGAACTGTCTCTCTCTCTCTCTCTCTCTATCTCTCTCTCTCTTAATTTCACAAAAGCATATCTTCTATGAGTACCTTGAGAGACCAATCTTCAAATCCATGCCAAGGATTATTTGCAAGGTTCTTGTCTGCAATATACTGAATTTAAAGAAAAGAAGATGTCAGGATTACGATATACAGATGTTTTAATCAGGAATAGAATTTTAACTTGCAAAATGAGTTGATAGACATACACTATGAAGAGTCTCGCCGGGAAGGCCATTCAGCGAGGGAAAGGCTTCCCTATCAAGAGAAAATACCTACTGACAGCCTGCATTTCTAACCATTCATAGTAAGAAGAAAAGAAATATGGACATGGTCATATGCAAGAATATCACGAGGGAGGATGAATGTAAATTGGTACCTCTGTAGCATTCCTGACTTTCTTTCGCGACATATTCAGGGACTCTGCAATATTCTAAACAAATCAAAAGAAAATAATCCATTTATAACGGAACGATTAGACAAGTCATTCCACATATCTCCACCTACCGCTATGTGAGACTGCAAAGGAAGGACTTGAAACCATGGAGCTGTGATTACTTTCTAAATACTATGAGCAAAACTTGATTACTTTTCTAACTAATTCTGAAAATAAAGTTTGATTCAGCTGTGCAAATAGCAGTTAGAAGAGGAAGAGAAGGAGAAGAGTGAGGATTATAATTTGCACCAAACCCATATTTGCAAATGACAAGAAAAATCTCGAACGCTTTGCTAAAAGAATTCAGCATTTTCATTGCCGACATCATCAGATAGTTTAGGCTAGGGTCTTTTAAGGCCACCTATGGTATTGCAGTCCAGGTATATCAGAAAACTGAAAGTCAAACCACTTATGCTGCTGTAGTAAAACAACTCCATAGCTGAAAACCAAATTAGGTAACGCAAAAAATGATTTAGGTAATATAAATTAGGTATGTTGCACTTAGGTAATATAAGCACATGACAGCCCTATATGTTCACAACACTATGACAGATGACATCATGCTCATGTATGTTCTACCAGATATGAAGAAACATGAAGAGAACAATGCCTCTTTGATCACCTAAATGCAACAAATTACTTACATCTATTGATGGCATAATTCCTTTGTCTTCCAATCTAATCTTTGCATTCCGAATCAAGCTTAATCTTTCATGTAAATGAGTAGGGAGCCTTAAAGTTCTGGAGTTCTCAACCAGTGCTCGTGAAACACCCTAGCAAAAATAGAAAGTTAAACGATTAGTCCTGGCATGAAAAAGAAAAACGACTAAGCTATAAAGCATTCTAATTTTGCACATGAAGGAGGAGTTCACATTATAGAACAACAAGCTGAAACTTGTTAGAAGAAGACTTTCAATTTTGCTCAAAATATAAACAATATTCCCATCCTGTATCATAAACATTCCATACTCTCTTAAATACCAAATAATCATGCCTATGCCATAGCCCATGCAGCTCCTCCACTCTCCCATGTAGCTAGAATTAGGTCCTCTCACCTAACATAGTTTGGTAACCTGCCCACCACAATAATTAACCTAGCAAAGCACCAAACCAACTTAACTGACAATACTAATTTATCAACTCCCACCTGCCACCCTGTGTGCTTCACCCTCACCCTTCCTCAAGGGATCTCTTTTAGATGGATGTGCATTTCCTATTGATTCTCAAAAGCTAAAACATAAACCTAAGAGTGAAGCAATGGAAAAAATGGAATTATTCGTGACCATCCTCTTCCTCAGCGTAGGCATCATCTGCTGGCCATAACATCTTCGATCATCAAAAATGGGGTTTCATTTGGACTACATTATTTTGCCCAGGCCAGCGAAGATCAAGGTAGTGCAATGCCAACCAAAATGGAGGTTCAAACCTAGAGCTCTCCTATTGTATTATCCCTCCACATTTTTCAGAGCTATGCTTAAACTCAACTCAACTAAGCCTTTTCCCAACTACATGGGGTTGGCTACCTCAATCTGCTTCTTCCACTCTGCTCTATTTAAGACTAATTCGACACTCAAATTATAAATAATTATAATTTTTTTAATTATTTCTGTCCATGTTAGTTTAGGTCTATCTTTACCTCTATTATTACCATGGATTGTTAAAAGATCACTCTTTCTAACTGGAGCATCTAAAGGTCTTCGTTGTATATGTCCAAACCATCTAATTGATTTTCTCTCATTTTATCTTCAATTGGGGCTACTGCTACCATTTCTCGTATATATTTATTTCTAATCTTATCTTTTAAAGTTTTACCACATATCCATCTAAGCATGCACATTTCTGCTACACTTAATTTATTCACATGTTGTTTTAGTATTGCCCAACACTCTGTTCCATATAGCATATGTTTCTTTTAAAAAAAATGGTTTATCTTTGAGCCAGTAACCCAACACCTAACCATCTAATCTCATTATTGTCATAGAACCAAGAGTAAATTAGTCACTTTCTTTACATTTGAATATCATCCATCCAAGTACCAATAAAATTCTTAGAATAATCTTCCATAGACACTGAAAGTATAATGAAAAGTCAGAACTCTACCAACTTAAGTATTAGCATTATAGATAAGGACCACACATCTGATAGAACAAAAAGAAACAAAATCTATCAGAATCTCAAATAAGGTAAGTAATCTGATGTCATTTTTTACAAAAGGACCCAGCACTATAGATTTTATAAAAGTGGACTCTTCAATATCCACATCATCCATCCTACATAATACAACCTATTAATTCATAGTTCCAGTTATCAGCCAATTATGCTCACCTGACGAATCCACCAGTACACATAAGTTGAAATTTTACAGCCTTTTGAAGAATCAAATTTCTCTATCCCACGAAGCAGTCCAATCAAACCACCCTAAAACATTAAAATAATTGTGTAAGACCCTGAATGAACAATCCCATGATGATAGTGTTAAACTACGAGGAAGAGGAGTTAAGTACCTGAACCAGGTCAGCCATTTCAGCGCCCAAGTTATCATATTTTTGGGCAATGGACATGACCAGCCGAACGTTACTCATTGCCAGCTTCTCCCTTGCTAGAGAACATTCAGTTAGTTTTGAATACAATTCAGCTTGTGACATCCTCAAAAAAGATGCTAGTTGCTTATCAGATGGTTCAAACCCCAATTTTTTCTCCAGTCTGAATCAACAGTAAACTCAGTTAATGGATAGGATAAATTCGCAACAGGAAAAGGGAGAATAAGCAAACTAGTAGTAATTGAGCTCAAGTTTCCTTTTGTAGAGCAAGGAAAACTAGCAAACAGAAAATATAAACTAAGAAATGGAAAGGGATAACATTCCTTGTAATGATGATACATTTGATGAAGGAGAATTATCAAATTTAAAATATACTAAATAATCTTATATATATTTCTTCTCATATTCCAGAAGCAAAATATAAGATCTTCACAAGTGTGTTCCAAGCATGATTTTGAAGACAAGAATGTTGAGAAGCACGGAGTACATGATTTACTTTGAGAATGAAGGTAATCCCTAGAACAAGAACTGTCTTTTGAAAATATTGAAATTTTAATTAATTTCAAGTAGGCTTCTTACTCCAACATCATACTCATTGAAGATAAATGCACCATAGCCAGAGTTTTTTTTTTTTTCTCTCTTCACTAAAAGGCATTAAAAAAAATCATAAATGAAATTATCATAGGTCTTTTTCATAGAATTCTCTAACTAGTAAGAGGTAACCTATAAATCAGACAAGTAGGAAAGTGGTAGCTTAAAGATTGTGAAGCAATGTTTTTAATGTAAACAACTCTATATTTCGTTAGAGCCATTACTTACTTCAGTCTGTACTCCTCCAAGGAAAGACCGTCCCTGATTTTCTTTGACAAATGCACAACTTCAGCATGACTGAGAAGGCTTTCACTTAATGTACCCCTCACATAACCTCTTACACGTGCCTGCAGCAATTCAGGACTCACAGTAGAGTGAGGCTCTTTTCCCTCTTTCCCTCTATTCAAAGGTTCCATATAAGCATTCTGATTAAAGCATTTCCTCCTACTACTTGTTCGCCTTTGCCTAGCAGAAACCCCTGAACGAATAACTTCAGTGTTCTTGCAACTTTCTCTAGGATCATCAACAGTCTTTATCTGTTCAAAAGGAAGCTTCCATTGCTTTTCCAGCATAGATTTCTGCAGCAAAATGAGGACCTCTAGAGAGTATTCAACATCAGAATCACAACCCTCCAAGAGATCAGGCCTCTGAGACCAGGTATCAGCAGTTGAAAGAGCGGAAGCATCAGCATGCTCTTTAAGTGCCCTGATAGCTTGCGAGTGCTGGACTGATGAGACATGTGGACCAAAATTAGAGGATTTGTTTGCAGCTACCGTACTCTTGGTTGAGGCAGTTGAAAATTGCATTGATGCATGATCTGGAACAGGGAACAGCTTCTCAGCAAGATCGGATGGATAGAACGAAGTGCTCAGAAGCCTCTTTCCTGTGCTTAGTCCAATAACTGCAGCTGTAGCCATCATCAGGCTTCTTATGTCTGTGCATTACCGTTACACTTTGTCAATAACATTGTAGAGCCAAAACCAAGTCATCTGAACGTTAATATAACAGCAAGCCACTTAACAACAAAATGATATGCCTTCACTCCCTTCAACAAAAGCTCCAGAGCACCTCAAATTCAGTTACTGGTGATAAGATAGAAGAGATGATCAAAATGCCATCTCACAAGGTCAAAAGAATCAGAGTCAACATATATTTTAAATAGAAATTCAATCGGACACACTCTGAAAGGATAGACGATGCTAAGGAACAGCAAAAATGCACGATGTAGAAACCTCTTTCAGCCATGAACTTAGTTAGTACAGAATTCTACAGGACAGATAACCAGTATAGTCGAAGAAAACATGAGAATTATACAAGAATTCCTTCCATTGGCCTTATATAAGCCAATAACGAAGCAAGGATGGCGTTGGGCAATCAGAACATAGTAAATAATTTATGCAAACCAAGCCTTAAATATAGCATCCAAATGTTGCTGGCAAGAAATATATTTGGCAACCGAACCATGAGCAATTTCTACAGAGAGCAGAACACAAACACCTCTGCAACTATATATCTTAATAGAAAGGTTATAAAGGGTTGCTTGCATGAAACTAGTTGAAGTAAATATTGAAAGCAAAGACAAAAATAGAATTTCAAACTAACAAGTTAAATGTAACACTGATTGTAGTCATCACATAAAAAACAACAAGTAGATAGCTAAGCGGGAAGCTGATGCTGATGGAGGTTGCTCTAGTCTCTTCTGGGAACTTTGCTAAGGAATTTCCATGTATTATAAAAATGCAAAGTATATTTCAGAAACATTATTTCAATGATAAGAAGAAAAACCCATATTCAAATCCAAACGTTTAAGGAGAAAGATGAGATAGCCAGAAAAAGAACTCAATTAAATGTCAACAGGGACAGATTAAACATAGAAAAAAAAAAAGGAACACTGAATTCTACCAGCTTTGATCACCGCCATCAAAAGGCAGCTACTGAATCCTGTCCAACATCAAAAGCAATAGTCCGTCTACTGCAGTCGGGTGGGCATGGGAAAAATGGTGCTCTCAGAAAAAAATATAGCAAGTTGAGATGCTTGGAAAGCGATGATATACCTTACAGGAATCAGAAAGGAACGAGATTTTTATCATAACGGAAGCGAAGCATAGAAAGTTGAGCAAATCCAAGAAAGATCATACACAGCAACACCACATAAAACGTCCACCAAAACAAAAAAAAAAAAGGAAAAAGAAAAATGGTCGGTAGGGCAGAGGGAATAACAAAATAAATAAATAAACCGTCAATTCCAATAGAACCAATCAAAACCAGCACCTGAGTTTATGCGATCCTTTATGAGACAAATAACTCAAAATTCAGTAAAATTGGAGAGGAGCGGCCTCGTTCGTTCGTTCCAGCGGTGAAAACAGAGGCTAGCGTTTTCCTATGGGAAGGAGGCAGTCAAGCTGTGGTCTGGCCTCGTTACATTAATACAATTATATTATTTGTTTTTGTGGGAAAAGCGGGGTGTGGTGTGTGGTGGAATGGGAGGGGAGGGAGGGGAGGAGGCGAGGAGGGGATATGGGAGAGGGGATGGCCATTGGTTGGGGGAGATATTTGGCGCGCGTCGAGTGGTGTGCGTGGTTCCGTCGGGCGCCCACCGCAACCCCAACCTCAACCAGCGGCCCAGCCTCGCTCGCATCGCAGCAAACCGACAAACCAAGTGCCTCCCCCCCCTCCCCTCCGAACAAAATCTAACGGGGTGCCACGCGCCATCTTTTCAACGGTTGGACCACCTCAACAACGGAGTGACTTAGATGCTGCCGCCTCTTATCTTCCACGCGCAAAGAGGCTTTTCAGGCCATGGACTCGCTCTGGCTGGTGTAATTCACCAAGCTTGGTACAGTCTGATGATCCTTCCTTCCTTCCAAGCATATACCCCGATCCGATCGGATTTGTTGGATCAATAACACCAGTAAAACCATTAGAGATTGGCATGTAAACGCAATAACATAAAAAAAAACAATATGATTATTGATGGAGCCAGTTGACCCTATGGAGAATAAAAAATTTTTTAACATCTCCAAGACCGACGGTCCCAAAGGCCGACGGCTCCAAGACCAACGGCCTCAAAGGCCGACACCTCCAAGACCGACGGCTCCAAGACCGACGGCTCCAAAGGCCGACCTCCAAGACCAATGGCCCAAAGGCCGACGGCCCAAGACCGATGGCCCCTAAGGCCGACACCCGACACCCGACGGCCCCAAAGGCCGATGGCTCCAAGATCGATGGCCCCAAAGGTCGACGGCTCCAAGACCGACGGCCCCAAAGGCCGACATCTTCAAGACCGACGACCTCAAGACCGGCGCATCCAAGGCCGGCACCTCCAAGACCGACGGCCCCAAAGGCCGACATCTCCAAGACCGACGGCTCCAAAGGCCGACGACTCCAAGACCGACGGCCCCAAAGGCCGACACCCGATGACCGACGGCTCCAAAGGCCGACATCTCCAAGACCGACGGCCCCAAAGACCGACGGCCCCAAAGGCCGACATCTCCAAGGCCGACACCTCCAAGGCGTCTAAGACCGACGGCCCCAAAGGCCGACGGCTCCAAGACCGACTACCCAAAAGACCGACATCTCCAAGACCGATGGCCCCAAAGGCCGACACCTCCAAGACAGACGGCCCCAAAGCCCGACACCTTCAAGTCCGACGGCTCCAAGGCCGACGCATCCAAGGATGGCACCTCCAAGCCAGGCGGCTCCGGCATCCTCCCAGGCGGCCCCGGCATCTTCCCATCCGGCCTCGGCATGTCCAAGCTAGGTGACCCCGGTACCTTCCCAGCCGGCCCCGGCACTTCCAAGCTAGGCGGCCCCGGCACATCCCAGCCGGCCACGACATGTCCACGCTAGGCGGCCAGGAAACTCCCAGGCGGCCCCGCATCTTCCAGCCGGCCCCTACTTCTCCAAGCAAGTCGGCCCCGGCACTTCCAAGCTAGGCGGCCTCGGCACTTCCCAGCCGGCCCCGGCACTTCCAAGCTAGGCGGCCCCAACACTTCCCAGCCGGCCACGACATGTCACGCTAGGCGGCCCGGCAACTCCCAGGCGGCCCCGGCATCTTCCAGCCCTACTTCCCAAGCAAGTCGGCCCCGGCACTTCCAAGCTAGGCGGCCCCGGCACTTCTCAGCCGGCCCCGGCACTTCCAAGCAAGTCGGCCCCGCACTTCCAACTAGGCGGCCCCAGCACTTCCTAGCCGGCCCCCTACACCTCCAAGCCAGGCGGCCCCAGCATCCACCGAGGCGGCACCGGCATCTTCCCAGGCGGCCCTGGTTCCCAGCCGGCCCCGGCACTTCCTAGCTGGCACCGGCACCTTCCTAGCCGGCCCCCTACATCTCCAAGCAAGTCGGCCCCGGCACTTCCAAGCTAGGCGGCCCCGAAACTTCCCAGCCAGCCCCAGCACTTCCAAGCAAGTCGGCCCCGGCACTTCCAAGCTAGGTGGCCCCGGCACTTCCTAGCCGGCCCCCTACACCTCCAAGCCAGGCGGCCCCAGCATCCTCCCAGGCGGCCCGGCAACTTCCTAGCCGGCCCCCTACATCTCCAAGCAGGTCGGCCCCAACACTTCCTCCACGTCTCCAGTCCCGCCGAGTCTGCCAAGGCCATCCCCGGTTGGCCCGACTCGGCCCCGGCGTCTCCAGTCCCGCCGAGTCGGCCAAGGCCATCCCAGGCCGGCCCGACTAGGCCCCGGCGTCTCCAGTCCTGCCGAGTCGGCCAAGGCCATCCCCGGCCGGCCCGACTTGGCCCCGACGTCTCCAGTCCCGCCGAGTCAGCCAAGGCCATCCCCGGCCGGCCTGACTCGGCCCGGCGTCTCCCGTTCCCACCAGATCAGCCCCAGCATGGCCCTATCAGTTCAAGGCGCCATCTCTAACGCGCGCCACCCAACAGCCCCACTGTTGATGGGACGTAACCCACCAACCAGCCCAGATTCACGCAAGGGCTCTGCAGATCTTCTGACTCACGCAATCCCACGTGATCATACCAGGGTCAACCCCTATAAAAAGGTGAATCCACTCACCAAACAGGTATGCGCGATAACCCCAAAAATCGTCATCTCAACTCTCAGAAAGGGAATCCTCCTTCGGAGATCCCTCTTTTCCACACAAAACAGGGCTCACTCGAACCCTTCTTCAGTTGTGACCTCAGTCACTAACTTGGCCGTCGGAGGGTCCCACCGGAGACCCCCTCCGGTCCCGGGACTTCTTTGCAGGCACCCCGGCGAAGCGAGGATTCGAGAAGCACCTCCGTTCCTGACGTCCAGGAGAGGTGATCGAGCGTCATCAGATTGGCATGCCAGAAGGGGGGATAAGAAAACGTAGCGAACGTTCTCCCTGAGCTACATCTTTCATCCCCTCTCTTCTTTCAAAAGCCATGGTGGTGACGCGAGCCTAGGACACCTCCGTCAGCTGCCCGGCGGGACTTCCCTCACCGGTTAGGCAGCAGGAGGCCAATCCTCCTGCGGCTGACCCTCCGGTTGCCGGCCCGCCGCCGGACGCCGCTATCCAAACGGCGGAGCAGCTGGCAACCCTCTCCCAGCAAGTCCAGAATCTCACCGCCATGGTCCACGGGCTTCAGCAGCAGCAGTCCATGGCCACCCAGCACCAGACCGCTCCCCCGCTAGCCAGCAGTCGGCGATGGGAGGTTCTCCTCGGCGGGAGGCCGGTCGGCGAGGTACCGGCCGACGTCAAGTTTCCCCTAGGAAGCCTCAACGCGAGCCCCCCAAGCGGCCGCGGTCCCCCGACCACGGCCCGGCAAGATCAAGCTTTGAAAGTAGCAGTTCATGAACTGCAGAAGCAACGCTCGGGGCCACTCAGCGGCACCCCAAGCCTCTCACGTCACCCATGATAGCTGCACCAGTGGGCTAGCGATCCGCTCGCTACAAAAGCTAAGTACACCGCACTTAAGACGATTTTCTTTCATTAATACTTAAAAATGTCATGCAAGGAAGACCTACCTTGCATCAACATCCAAGGCCAACCTCGCTTTGGCGTCAAAAAAGCCCTGGGCCAGCCAGGCACAAAGACCGACTCCGCATCGGCACCAAAGACCGACTCCGCGTCGGCACCTCAAGACCGACTCCTCGTCGGCAACAAAGACCGACTCCGCGTCGGCACCAAAGACCAACTCCGCGTCGGCAACAAAGACCGACTCCGCGTCGGCACCAAAGACCCGCGAAGGCAAACAGCTGCAAAAAAGCTAAGTATACTACACTGAGAAAAAATTTTTTTTCATTAGTGTCTGGATGCGTTACAGGAAAACCACCAAAGACCGACTCCGCGTCGGCACCAAAGACCGACTCCGCATCGGCAACAAAGACCGACTCCGCGTCGGCAACAAAGACCAACTCCGCGTCGGCAAACAGCTGCAAAAAAGCTAAGTCTACTACACTGAGAAAAAAGTTTCTTTTCATTAGTGTCTGGATGCGTTACAGGAAAACCACCAAAGACCGACTCCGCGTCGGCAACAAAGACCGACTCTGCGTCGGCACCAAAGACCGCGAAGGCAAACAGCTGCAAAAAAGCTAAGTATACTACACTGAGAAAAAAGTTTCTTTTCATAAGTATCTGGATGCGTTACAGGAAAACCACCAAAGACCGACTCCGCGTCGGCACCAAAGACCGACTCCGCGTCGGCACCGTCAAGCTCAAGACCTGGGATTCCAATCAATAGAGTTTCCTAGGGGGCATATCAACCCTGCAGAAGGAGACCAATTTCTTTAAAGAAAAAGGCACCTGAACCTGGCCCAAGCACCCTCTGGTCACCCTCCGGGGTTCAAAAGGTTCTCGACGGCCTCAACTTTGCCTCATCGGCTTCATCCTTGCCTCAACGGCTAACTGACGAGCGTCCCCCCAAAAAGTTAGCGTACGCTGCTTTCAGTGGCGGGCGTGAGGTAATCAATTTGCCTCCAAAAAATTTCTTGAAGTTCTACACTCCTTTCGCTTAGCTGATGCAGGGCACGCAAGCTCAAGGAGTGTGGGGGGCATTTGATGGAGCCAGTTGACCCCATGGAGAATAAAAATTTTTTTGGACATCTCCAAGACCGACGGCCCCAAAGGTCGACACCTCCAAGACCGACGGCCCCAAGGCCGACGGCTCTAAGACCGACAGCCCCAAAGGCCGACACCTCCAAGACCGACAGCCCCAATGGCCGACACCTCCAAGACCGACGGCCCCAAAGGCCGATGGCTCCAAGACCGACAGCCCCTAAGGCCGACACCCGACGGCCCCAAAGGCCGATGGCTCCAAGACCGATGGCCCCAAAGGCCGATGGCCCCAAAGGTCGACACCCGACGACCGACGGCCCCAAAGGCCGACATCTCCAAGACCGACGGCCCCAAAGGCCGACGGCTCCAAGACCGGCACATCCAAGGCCGGCACCTCCAAGACCGACGGCCCCAAAGGCCGACGGCTCCAAGACCGACAGCCCCAAAGGCCGACACCCGACGACCGACGGCCCCAAAGGCCGACATCTCTAAGACCGACGGCCCCAAAGGCCGACGGCTCCAAGGCCGACACCTCCAAGGCGTCTAAGACCGATGGCCCCAAAGGCCGACGGCTCCAAGACGGACTGCCCCAAAGGCCGACATCTCCAAGACCGACGGCCCCAAAGGCTGACACCTCCAAGACTGACGGCTCCAAGACTGACGGCCCCAAAGCCCGACACCTCCAAGTCCGGCGGCTCCAAGGCCGATGCATCCAAGGATGGCACCTCCAAGCCAGGCGGCCCGGCATCCTCCCAGGCGCCTCGGCATCTTCCCATCCGGCCCCGGCATGTCCAAGCTAGGCGGCCCCGGCACCTTCTCAGCTGGCTCCGGCACTTCCAAGCTAGGCGGCCCCGGTACTTCCCAGCCAGCCACGACATGTCTACGCTAGGCGGCCCGAAAACTCCCAGGCGGCCCCGGCATCTTCCAGCCCTAATTCCCAAGCAAGTCAGCCCCGGCACTTCCAAGCTAGGCGGCCCCGGCACTTCCCAGCCGGCCCCGGCACTTCCAAGCAAGTCGGCCCCAGCACTTCCAACTAGGCGGCCCCGCACTTCCTAGCCGGCCCCCTACACCTCCAAGCCAAGCGGCCCCGGCATCCACCCAAGCGGCACCGGCATCTTCCCAGGCGGCCCCCACTTCTCCAAGCAAGTCGGTCCCGGCATCTTCCTAGGCGGCCCCGGTTCCCAGCCAGCCCCGGCACTTCCTAGCCGGCACCGGCACCTTCCGAGCGGCCCCCTACATCTCCAAGCAAGTCGGCCCCGGCACTTCCAAGCTAGGCGGCCCCGGCACTTCCCAGCCGGCCCCAGCACTTCCAAGCAAGTCGGCCCCAGCACTTCCAAGCTAGACGGCCCCGGCACTTCCTAGCTGGCCCCCTACACCTCCAAGCCAGGCGGCCCCGGCATCCTCCCAGGCGGCCCGGCAACTTCCTAGCCAGCCCCCTACATCTCCAAGCAGGTCGGCCCCAACACTTCCTCCACGTCTCCAGTCCCGCTGAGTCGGCCAAGGCCATCCCCAGCTGGCCCGACTCGGCCACAGCGTCTCAGTCCCACCGAGTCGGCCAAGGCCATCCCAGGTCGGCCCGACTCGGCCCCGGCATCTCCAGTCCCGCCGAGTCAGCCAAGGCCATCCTCGGCCGGCCCAACTCGGCCCCGGCGTCTCCAGTCCTACCGAGTCGGCCAAGGCCATCCCCGGCCGGCCCGACTCAGCCCCGGCATCCCATTCCCACCAGATCAGCCCCAGCATGGCCTATCAGTTCAAGGCACATCTCTGACGCGCGCCGCCCAACAGCCCCGCTGCTGATGGGACGTAACCCACCAACCAGCCCAGATTCACGCAAGGGCTCTGCAGATCTTCTGACTCATGCAATTCCACATGATCATACCAGGGTCAACCCCTATAAAAAGGTGAATCACTCACCAAACAGGTATGCGCGATAACCCCCAAAAATCACCATCTCAACTCTCAGAAAGGGATTCCTCCTCTCGGAGATCCCTCTTTTCCACACAAAACAGGGCTCACTCGAGCCCTTCTTCAGCTGTGACCTCAGTCACTAACTTGGCCGTCGGAAGGTCCCACCAGAGACCCCCTCCGGTCCCGGGACTTCTTTGCAGGCACCCCGGTGAAGCGAGATTCGAGAAGCACCTCCGTTCCGACGTCCAAAGAGGTGATCGAGCGTCATCAATTATTCTTCTGAGAACGCTACTGCATTGCGAGCGATCTATGTGATCGTTGGTGCAACGTACCAGTTGGTATATGTATTTATGATCCCATAAAGATGTTTAGATTTAGTATGAACGTATGTAACAAATTCTAATCCACAAATCTCCTTGCTCTTAAAATTGCTGTAGATTCGAAGTATTATATGCTATTAAAAGTTTACCTGGAATTTCTCCTTGATTTTTGAATCTATAGCTGATGATAATAGATAGACAGTGGATAGAAAATTTTTTTTTACCTCATTCCCTTTTTTTTTCCCTTGCTGCTCACTTAGGTCCATATCCTTACTTTACTATAATTTTTTTATAGAATAAATAGAAGAAGAAAAAATTGTACATAATTTTTTGGAAAAGATTATGAATAGAAATATTGAAATTATATTTTTCAATAGTATCTTTATTTATTTATTTATTTATTACACTTTTCTTGTTGCTAGAATATAAAGTAGTCTATTTTCGCAATTAGGAACAGTTTGATTTGTGATGATTCATTAGTGATGTGAGATTATCATACATATTATCATATTTAATAATTAGACATGGCAATCTAATTAAGCAGTAATATTTAATTTCTAATACTATAAGTGTTGGCCTTTTATTGATTTTGATGACTACAAAACAATTAAATATGATAATGATCTTGTGGTTGAGTTAAATAAATTTCAGATGAATCATCAAGAAGATGGTGTTACTTCAACCCAAGATAAATTGTAATTTAAAATGAAAGGTAATGTATTAATTTTATAGATATGCTTTGCAATTTAAATTATTTTTCAAAAGGTTTGGAGCGATTAAATTATTTTTCCAAAGGACTTGGATTTCGTAATCACTGGATGATTTTGTGTTTTATATTTAGATGGTTCACTTGACAAAATGACATTCAAGTTTAATTATATTTGCATTGTCTTGAATTAGATTTAATTATTTTACAAATCATTCTTACAATCTTTGCAATCAAATCTTTATTCTATAAAGTTTTATTTAGCCTCTACGTGTCGTGAATATTTTCTTGAAGTTGATTGAGTGCTAAAACTATTTTTTAAATATTTATTTGATGACCAAAATTTTGTGTTGGGCTGCAAGATTTTTTAATAACCACTGATTGGAAGTTTAAGAGCCTTTTTATTGGAATGCCAACTTTTCTTTTGGCATTCTAATTTTCATAACCTCACGGCTGTTTTCCCTGTGATTCAAATTGGAATGCCAATCTTAAATTTTGGAATGCTAGTTTCAAAACGCCCTTTGCCACTCCCTGTTAATTAATTTTGGGATGCCAACTTTTTAATTTGGCATACCAATTTTCAAACGCTCTCTAGCTGATTTCATGGCATCAAATTGGAATGCTATGTTGGTATTTTTGGAATGCCGATTTTTAAGTGAATTATGTGGCTCCTTGATTCCAATTCCAGCTTGCTACCGATTTCAATGTTTGGAATGCTAATTTTGGAATGGCCTCTATTAGCTCCCTATTACTTGATTCCAACTTTCCGTTAGGATGCTACTTGTGAAATTTGGAATGCTGATTTCACAAAGTTGGAATGTCATCTTCTTTAGTCTCTCGGCTGGCTCCCTGTTTCAATTTTAGAATGCCGATTTCCTTAAATTAGAATGCCATCTTTTTGAGTCTCTCAACTGGTTCCCTAGTAGCTATTTTGGAATGCCGATTTCCTTGAATTGGAATGTCATCATTTTGAATCTCTTAGCTGGTTCTTTCTACTACATTTTGGAATGCTGGTTTTTGTGTTCTAGAATGCTAATGCTTCCCTTGCCACCGATTTTTATTGAACGGGATTTCATTCGTTGGATTTTCTGGAACTTCTCTTGGTCGGATTTCTTTCTTTCACAATAGCTATATTTTCTCTATTTCACAACGGTAATGTACAACGGCTATATGTTTTCTTCTTATATATATTGAGTTGTTGATTGATTATTCAAGAGCAAGAAAAGAGGGAAGAAAAATAGAAGAAAAAGAAAGAGAAAAAGAGTGAAAAATTGTGTGAAAAATAAAGTAAAATCTTGTTGAAAATCTTTGTGAAAAGAATCATTTGAAAGAAAGATTTATTGTTTGTAAGAGAGGTTTATTGGAGAGTTGCATTCATTATTTCAAAGCCACCAAAGTGCATTTATTTCTAATTCTTGGCGTGGTGATTCAAGCTCCAACAACCATTCTTTGAAAACATTCAAGCTTCAATCAAAGGCTTCATTGGTGCTCCGGTGTGCTCAAAGAAAGAAGCCATCTTGAGAAGTGTTCTTCAATATTTGTAAAGTATTTTATTGCTTTATCTGCTCATTTATTAGGAGCTTATTGTATAATCTTGATATTATTGTGCTTAAACTTGTAAGGCTTGCTTGTGCCCATAAACAAGTGCGCTAGCCCGGAAGGCTAGATTGTAAGGTCCCTTGTACCCGTAAACAAGAAAACTAGCTTGAAGGGCTAGTGTGTAAGGTCCTCTTGTACCCGTAAACAAGAAGACTAGCTTGGAGGGCTAGTGTGTAAGGCTTGATTGCTTGTGCCCGTAAATAAGTTTGCTAGCCAGATAGACTAGTGGTGATAGTAAAATTTCCAAGGTGTTCTTGGGGAGTAGATGTAGGCGCAGGTTGATACCGAACCACTATAAATCCATTGTGTTTGGTTGTGCTCTTTATTGTGTTGCTTGCATATTATCTTCACTGCACTACACTTAGTTTATTTATGAAGAAAATTTAATTGCACATACTTGCTAATTAGTCTAGTTAATTTTTGAGAAACCCAATTCACCCTCCCTCTTGGGTTGCTATATCTGGGCAACAATTGGTATCAGAGCAGGTGCTCTTAATTTTAATCCTTAAAAAGCTTTGAGCCAAAGATCATAACAACCCAAATGAGTTCTATATTGAGTGAGGGGCAATCTACCAATAGACCACCACTATTTAATGGCACTAATTATACTTATTGGAAAGCAAGAATAAAATATTTATTCAAGCACTTGATTATGATTTATGGAACATCATAGTCAATGGACCTCACACACCCACTATTAAATCTGATGATATTGTTGTTCCCAAATCGGAAACGGAATGAGACGTGCATGATAAGAAAATGGCTCAGCTAAATGCTAAAGCCATGAATGTTTTATATTGTTCTTTAAATGCAAATGAGTTTAATCGCATATCTACATGCATATCTGCTAAAGAAATTTGGGATAGATTAGAGGTTACCTATGAGGGTACTAATCAAGTAAAAGAGTCCAAAATTAATATGCTTGTTTATAGATATGAATTATTTAAAATAGAATCTTATGAAAGTATTTTTGATATGTTCACAAGATTTACTGATATTATTAATGGGCTGAAAAGTCTTGAAAAATCCTACACTAATGCTGATCTTGTGAGAAAGGTATGGAGATCCTTGCCTAGGTCTTGGGAGGCCAAAGTCACTGCAATACAAGAAGCCAAGGACCTAAACATTCTATCTCTTAAAGAATTGATTGGATCGCTGATGACTCATGAGCTTCAACAAAGTCAACATCTTGATGAAGAAGAGTCCAAAAATAAAAATAAGAGATTTATAACACTAAAGTGTGCTGCCCAAAAGGATGAGATTGAGAGCTCAAGTGATGAAGATAATGATATAGCTCTCATTACAAGAAAATTTAACAAATTTATGAGAAAAAATTTGATGAAAGAAAAAGGGCATTAATGAAAGAAGAGTCAAGCTATGAAAAAAAAATAGAATAATTTGTTATAGATGCAATGAGCCGGGACACTACAAGTCAGATTGTCCATATCTAAAGAAAGGTCCCAAGAAATTCAAGAAGGAAGCTATGGTAGCCACTTGGAGCGATAGTGACACATCAAGCTTCGAAGAAAAAGAAGAAGAGAAAAATGAAAAAGCAAATCTTTGCTTTATGGCCAATGATAATGAGATAAGTCCTAGTATTTTAGATGATTTTACTTCTGATGAATTGCATGGTGTATTTTATGAATTGATAGATGATTTTGCAAAACTTAGTTCTAAGTATAAAGACTTAAAAAATCAAGTTAGAAACTTAACTTTGGAAAAGGAAAAGGTTTCAAAAGAAAATGACTCTTTATCACAAGAAAACATGAATTTGAAAAATGAAGTAAATAAGCTTAAACCCATTGTTGAAAAATTTACCTTAAGCTCAACCAAACTCAACATAATTCTTGAAAATCAAAAAGTAGTTTTTGATAAATCAGGCTTAGGATATAATCCTTTAAAGAAACAAAAGTTTTTGAAAAATATTCTTGTTCCTCAAAATGATTTTCCTAATATTACATGTTTTAAATGTGGAATTAAAGGTCACAAAGCTTATTCTTATCACTTACATTCTTGCAATAATGTTAAAAGGATTTGGGTTCCAAAAGGAATCATCTTGACTAACCTTAAAGGACCCAAGAAGGCTTGGGTACCTAGAAGCAAAACTTGATATTTTGGATGCAAGTATATCTTGCAACCCGTAGAGCAAAAAGAAAATGATACTTTGATAGCGGGTGCTCAAGACACATGATGGGTGATGAATCTCATTTCATCACTTTGGATATAATGATGGAGGAGTGGTTATCTTGAAGATAATGGCCAAAGTAAAATTGTTGGCATTGATAAAATTGGTATCACTTCCTCTACTTTTATTGATAATATCCTGCTTAGAAATGGATTGAATTATAACTTGCTTAACATTATCCAATGTTGTGAAAAAGATTTTAAAGTTATTTGGAATTATATCTTTGCATAGTTATTAATCCTACTGATAATTACATAAAATTTATTGGTCATATGTTTAGAAATATTTATATTGTTGATTTGAATGACCATAGTTTCGATTGTCTAGTTGTCATAAATGCTAAAATTGATAAATCTAGTTATGACATCGTAGACTTACTTATGTTAGCATGGATTCTCTTTCTAAATTATTCAAAAATGATTTGGTTAAATGTTTGCCAAAATTGAATTTCAAAAAAGATAAGATTTGTGATGCATGCAAGTTTTGAAAAACAAACTAGAATTTCTTTCAAATCTAAAAATATGATTTCAACTTCTAGACTATTAGAACCTTTGCATATGGATTTATAATTATTGATAATTTTTTTAATTTACATTGGTTTTATTCTTAGCTAACAAAGATAAAGCTTTTCCTGCATTTCAAAAAAATTTTAAGCATTTCAAATGAAAAAAAAGTTTTCCTGTTTTATCTATTAGAAGTATTTATAGAAAAAATTTGAAAACCATCACATTGAAAATTTTGTTAATGATTACAGTAGAAAGAAATGATATGACCTTAAATTTAAGTCATATTCGATGAATCTAATGATCTTCCATCAAGGAAGAGAAAGGCTTTCAAATGATGCAGATAAAATTGATGATCAAATCAAAGAGCTCACCTTGGAAGAGAAAGAGAATTGAACATGATGAACCTCAAGGTAATGCTGAATTTGAAAGAGAATGAAGGTGTATCCATAATTACCCTAAAGAGCTAATATTAAGTGATTCATCTTATGATATTAAGACTAGATCATCGTTTAGGGATGCATGTAATAATTTGGTTTTTGTTCCTTACATAGAACCTAAATGGCATGCATGATAATGGACAGTAGTTAGTAGATCATATAATCTAATTATTGAAACTAAATAAATATTTAGAAACTAATTGGATGAGTATGATTATTAGAGATAAAGCAAGATTGGTAACTATAGAATATAATCAGAAATTGATTTTGATTTTGATGAATCTTATATTCGTATTGATAGATTAGAAACTATTAGATCACTCTTTGCATTTACATCTTTATGATCTTTAAATTATATTAAATGGTTATTGAAAACACTTTTCTTAATGAATATATTGTTAAACAAGTGTTTGTTGATCAACCACCCAGTTTCGAAAATCACTTATTTCCAAACCATATATTATATTGAACAAAGCTTTATATGGTTTGAGATAAGTACCCTAAATGTGGTATGATAGGCTTATTAAGTTCTTGGTTAGCAATAAATTTATTGGTCAAAATATGGATGCAATATTATTTATTAAAAGAGAAAATAATGATATGTTGATAGTGCAAATTTCTATTGATGATATTATATTCGGTACTACTAATGATACCTTGTGCCAAGACTTTGCTAAGTTTATATAGGAGAGTTCGAGATGAGCATGATGGATGAACTCAATTATATTCTCAGACTTCAAATCAAGCAATGAAAGAAGGAAATCTTCATAAGCCAATCCATGTACATCAAGGAAATCTTGAAGAAATTTGGCATAGAGAAATTCAAATGTATCGGTACCTCTACAAGCTTATCATGTAGATTAAATGCTAATGGTACTAATGAAATTGTTAATTTAAAATTTTATAGAAGCATGATCGACTACAATTGGTATCAGCAACTATTGATATCAGTTTGATTTGTATACTCCTTGCTTGACATGATTCTATTGAGAGTCTTGGATCATTAAATGCGTATTTTAAAATTGGTATAATTTCTTGATCATATCTTATAATTAATTATTTATATGTGAAATGAAAAGGACTTGGTAGAATTGATACAAAATATCATATGAAATGTGTATTTGATATGTGGTGATTGCTATAAAATATCGATGTATTGAGATTAGCATGATACATTTATAAAATACTTGGATTATATGATATTGATATCATTTGTGGCATGAAACTCTTATTGCATATAGATCAAATTTGAAATATTTAGGGAGAGAACAATGTGAGCATATATGAAATCAAACTTTTTTTTTGGTATCTGTTAACACATTTAGTAAGGGGGAAAATGAACTTATTTGAATAATTAGATACTTTGAGCATTAAGTAATTTGATGTATTGAATATTAAATTTCTTAATTGGTATCAACTCTGATCTAAACATATTTTATTTTTGGTATCAAACTATAAAACATGCTACCCTGCTCTGATATGAAAGTGATATTTTAATCCTAATTTTTTAATTGGTATGAAAAAAGTGATATTCAAGAATTATGAATGATGATTGTTATTAAATATTAAATATCTTTATGCTTTAGTTATGCTACTCCTTGTTACTATTGAAGAAAAGACAAACAAAAAATTATGCAAATTCTTTCCTCTCTTTTTGATTGATGACAAAAAAGGGGAGAGAATAGCATACAGTTCAATCATGGGGGAAAGAATTCAATCATAGGGGAGAGAATATCCTACATTTCATTCATGAAAGATAATGGCTATCATAGAAGAGAACAGCATGCATTGTGGTATTTTAAAAGGAAAGAAAAATATATATTTAAAAGAAAAATAGCATATCATGAGAGAAATGCATACATCATGGTATTTCAAAAATAATGCATATATTTAAAACCTAAGAGTGAGTTATGCAATGTATTTTTTAAAATATCATATTTTAAGTATTCTTAAAATTTAGAGTTTCGGTACGATATGCTAAATTTCGGCATGCTCCATCTTATACTTCAAATTGTTAAGGATTGGTATGATTAAAAATTTTATTTCTTGTTGTATACTTAATAGTTTTGTCATCATCAAAAAGGAAGAGATTGTTGGCCTTATATTGATTTTGATGACTACAAAACAATTAAGTATGATACTAATGATCTTGTGGTTGAATTAAATGAATTTCAGATGAATCATCAAGAAGATGGTGTTACTTCAACCCAAGGTAAATTATGATTCAAAATGAAAGGTAATGTATTAATTTTATAGATATGCTTTGCAATTTAAATTATTTTTCAAAAGTTTTGGAGTGATTAAATTATTTTTCCAAAGGACTTGGATTTTGTAATACTGGATGATTTTATGTGTTTTATATTTGGATAGTTCACTTGACAAAATGACTTTCAAGTTTAATTATATTTGCATTATCTTGAATTGGATTTAATTATTTTACAAATCATTCTTACAATCTCCGCAATCAAATCTTTATT
This sequence comes from Calamus simplicifolius, assembly GCA_900491605.1. Taxonomy (NCBI): domain Eukaryota; kingdom Viridiplantae; phylum Streptophyta; class Magnoliopsida; order Arecales; family Arecaceae; genus Calamus; species Calamus simplicifolius. Next base: position 383,017 of record UESW01004400.1, on the reverse strand, counting down.
CTATAAAGTTTTATTTAGCCTTTACTTGTGAATATTTTCTTGGAGTTGATTGAGTGCTAAAACTATTTTTTAAATATTTATTGGATGATCGAAATTTTAAGTTGGGCTGCATTTTTTTAATAACCTCTGATTGAAAGTTTAAGAGCCTTTTTATTGGAATGCCAACTTATCTTTTGGCATTCTAATTTTCATAACCTCACGGCTATTTTCCCTGTGATTCAAATTGGAATGCCAATCTCAAATTTTGGAATGCTAGTTTCAAAACACCCTCTGCAGCTCCCTGTTAATTAATTTTGGGATGCCAACTTTTCAATATGGCATACAATTTTCAAACACTCGCTGGCTAATTTCATGGCATCAAATTAGAATGTTATCTTGGTGTTTTTGGAATGCCGATTTTCAAGTGAATTATGTGGCTCCTTGATTCCAATTCCAGCTTGCTGCTGATTTTAATGTTTGGAATGCTAATTTTGGAATGGCCTCTGTTAGCTCCATGTTACTTAATGCCAACTTTCCATTAGGATGCTACTTTGTGAAATTGGAATGCCGATTTCACAAAGTTGGAATGCCATCTTCTTTAGTCTCTCGGTTGGCTCCCTGTTTCAATTTTAGAATGCCGATTTCCTTAAATTGGAATGCCATCTTTTTGAGTCTCTCAGCTGGTTCCTTGGTAGCTATTTTGGAATGCTGATTTACTTGAATTGGAATGCCATCATTTTGAATCTCTCAGCTGGTTCTTTCTGCTACATTTTGGAATGTCGGTTTTTGTGTTCTGGAATGCTAATGCTCCCCTTGCCACCGATTTTTATTGAACGGGATTTCATTCGTTGGATTTTCTGGAACTTCTCTTGGCTGGATTTCTTTCTTTCATAATGGCTATATTTCCTCTATTTCACAACGGTAATGTGCAACGGCTATATGTTTTCTTCTTATATATATTGAGTTATTGATTAATTATTCAAGAGCAAGAAAAGAGGGAAGAAAAATAGAAGAAAGAGAAAAAGAGTGAAAAATTGTGTGAAAAATAAGTGAAAATATTTATGAAAAGAATCATTTGAAAGAGAGATTTATTGTTTGTAAGAAAGGTTTATTGAAGAGTTACATTCGTTGTTTCAAAGCCACCAAAGTGCATTTATTTCTAATTCTTGGCATGGTGATTCAAGCTCCAACAACCATTCTTTGAAGAGCATTCAAGCTTCAATCAAAGGCTTCATTGGTGCTCCGGTGTGCTCAAAGGAAGAAGCCATCTTGAGAAGTGTTCTTTAATGTTTGTAAAGTATTTCATTGCTTTATCTGCTCATTTATTAGGAGCTTGTTGTATAATCTTGATATTATTGTGCTTAAACTTGTAAGGCTTGCTTGTGCCCATAAACAAGTGTGCTAGCCTGAAGGATAGAGTGTAAGGTCCCCTTGTACCCGTAAACAAGAAGACTAGCTTGGAGGGCTAGTGTGTAAGGTCCCCTTGTACCCGTAAACAAGAAGACTAGCTTGGAAGGCTAGTGTGTAAAGCTTGATTACTTGTGCCCGTAAACAAGTTTGCTAGCCAGGAAGGCTAGTGGTGATAGTTGAATTCCCAAGGTGTTCTTGGGGAGTGGATGTAGGTGCAGGTTGGCACCGAACCACTATAAATCCCTTGTGTTTGGTTGTGCTCTTTATTGTATTGCTTGAATATTATCTTCACTGCACTATACTTAGTTTATTTATAAAGAAAATTTAATTGCACATACTTGCTAATTAGTCTAGTTAATTTTTGAGAAACCCAATTCACCCCCCCCTTCTTAGGTTGCTATATCTGGGCAACAATAAGATTATTGCAAATAATGATAATTCAATCCCCATTTAAAAGATGAGTATCTAAAATCATCTTAAATTATTATCTAAATTTTCATGTAAATATTTAATAGCACTTAATCTGATTATATATCTAATTTGCACTATATAATATTTAAGTATTTAATATTATTTATATTAAAAATTAATATAATATTTTAAATATTATTATGAATTTATATAATAATTAAATTTGAATTATTAATATATTTGATCTTCTTGCATATTAAAATATTATAATATGTTACTAAATATTTATATTATATATTAATATATATATAATGAGATATTTAAAAATATTATATATATTATAACATATATTAATTATTTATATATTTAGATAGATATATAATATTTCAAAATTATTTTATAAAGAATTTTTATTTTATCTGAACATTTCATGTCCTAACAAAAATAATAAGGGTAACTTAAACGATAAAAAGGATTTATAATAAAATTTAAAAATATGGTAAATCAATTGTCATATTTTATTATCATGAATCAAACATGGTAATGTTCTATTTCTAAGAATTTGATTATTAAGTATAAAATTATCTAAAATGTAAGATTCTTAATATTATTATATTATTGCGAATCAAATGCCGCTTTATGTTAATCAAAGATCAACTCAATTTTTTTCTTCTTTGAGAGATGTTTGAAACCTCATGTTGGTTCAACAAACTCTATTGAGGGTTATGCCAATATTTTGCCCTTGTAGATATTCATAGTTTCCTGAAAAAAAATTTACATGTTCTAAACAAAAAGGAAGATGATGCTACTTCTTTTTCCTTCCTTATGAATTTTATTGGGTTGAATCAATCAAGAAAAATAAAATAAATGGTTACCATGTCAAAAATTTTCATCTAGTATAAGAAAATGGAGTTTTTCTTATTTGATCTAAATCATTCAATTTGATTTGGATAGAAAAGAAATATATTTTAGGAGTATGGTGGGCATGAAAAACTATTTGACAATGTTTATTATACTACTAAAATAGTCCTGCGCAACATCCATTTCTATTAAAATGGTCTTTTAGCATTCGTTTCTTTTACATGACTCCTTAGTTTATTAGAATTCAAACTATATATGCTTGAAAGATTTTTGCCTTCCAACTTGTTCTAGAGTAAGTTTACCATCACTAAATTTCTGATTGAACTATATTTCACTGCTTTATTATTTTTTCTATAACTTCATTATTCAAGTGAATCAAGATACTTGGAAAGTAACTTGTTATAGCATTATAACTTGACCTATTATTGATTTAAATTATAAAATTTTGGTTTAAAAGTTTTAGCAAGTCTTGAAGAGTCTAGAGGAATATTTAAGCCAATACATCTATTTCCTAAGGCCCTTTGGCATCAATTTAATGTGATAGAAACCTTAGCTATGTTGCTAGAAGGTAGGAATTTTTGGCATGTATCATGTGGACAAATCAAGATATCTAGTCAAAATTCTTTAAGTCACCATCCATTTTGATCAACAAAAATCTCAAAAATGTCTATAAAGAGGAAATTAAATGAATGATTATTGAGCCTGATATCCTTTTAAAAGCTTGGTATCACCGCTATTAGTAGTTGTTGGGCTCTAACAAATTAACTATTTCTATATCAACATATTAATATTTAAAATTGCATGTTTTGGAGGCCAAATAACAAGTTTTTGAACTTATTAATCAAGTCTTAAAAGAAATGTAATAAATAAAATTGTAATATAAGATGCAATTCCATCTTGCAAGAGATAGTGTAAAGAATAATGGTCTTTGTATCATTTAGTGTAGGTAGTTGATTCTTTACAATCCAAGTTCATGGAAGTTTATATAACTTGAATATAAGGTAGGTCTCAATACGCCTAGATTTTTTAATAGAAGCAGAGAATTATAATTCTTTTTTTAGATGAATGAGATTTCGATTGAAAGAGTAATGGTTCATCAAAATATACTAGCTCATAAAAAATTCCTATAGCTAGGGTTGTAAAGGATTTACATTTCTAGATATGTTGCCAAGTTCATATCATTAGGCCCTAGCCCTAAAAGAATGTATAATTGCAGTTAGGTTGTGGTAGGATGATAGCAAGCATGACCTTGGGTTTGGTCCAATTTTCTTTTGGATCTTGATGGAAGAGCTTGAGCCAACTCGATAATATTGTGTCAAGATAATAAGATAGAAGGGAAAGAAGAAATTTGCTCATTGAGTCATTAAAGTGAGCAAGGTCAAGTATTTCTCAAACTCCAATATATTGCACTTGAATTTTAGGTGGGTAAGGTTTAAGTTTAGATCCAAAGCAAGATATTATTTTCCTTTTCTAAAAGGCATATCACATATTTGCATAAGCTGGGGCAAAAAAAGAAAAACTTGTGAAACGATTTTTTTAAAAGGATTCAACCAAAATTAAACCTTTGGTATACAATTGAATAAGCTTAATATCCAAACTAGAATTTTGGGATGGACCAAATTAGGTGGATTAAGTTGGATTATGTGTTATCAACCCATTTTAGACTTTTGGTAGATGGGTTAGGTTAGTTCAAGTCATTAGGTAGAAAAACAAGTCATGCAAGAATGACTTAGGAGTGTAAAAAATCAAAATGAGCTAAACTCAACTTCACCAATCTTACATCATTCTAGCTGAGTCTACTTAATTGACCAATTAGCATGATGCTACAAAGTTTCTAGAACCATTCAATGCCCTATCACATGTCGTTCAAAATTCAAATCCACTATTGTGGTTCAAAATTTGAACCCATCATTGCAGATGATCTAAGATGCAAACATGTGGCACTGTAATGACCATCCTCCAACCATCATTCTATGAAACTGATCCTCCTCCTTTGACAAAATGCCATTTGAGGATGATGGCAAAAGAAGAGAAGAAGGAGAGGAGGGGTATGACTAAGCCTCCTTTACTCATCTTCAAGGCATAATAACTACTATACAATCTTGTACACGATTCAATGAGTGAGTTGAAGAATCTATTTTTCTCTTCTAATTTATTTTCATTGTTATAGAGGAGGAGAAGCCCTACTGGGGTCTCACTTAAATGGAGTGCTAGGGCCGAACAACCATCATAAGTTTTCATTGTTTGTCTGGCACTCTCTTGTGCTCTAGAAGAGCCAAATTTAAACTGATAAAGAAATAAGAGCTCTTTTCATCTTATTTTTCTATGTTAGGAAAAATTTGGATACTGAAAAAATGATGATATAAAAGCGAATCAATGTTTCAGATATATTTGCACGTATGAAACCAAAGGGCTATGACCTCAAAACAAGGCTGTTTCCTCTTAATTAGTCATAAAACTTCAAAACACTAAGATATCATGTTATGCTTTCTTCTCACAATGACACAACCTAAGAGCACTTCTAGAGCCTCAAAATATATAGAGTTTTTTTATGGAGTTTCTTCTTCATAATTCCACACCATATTAGCCAAGAATATGAAGCATTCTTTTATTGAATGCTCAACCAGTTAGAAGACACTTTACTTACTCAAACATAAGCATAAGCTGAAATATAAAGAAATGTGAATGAGCTAAAAGGAGCCTGCCTGCTACTGAATGCCCATATTGGGCTCAAGACCCAATTTCTAACATCTCTTGGTAACATATAATGGGCATAGCCCTGCTTTGCATCTTTCTTGCGTAGTTTATATTTGCTAGTAAGTTGCACGATAGCTAAGCATATTTGCATGAAAAGTCTCATTGGAGACTTGATCAATTAGTTTCCAAAAGCATCTCAATATGCCTCAAACTTATTTAACTACAAATTAAACATCTCTAATCCCTCTCAAACTTATACTGAGAATCACGTTTAATCTCACACTTCAATATACTTATGATTATATCACAACACTATACTTCAATATCCCACATTTAGTTTTAGCTTAGTTGCTTTCTTAGTGATGCCTCATTAGACAAAATCAATTAAAGTCTTCAAGCAATATGCTAAAGTAGTAGGCACTAAAACTTTAACCATGTCATATACAAAGGTCACTAGAGAATAGTTGGATTAATTAGTATGATTTTCAGAATTCACATGGTAAGGAAGAGAGGATCTATTTACTCACTTTCTAGACTAATCACCAGGTACATTAATATGAATTACATACTACCATAGAGTTCTCCGTCCCAAAGAGCAAATATCAATCTCTAACACTATATAAATCTTAGTTTAGTTCCTCACAGGAGTCTAACTTGAGCATTTTAATTTGCCAATTTGCCTTAAAACTTAAGGACCAAGTTAAAACTCTCATCTAGCTACTCACAAGCTTCATGATTCATAGGAGAAATCATGTGCGGTCTACTAATTAAAATTTTCAAAGTCTTGTAAGACTTAATAAGATTATAAATCTCATCTTAGCTCCACCTAAGGTAACATATTATTAAAATATATGCCTCATCTTAGTGTTTTAAGAATGTCATGCAAACATTAACTTTGCTTGCTATATTAGAGGCAAAGGATACTATATCTCACATTAATTTCTTGCTACTTTAGTTTTAAAGGAATCGCTCATGTGAAAAAGTCGATGTAAAGCAATTGACATATTTTTACACTATGTTATGATGAATATCTGTGCTATGTAAAAATGCCACATAATATCAAACCAAAAAATGGCATCTTGTGCATTAATCATAATAATATCTCATAAAAGAGTATATCAAATGTCAAAATGATAAAACTAAAAATACAATTATCACATTCTATGCAATCCAAGACTTCTATCATGAGCTAGAGCACATCTCCAATGATGGGCTTAGTTAGGAGATTTATAATCATCTAACTAGTAGAAATATGTTCCAATTTTTAACACATTTTCCGCATAATCATTTCTCTCACAATATGAAATTTGACGTTGCTGCAATTAGTTTTTCTATGATATTTGGGGTCCTTGGCATAGGCAAGAGTTACCTTACTATTACAATAGATTGTCATTAGATAGAAGCATAAATGGCAATATCCAAATACCTAAGGAACCTCCTCAACCAAACTACCTCTTGCATTGTCATTGTACAAGCTACATACTCTGCCTCCGTAGTGGATAAGGCTATATAGTGTTGCTTCTTGCTACACCAACTAATAATGATGTGATTAAGCAAAAAAAGCATATCCAAAGGTGAATATGCAGTTACCTAAGTTGCTACCCTAATTAGTATCACTATAACCAATTAGGTGTAAATCTAAACCTTAATATTAGAGTACATAGTCTACTATCCCTTTGAGGTGTCAAAAAATCTTTTTTACTCTAGCCCAATGAGAAAGTTTAGGTTAAACAAGAAAGGGCTAATTAAACTGACATAGAGCAAATGTCTAGTTGAATATATATTATTACGTACATTAAGCTACCCATAGTACTAAAATATAAAATTTTAACCATCTTTTCTTTTTTATTTTTAGTCTTCGAACACATATCTTGGCTCAAGGCTTTACCCTTATCTATAAGAGTATCAATGAGATTACAGTTTTGTATATCAAATTATTTTTGAACCTTCTAAATATAGGTTTATTGAGATAAATCTATAAAAAAATTTTAATGATCCCTGAAGATCTTAACTCCAAGGATACAATATACTTCACCTATATCTTTCACCTCAAATGTAATGGACAACTACCCTTTGGTGGTCATAAGCTTTTTTTTATCATTACTAACTAACAATATATCATTTGCGTATAGAGAAAGAATAATAAAACTACCAATGGACCTTTTAATATAAATATAATGGCCCTCTTCAGTCGTCATAAACCCGTTAGAAATAACAACTTGATGGAATCTCAAGTACTATTATCTGGACAATTGTTTTACACCATAAATGAATTTTTATCTTTTGAACTTTTATGCTCTTTCTTTCAACTATAAAGCTAATAGGTTGATCCATATATATCTCTTCATCTATCTGTCCATTAAAGAAAGCTATCCTAACATTCATTTAGTGTAGTTCTAAATTCAAACATGTGATAATAGCCAAAATTAGGTGATTAAGACAAACATCACTACTGACGAGAAGATTTTCTCATAATCTAAGCCTTCCTTTTGGGTACATTCCTTAGCCACAAGGTGAACCTTGTATCTTTTAGTAGAATCATTTGCTTTGATCTTATCCTTTAGGACCTATTTATTCCCAATGGTCTTATGTGATGGGGACATCAACAAGAAGAAAAGATTATAGACTGATACTCTTTGGTTTTGTAGTTAGTCTACTTTCCATGGGTTTTACTTACTTGAGCCAATTCATGAAAGAAGAGTTTCAATTTTCCAAGTGGCAACTCATGCTTCAAAATTTCAAGTGTCAACTCATACCAAAGTATCAATGCCTGCCAAGTTTCAAAATGTCGACACTTCCTGCCCTTGAGCCGACACTGCTGTCAAGCCATCAAGTATTCTCTTTGTTTACTTGAAAGTCAAATCTTGAAGGACACATGGAGGTATCTAGTGATGACACATAGTAAACCAAGGAGGTGCCACATGGAAGCTTGTGCAACTGAATTTATTAGGGATTGTAATTAGTTAGCTATATCATAATTAATCCTTGGATTAGTTATGCTCTTTTGTAATTAGTTATGATCTCTTTTGGTTGAAATTTTTGAAAGTCTTTTGGCCTATAAATAGGGCCAAGCTTCCCCTCTTGTGGGAAGGAAGTTTGATAAATAAAATAAAGTTTATTTGGATTTTTTGCAAAGTGCCTTGTTTCTCTTTGAGTATGGAGAGGGTGAGATGCCCTTGGTTTTAGTTGAGGCTTTTGTTTTCCTAGTCTTAGAGCTAGGTCACTCCTTGAGAGAGAGGGTGAGAGGCCCAATTTGCTACTCTAATCCATTCTGCCAAGAGTCCATAAGAGTTTCAGGAAGAAGGACAAGTGCTACTCAAGTTTTAGCAAATTTTTCAAACCCTTTCTTTGTTTAAATTTTTTTATTTCCTTCAATTCCTTTGCCTTCACGGCCTTTCTTCTGATCATTTGCAGGTTCTCTTGAGGATTTTAGAGTTGAGGATGATGGTTCCACGTCAATGATTAAGTGCCAAGGTGAGTTCTTAAGTAACGAGTGTAGATCTTGTCAATCAACCCTCAGTTCTTTGAGTGTTGAGTGCATCCCTTCCACTTCAAGCTCTTACTTCATTGTTGGAAAGAAAATCCTCTTGATCCTTTGGATCTGAGGTCTTTAAAGGTGGCTTGACCTAGTTTGAAGGTTTTCATACCTTTAGATCCTGTTTTGTTTTTATTTCTTTGAAAGAAGCTTGCACAAGGGTATTTAGATTTCTGCTTCTAGCTTGATGTTCTTCATCCCTTCCATGCATGAATTCAGTCATAACTTGGGTTCAAATGTTTATTAAAGGTGGTTAATCACTTAGAACACATCATCATCCCCTCATTCCATCATTTTTTTTATCCCCCATCAGCTTTGGTATCAGAGCTTAGGTGTCTAGGTTAAGCTTGTAAGTGCTGAAATTCATGTTCTAGTTTCAGTCCGAGATGTCCGTGAATTTTTTTATTTTTTTAAAGATAAAAAAAATTCATTTTCTGCACTTTAGGACTTTAGGTTTTGAAATCTAAAAATTTCAAATATATATATATTCTAGAATTTTGGAGTTAAAAATTTGAGTTCTTAGGTTTTTTCTGGAAGACTATTTCAGTTCCCTCCATTAAATTTAATTTTTTAAAAAAATTAAAAAAAATATTTTTTTAATTTAAGATCTGAGATTTAGACTTCGATTACGTTGTTTTCCACTTAAATTGTAAATTTTAGAGAGCTTTTTATATTTAAAATTCAAGTTTTGAAACAGGTAGTGGAGTGTTTGTTAAGCTGCTAGAATCTTCTAGTAACTACTTTCATAACAACTTCCTCAACCAAATTTTGAAATTTTTGAATTTAAAATTTTAAAATCTAGGATTTTCACTCTAATATAACTAATTCAATTTTTATTTTAAATTTTTAAGAGTTTTAAACTTTAAATTTAAATTTTCAAAACTGGGTTAGTTGGAGGTTAGTTAGAGGCTGAAATTTTCATTTAACCACTTTTACCTCCAAGGATAAAATTTTAATTTAAATTTTAAAATTTAAAATTTTAAAAAATTAGCTTCTAAAATCTAGACTTCAAGATTTAAATTTTTTAATTTAAATTTGCATTTGCTAAATTTTAAAATTGGGTTAAATTTCACATATTTATGCTAAGTCTAGTTGATTGTGCTAGTTAATTGTTGAAATTGTGTGCATCCATATATATAAACCATCTTAAGGGCATTCAATATAACATAAGGGGAGGAGTTAATAACCTTTCCTTAGCTCACAACAACCATCCTCATTATGCATTGACCTAAGCCTTAATTAAAATCAAGTATACACCTAAACTAGGGACACCTACAAGTCGGGTTCAAGTGCAAGAGGAGGCAAAGTGCTATTTGAGTTTATACTTATTCCTAAAAATTGGTATCTAAGACTAGAGGTCTAATGGAAAATGCCTTAAGCGGACTTGCGGTTCTTTAATTGGGTCCTTGCGAAAGCAAGGGGGACCTCCTGTATTTCCACCTCTTACCTGGCCAGTGGAAAGGGTAATTGCATCCTTAACTAGTACCTAGTCAATTCCTGTATTTTAAACTTCTAGGTCTAGGAGCCCTAGAAGCTAGGTTTATATATACTACTTGTCTTATAGGTCAAAAGCTCTATACCAATAGCCCCACGCTCAGCTTGGTTTACCCATGGATCCTAATCTTGAACTCTTTATGAGGACCCTGACTGAAAAGCTTGACACTGTAACTGAGCAATTAGGGCAAATCAACAAAGAATTAAATCAAGTAAAAGATAGAGTTGGAACCCTTGAAGAGCCCCAAAGGATTCCCATCGAACATGAGTCATCTAGGACAATCCATCGAGGTCCAAGAGTCCAATATCATGAGCATACCCCTGAGTACAATCCAAGGAGACTTGACCCTGATTTCATGGAAGAAGCTCGTCGAGTCCATCAGCCTGACTTCATTCCTGATCATATCCCTAGGCGACCTCACCATGATTACTTAGATCAAGATGAAAGAGCCTTGAGGAATATTCGATTAGAAGCTCCTATCTTTGATGAAAGCCTAGACCCTAAGGCTTATATTGACTGGGAGGGAGAAATGGATCAATATTTTGAATGGTACGAGATAATCGAGAAGAGAAAGTATAAGTTTGCCAAACTGAAGTTAATCCTCTAGGCTAGGTTATATTGGAAGAATATCGGGCGAATGCTTAGGCAAAGAGGAGACATGTCCATAACCACTTAGAGAGCCATGAAATTCAAGCTTAGGGAAAAGTATCTCCCTATGCCCTATCACCAAAGACTATTAGATCAGTGGCAAAGATTATACCAGGGCAATAAGACTGTGTCTGAATATATTGCCAAGTTTGATGAGTTTGCGATGAGGTGTAATATTGATGAATCAGAAGTTGTAACATTGTCTAGGTTTAGAGCCGGTTTGTGTGAAGAAATTTAAAGAAATTATTTCTAAGAAAAATCATTGACCTAGACCAAGCCTATCAGATAGCCAGAGATTGTGAAAGGTTGCAAAGGGGACCGATAGTCAGACGATCCAAACTAAGTAAGGTTAGCATCCCTACTCAGAAACTAGGGTTCAACCAGATGCGACTATATCGCCCCACTCCTACTATCCCATTCGGTCAAATGAGTGACAAGGGTAAGGCCCCTGTAGTTCAAAAGAGTAGCACCCCGAATGTCCAATGTTTTAGATGTAACAAGAAGGGACACTACGCCAACCAATGCCCTGCCCATTCTCTACACATAGGAGAACTAGCTGAAGAGAACCTTGAAGACACTAAAGAGTTTGAAGGAGAGGTATATGAGGCTGAATCCAATCTGATCAATGAGTATGATGATGACGAAGAAGAGGTTGATTATGATGAGACTTTGGATGTTGTTAGAATTTTGACCCAAACAAAGGATAAGGAGGATTGGAGAAGAACTAATATACTCCAAACATTTATCAAGATAGGAGAAGGTTTATAAAATCATTATAGATAATGGGAGTTGTGTGAATGCTATTTCCACTAAAGCCATTAAGAATTTAGGCTTGACCCTTGTTCCCCATCCCAATCCATACAAAGTTTCTTGGATAGATTCAACATCCATTCTCATTAAATCCAGATGTCAAGTTTCCATTCAAATCCAATTCTATCATGAACAAGTCTGGTGCGATGTACTATCCATGAGGGTAAGTAGCATCATTTTGGGTAGACCTTGGCTGTATGACCACGATGCAACTTTATATGGACAATCCAAAATTTTGTACTTTCAACCATCTCGAGAAAAAGCTTATCATTAACTCGACCCCACCTAAAGACAATATCAAGAAAGGGTCTAGTTATTTGAAAGAGAAGAAACAAGATCTAAATTTGATCAATGTCAAAGAAATGGAGAAAGAAATCAATAAAGGATCACCTATGTGAATTTTGGCATTTAGAGATCCTAAGGAACCACCTCAGGAAGTCACAAAGATCTTAGAAGACTTTAAGGATGTATTCCCAGAAGACCTACCCGATCACCTACTGAGCATGCTGAGCTACAAAGATAAGTTGAAGATCTCCTCCAGAAAGGGTTTATTAGGGAGAGTATAACTCCTTGTGTAGTACATGCCCTACTGATCCCTAAGAATGATGGCACTTGGAGAATATGCATCGATAGACGTGCCATCAACAAAATCATGATTAAGTATCAATTTTCTATCCCTCGCCTTGATGAAATGCTTGATATGATGATCGGAGCCATTATTTTTTCCAAGATTGATCTTAAGAGTGGTTATAACCAGGTTAGGATCAAACCTAAAAATGAGTGGAAAACTGCATTCAAAACTAAGGAGGGTCTTTATGAATGGTTGGTTATGCCCTTTGGTCTATCAAATGCCCCTAGTACATTTATGAGAATCATGACTCAAGTTTTGAGACCTTTCATGAAAAAATTTGTTGTGGTATATTTTGATGACATCCTCATCTATAGTAAGACTAGGAAAGACCATTTAGATCACCTTAGACAAGTCTGTTACATCCTTGGAAAGGAAAATCTATATGCCAATCTGAAGAAGTGTGAATTCATGACTAATAGAGTGACCTTTCTAGGGTTCATTGTTACTACTGATGGTATTTTTATTGACCTCAGAAAATTAAGTCCATAGTCGAGTGGCCCGAACCCAAGAATGTACATGACATCCGTAGCTTCCATGGTCTTGCCACCTTCTATAGGAGATTATCCAAGGGTTTAGCACCATTGTTTCTCCAATCACGGATTGTTTTAAGAAAGAAAATTTTGAATGGACCAAACAAGCCAATAAAGCCTTCTTTGAGATTAAAAAAAGAATGACACAAGTACCAATCTTAAGGTTACCTGACTTCTTTAAAGTTTTTGAGGTTGCTTGTGATGCCTTCGGGATTGGAATTGGTGGAGTTTTAAGTCAAGAGAACCACTCGGTAGCTTTTTTAGCGAGAAACTGAATGGAGCAAAGTTGAGATATTCCATCTATGATAAGGAGTTATACAGTAGTTCAGGCTTTGAAATATTGGAGACATTACTTGTTACCGCATGAGTTTATTCTATTTTTTGATCATGAAGCCTTTCGATTCCTTAGCTTCCAAAAGAAGTTAAACCCTAGGCACGAAAAATGGATAGAGTACATCCAAGCTTACACCTTTGTTCTAAAACATCGTGACAGTTCTGACAATAAGGTTGCCGATGCTTTAAGTCGATGTTCTATTCTCTTAATGTCTGTAAGTACTGAAGTCACAGGATTTGATAAGTTGAAGGAAGAATATAAAAGTTGCCCTGACTTTAATTAGATTTTTGAATCTATCAGTCTAAGGCCATCTAGAGAATACAAAGACTTTATTCTTCATGATGGGTTTCTTTTTAAAGGAGATAAGTTGTGTATTCCCCGAACCTCAATTAGGGAATTCTTGATTTGGAAGATCCATGCTGGAGGTTTAGCAGGCCATTTCGGAAGGAATAAAACTATTCTAGCTTTGGAGGAACAATTCTTTTAGCTCAGCCTGAAACGAAATATTGCTCAAGTTGTAGCCCGGTGTAGGACATGTGTTGTTGCTAAAATGCAAAAATAAAATACTAAACTATACACTCCTTTACTCATCCCTGATCGACCTTGGCAAGACATCAGTATGGACTTTGTGTTGGGACTACCAAATACCTTAAGGAGACACGATTCCATCTTTGTGGTAGTCGATAGATTTTCTAAAATGGCATATTTTCTGCCTTTTCCAGACCTTCGATGCATCAAAAGTGACCAAGTTATTTCTGGATGAAGTGGTTAGGTTACACGGGTGGGTTATCTAAATCCATAATGTGTGATATGGATGTTAAATTCACTAATTACTTTTGAAAAACCCTATGGCACCTATTAGAAACCAAGTTAAACTTTTCCATCACTTATCACCCCCAAACTGATGGATAAACAGAAGTTATAAATAGAAGTCTTGAAAATATGTTGAGATGTCTAGTGGAAAAACATACTGGAAATTGGGACCTTTTACTGCCACGTATAGAGTTTGCCTATAATAGCTTAGTTAACAGATCCACTGAAAAAAGTCCTTTTGAGATTATTCATGGGTACAAACCAAGAAAGCCAATCAACCTCATTCCATTGCCCATGCATGTACGAACATCAGAGTTTGCTGAGTCATGTGCACAACACATTAGGGATTTATACAAAAAAATAGTAAAAAAATCCATATGAGCAATGAGAGTTACAAGCATATGGATGATTCCCATAGAAGAGCTAAAGAATTTCATATAGGAGACTTTGTCATGATAAGGCTCAGACCTGAACAGTTTCCAAAGGGAACTATGAAGAAACTACACGTCTGTGGTGCAGGTCCTTTCAAAATAATAAAAAGAATTGGACCTAATGCTTATGTACTGGACCTACCTTCTGACTTTGGTTTAGTTCCATCTTTAATATTTCAGATCTGGTAGGATACAAGGAACCAACAGTGACTCCCAGTGAGTTTTTAGGACCTAATCCATCCTTTGAGAGTGAACCAATCCCAGAGTGTCCGTCCACCAGCCACAAAGAGAGAAAGAATTGAGCGGATATTAGATGACAAGATTGTCACTACCCGAAATAAAGACTATCAACGCTACTTGGTCCATTGGCAAGGTAGAACTGATTCTGAAGATTCATGGATCACTCAAGAAGAACTGCAAAGGATCAATCCAGATCTGCTTGAATATTACCAAAGCCAAAATGATCCATACTCATCAGGGCCAAGTTTTTTTTCACCCGGGGAGGATTGATGGGGACATCAGCAAGAAGAAAAGGTTGCAGACTAACACTCTTTGGTTTTGTAGTTAGTCCACTTTCCATGGGTTTCACTTACTTGAGCTAATTCATGAAAGAAGAGTTTCAATTTTTTAAATGGCAACTCATGCTTCAAAATTTTAAGTGTCAACTCATATCAAAGTATCAACGTCTGCCAAGTTTCAAAGTGTCGACACTTTCTGCCCTTGAGCCGACACTGCTGTCAAGCCATCAAGTCTTCTCTTTGTTTACTTGAAAGTCAAATCTTGGAGGACACATGAAGGTATCTAGTGATGATACAAGGCAAACCAAGGAGGTGCCACATGGAAGGTTGTGCAACTGAATTTGTTAGGGATTGTAATTAGTTAGTTATATCATAATTAATCCTTGAATTAGTTATGCTCTTTTGTAATTAGTTATGATCTCTTTTGGCTGAAATTTCTAGAAGTCTTTTGACCTATAAAAAGGGCCAAGCTTTCCCTCTTGTGGAAAGGAAGTTTAATAAATAAAATGAAGTTTATTTGGTTTTTTTGCAAAGTGCCTTGTTTCTCTTTAAGTAAGAAGAGGGTGAGATGCCCTTGGTTTTAGTTGAGGCTTTTGTTTCCCTAGTCTTAGAGCTAGGTCACTCCTTGAGAGAGAGGGTGAGAGGCCCAATTTGCTACTCTAATCCATTCTGCCAAGGTTCCATAATAGTTTCAGGAAGAAGGACAAGTGCTACTCAAGTTTCAGCAAATTTTTTCAAACCC
Organism: Calamus simplicifolius; assembly: GCA_900491605.1. NCBI lineage: Eukaryota > Viridiplantae > Streptophyta > Magnoliopsida > Arecales > Arecaceae > Calamus > Calamus simplicifolius. Next base: position 367,172 of record UESW01004400.1, on the reverse strand, counting down.
TTCCTTTCCTTGTTTGAATTTTTTATTTTCTTTAATTCCTTTGCCTCCACGGCCTTACTTCTGATCATTTGCAGGCTTTCTTGAGGATTTTGTAGTTGAGGATGATGGTTCCACGTCAAGGATCAAGTGCCAAGGTGAGTTCTTAAGTAAGGAATGTAGATCTTGTCAACCAACCCTCAGTTCTTTGAGTGTTGAGTGCATCCCTTCCACTTCAAGCTCTTACTTCATTGTTGAAAAGAAAAACCCTCTTGATCCTTTGGATCTGAGGTCTTTAAAGGTGGCTTGACCTAGTTTGAAGGTTTTCATACCTTTAGATCCTGTTTTGTTTTTATTTCTTTGAAAGAAGCTTGCACAAGGGTGTTTAGATTTCTGCTTTCGGCTTGATGTTCTTCATCCCTTCCATGCATGAATTTAGCCATAACTTGGGTTCAGATGCTCATTAAAGGTGGTTAATCACTTAGAATACATCATCATACCCTCATTCCATCATTTTTTTTTTTGCGTCCCCCATCATTATGTCCTCCTGTAAGGTTTACTAGTTCCCAATATTGGTTACTCATAAATTATATTACATCATTCATTGCTTTAATCCATTCCTAAGAAGTAAGGGATGAGAGAGCCTCATAATATGCTCTAGGCTCATTGTCATCATCCACAGTAACTATAAGAGTTTCCACCTCAATCTTAATTCATCATCGATGAGAGATTCTTTCAAGGCTGCTTTTATGCAATTGAAGTTATTATGAATTATTTTCTAATGGCTTGCTCCATTAGGTTGTAAGTCACTCCCACTATCCCTAGAAGGTTTAAGAATTTCTTCCTTTATCTCTATTAAGCTCCTAGGAGTGCCTTCTTCCTGATCTATTATTTTGTGAAGCTTTAATTCTTTATTAACCTCACTTGTTTTTGGTAATTGATCCTTGATGAAATCCATATCTCATGACTCAATTTCAATTATACTTCTATCAGATTTTTCACCTAAAACAATATAGCCATTAGAATGTTCTAAGTATCTTATGAAGATATATCTCTTGGCCTAACTTTCCATACATTTGAAAAGTTTTATGAATAAATCACACTATACCCTATGGCCGCAAATGATCCAAATTTGATTTTTCACCAACCCATAACTCATATAAGGTGCAGCATATTGATTTGGAAGGCACACAATTAAAAATATAAGCATCAGTCAAAAGAGCACCTTAAAAAAGATATTAATAAGTTTGCTTGTGCTATCATTGATCTAACCATTTCTAATAATACAATGTCTGGTTCCTTCTTTCTACAATACCATATTATTGTGAAAATCCAAATATTATTAGTTGTTGTCATTGGATTTCACTTTACTCACAAAGCTTTTTAAATTGCTTAGTTATATATTTGTGCCTATGTTTATGTTGCCCAGATATAGCAACCCAAGAGAAAGGGTGAATTGGGTTCTTTTAAAAAATTAAAGAACTTTGGTAGATATGTGCAATGAATGAAAAACAGAGTTTATTTATTTAAAAGTGTAGTGAGGTGAAGAGAGAGATATTCAAGCACCATAGAAATCAATCACACAAACACTAGCAATTTATAGTGATTTGGTGCCAAACTCAGCACCTACATCCACTCCCGAAGAACCCTTTGAAAATTTTTACTCTTAATCATTGTACCAACGATTACAACCCTAGCCTCCCTAGCTAGCTTCTTATTTCATAGGCACAAGGGAGCCTTTCAACCAATTTCTCAAGGGTATATCACAACCCTTATAAGTTTCAGCAAAGTGAAACTTAAAAAAAACTTAAGTAGCAAGATTTAATACAAATAGCTCCTAGAATGAGCTGATAAAACAATCAAAGAGCACTTTGCAAATTTAAAGTTTCTGGCTTCTTTTTCGTAAAGATAGAGCTTTGAGGATTGAATGAAGCCTCCTTGAAGTTGTTGGAGCTTTGAATGAAGCCTTCAATAAGATTTGAGCTCTTCTTTTTGCACAGCACTAAATGAGTGATCTGACTTCTTTGATTGCACTTGAGCACTTGATTGCTCTTTAAGGATCTTCAATACATTAGCAATAACTGCTTACAACTGATTTTCAATGACTCTTCTCTCTCTTTTTTTTTTCTTTTTTTTCTTACAATGGCTTCTTCCAATAACCACCATTTGAAGATTCATTTATAGCCATTTGAAATCTACTAGCTGTTTGTAGTCGTTGGAGGTGGTTGGACGAAAATAGGAAGCAATAGAAAGTCAAAAAATAGACATTATTGTGCCAGTTTCCTTGCTATAGCTAGCTACTATGCCGGCTTGTTTTACAAAGCCCTCTATATGATGCTTAATAGTTAGCATAGTAGCCAGCTTGTTTCCAAATAGCCGGCTACTATCCCGGCTTGTTTGCCTTTAGTCTTTGTAAGGAAAAGTTGAGACACATGCCACATTCTTCCTTAAAAAAAATAAAGTCTCCTCATAATAGCCAGCTACTTTTCAATGGCTTATATACCAGCTATTTGGAAAGATAGCTTTGTAAGAAGGGAACAAGTCACAACTTTTGAAAATATTTTAATGCCAAAAGGATCTCCACCAAGTGGCTGGCATATGAGCCGGCTACTTTCTCAATAGCCGGCTCATATGCCGGCTATTTTGGAAAAAAGTACTGTGAGATATTCACAGATACAAGCTTTTGGTAAAATAAGAGGAACAAAGAGTTACTATCAAGTAGATGACATAGTAGCCAGCTACTTTTCTAGTAGTCGGTATAGTAGCCAGCTACTTTCCCAGTAACCGGCTGCTATGCTGGCTTGTTTTGGGAAGAATAGCATAGATAAGTTCAAATAGTTAAGCAATGGAAGGAATATGGCCACTTTAAAACCATTTCAACATGGGAATTCATTCCGAAAGAGTTTTGGTCCTTTAGAAAATAAGTATTCTTTTGAACACTGATGCATTGGCTTTTTGAAAATGAATTTTCACTTTAGAAATCATGAATATATTGGCCTTTTGAAAATAAATTTTCACTTTAGAATGTATTGGTCTTGTTAAATTCATTTTACCTTTGTTTTATCTTTCTTTGAACTTGCTGGAATTTAGAGAATCAATATTTGATTCACAAAATCTCCTTTCTCCTGATGATTCATTTAAAATAAATTTATCTTAACAATAAAGTTATTAGTACTATACTTAATTATTTATAGTCATCAAAATAAATATGAGGTCAACAGTTTAGTTCTAAGAGCCTTGATGCTCTTGTCCTTTTGATTTTCTATCTCATTTTTAAAGCATCTAAACATTCAATACTTCTAACCTATGAGAAATATCATAGATATAATCGAACCATAGATAATCACCTATAAATGGGATCAAGTAGAAAGCCCCATGCCCTGCCTTCACATTCATTGGGCTAAAAATGTCCAAGTGGATTAGTTACGGCAGAAAAGATGCTCGCTTAGCTTTTTGAAATGATTTTCTTATTAATTTTCCCATAAGAAAATGTTTGCATATAGGCAGAGATAATTTAGCAAGTGAATCTAAGACGCCTTCTCTAACTAACCTAGCCATCCTATCTAGCTCACCCAACATGGTTTACTCTAGTATCCCATTGAATGGAATCATCAAAAACATTATCATTAAAAGTCAACAAAATAGTTATATTATCATTAATTGGAACATTAAGATCCAAAACTACAAAACATTGGAAATAAAATCACAACCAAAATAAATAGTTTCATAGTAAATATCAACTCTCTTATACTTATAATAAAATAAAAGCTCTAACCTAAGCAAAATGACAACTGATAGTAAATTTTATTAAACTTATGGAGTATAAAGAATATCTTGAAGTAACAAAGTACAACCATCCTGCAAATGTGATCGATAAGTACTAATGCCAAATACCTCCATGTTATCTCTATTTCTTATAATTAGTCTATGACTCTCAATAGAAATCTAATGGTATTTTACAAACCCAACTCAATCTCTCGCTACATGCCTAGTTGTTATTGAGTCTACAATCCACAGGGTGAGAGTAAGCAATAATAACATAGGTACCTTCTTTGGTTCAATGCAATCATGAGTGAAGTATCCAACCTTTTCATAGTTATAGCGCTTCAACTTACTCTTATCTCTCTTTCCATCATATTTGGCCCTCTTACACATGGTGGTAATTTCATTCTTATGCACCAAAACACCAATTACATCTCTTATGAGGCCATTTCTTGGCTTGTTATGCTTACCTTTGTGTAGGTATAATTTGGCCACATAAACAAAACTCTCAAGAGGTTTGACAACTTTCAAGTGCTTGGCCTTTGGTTTTAGATGATGTGCTACATCCTTAATTGTCTTAACATTCTCATTATAAGTCAATTTAATAGAGTCCCAAGATTTGGGAAGTGCATGAGATCAAGGTTGAGGGTCCACGAGGGCTTATGCTCCAAAGGATAGGGTATACAATAGCTTGAAAGTCTCGAGCCATGTCATTATCAAATGCTTGGGTCTGCGGTAAGCGATCCAATAAGGCGGGTGATGGATGAAAAACCCTCATGGTCTCCAGATGAGGTGGGGCTCCTTCAGATGGGGTCACTAACTTTTTCTTATAATTTTTTTATTAATAGATTCTCATCATTCCCTTTCTCCTAGTTGCATGAATCTTTTTTCTTTCTTAATTTCGTAAAGCAAGAGAAACAAAACATTACTATCATGAATTTGTGAACAAATTTTCATTATAGTGGCTCTCTTGTTCCCCTAAACTACCTTCCTTCTTTTCTTAAAAAAAATTATCACACTCTGGAGCAAAACCCTCACCATAAGACCTTGCTCTAATACCAATGTTAAAAAAAATTTAAATAATAAAAAATTGATGGTGTGAAAGTGAATTAGAGTTTCAGATATACCTTGTACATACGAAACTAGAGGATTATGATATCAGAGAAAGGTTGCTTCTCCTCTTGATCAGTTGGAAAACTTCAAAATAGTAGGACATTATCTCGTCTTTTTCTACTCATAGTGTTGTATTCTACCATAGAGTATACTCAAACCTATAGCATAAGAGCATGTCTAGAGCATAGAAGGAGAGAATTTATTATTATTATTATTTATATCATTAAAAGTGTGCATTTGCGCTATAGAGACTTTACATATAGATCATAACTCCACACTTCACACCCCATCAACCAAGAATGTGAAGCATTTTCTTACTGAATGCCCAGCTAGTATGGGTATATATAGATCGGTTTGGATCGGTTTAGAGATATTTTTGGAACCAAACTGATTTGAATTAGTTTCTTAAAACTACAATTAAAACCAAATCGATTATTTCACTAAATCAAACCGAACCGATCCAAGAAATTCGGTTTGGTTTCAATTCAGTTTTATCAATTTATCTGTACCTGCTTTGGATAACCATTATATAAGTTTCCATAATAAACTTTATGTAGCCAAATGGTTGCCCAATTATTCACAATAAAAAAGAACATAGCTTTCACATAGCCTATTTATTCTTGCATATTTGTAGCACCTTAATTTTAATTATAATATAAATGAAAGCCCATATAATGTGTACGCATAGTTTGACCATAGTTTTTAAGAAATCTAAACCAAAACCGAATCGACTTTATTGGTTTGAAAAATTTTTAAACATAAATCAAAACCAAACGAAAAAAAGAAAAAAGATTTAAACCAAACCAAAATCATAGTTTGGATCGATTTATAATTTAGTCAGTTTACTTACCTCTACTTATTAAGGGTGAAAAAATTGGATATGACACGGAAACACAACTCAAACCCCATATTAGATTTTGCAATAACATATGATCTCATAATAGCAAATGCTTGTTTCAAAAGAGATATGAATATTTAATAATATTTAAAAGTGGATCTAACAAAAATTAAATAGACGTTCTCTTAACTAGAAAGGTGGATAAAATCACATGCAAAAATTGTAAAGTTATTTTGAAAGAAAGTTTAACTTCACAACATAGGATAATGATAGCAGACATATTGATAAAAATAAAATTTAAAGTAAAATGTAAAACTATTAATCAAAAAATTAAATAGTAAAATTTGAAAGGAGAAAAAATAAAATTATTTAAAAATAAATTAGTAAGAGAAATGACTACGAATATAAGTAGTGATCCCAACTTAATAGGAAAAAAAGTAACTCAATACATAAAAAACATAGCAAAAGAGGTTTTAGAAGAATCAAAAGGGTTAAAGGGGAAGAAGAGATAAAAGGATGATAAAAAATTTTATTTTAAAAAATTATTAAATAAAAATAATTTAGTTAATTTAAGAGTATAAGGATGTGATAATCTAGGACTAACAAATAAAAATATTTATTCATAAATTTAGCATACTTGAGGTCAAAAATACTTTGAATAAAATAAAAAATACAAAGGTATTAGGGCCAAATGCAATCCTTATTAAGGTTTGAAAAGGCTTATGAGAAATTGGAATCATAATTAACCAATTTATTTAATAGGATTGTAGCAACTAAAAGAATTCTGAATGATTGAAGAACAAACATATTAATATCCATATACAAAAATAAAAAAAATATTCAAAACTGTACAAATTATAAAGGAATTAAGTTGATGGTTCATACACTAAAATTATGGGAAAGAGTAAAAAAATCGAATAAGAGTTGAAACTTTGATGTTAAATAATCAATTTGAATTTATGCTGAAAGATGACCATGGAAGTTATTTATCTATTAAGGAGATTGATACAGAGGTATAGAAAAAAGAAAGAAGATCTTTACAGTCTTTATTGATTTAAAGAAAACATATAATAGAGTACCTAGAGAAATAATATGGTAGATCTTAGAAAAAAAAAGGTATCAAAAGGTACATAGAATTGATAAAAGATACATATAATAGAGCAATAACTATTATTAAAATAATAATAGAAGAAACTAGTAAATTTTTAATTACTATAAGTTGATATCAAGGATTTGCCTTAAGTACGTATCTTTTTACACTAGTTATGGATGAATTAACCAAACATATTCAAGACGATATCCCATAGTATATGTTATTTGCAAACGATATAGTGTTGATTGATAAAACTAAATCTGGAGTAAATACTAAGCTAGAGATTTGGAGATGTTTTAAAATCTAAAGGTTTTAAGATTAGTAGAACTAAAATTGAATACATGAAATATAATTATAGCTAAAGCAAAAATATAAATGAAGAGATAGTGAAGATTGCAAGCCAAGAGATACCAAAGAGTAAAAAATTTAGTATTTGGATCAATTATCTAGCAAGAAGGTAAAATAGATGAAGATGAGAATCATATAGTTAAAGCAGGATGGATTAAATAGACGAGTATTTTGAGAGTATTATATAATCGATGAATCCCATTAAAATTAAAAGAAAAATTTTATAAAATTGCTATTGACCAACTATACTATATAAAAAAGAGTATTGGGTAATATTGAAATAACATGTGAATAAATTAAGTATAATAGAAATGTATGTTAATATGGATTTGTGGTAAAACTTTAAAAGATAGAATTAGAAATAAACATATACAATAAATGATAGGAGTAGCTCCAATTGAAAATAAAATGAGAGAAAACCGATTATGATGGTTTGGATATATATAACGAAGACCTTTAGATGCTCTACTTAGAAAGAGTGATCTTTTAACAGTTTATGATAATGATAGAGGTAGAGGTAGACCGAAACTAATATAAATAGAAATAATCAAGAAAGATATATCTATTTATAATTTGAGTATCTACTTAGTCCTGAATAAAGCAGAGTGAAGGAAGCATATTCATATAGCCGATCTATGTAATTGAAAAAAAGGCTTCCATTTATAAATTATACAGCATAGGTTCTTCTCTTTTTTTTTCTTTTCTTTCTTTTTTTTTCTTTTTTTCTTAAAAAAATAAATACATAGGGTAAATCGTTGGCTATCTTGGCCGCAATCAAGCATGAGTTTTATAACGCCATAAATGAAAATAGAAAATGTTAGTTAAGGTTTGCTAGAATTTAATGAAACTCAAAGACTGACTACACATTCATTCGTTCTTTCATTTATGTTAAAGCAAAGAATGGCTTAGCGGTAAACAACTACCTCCCTTATTAAACTTTCTGGGTACGATCCATCTCGATGACGACAGGAATGGACAAGGTTTTGTATACCACCTTTGATATAGCAAATCCTATATGAGCTGCACCGCTTTTTCTTATTGGTCCACATAAATTTTACATGATTTAATGTGATGGGACACGGGATAGCAGAGATATAATCTTAAGTTTTGAGCGTGACGTGCATTAATACACGTTTAGCCCTTTTTTTTTAGAATTTATATATAAACCAAAGGTAGTGTAGTGCACGTTTTTTGAATGGGTATTGTAATTTTATAACTAAAGTGTCGTAAATTTACAACTAGGAACCGTAATTTTTTTAGCTTTCTGAATGGGCATTGGAATTTTATAACTATAGTATCATAAGTTTACAACTGGGATATCATAATTTTTTTCGGCTAAGATGTCATAAAGCTTTGCTTTAACATTGTTTGAATGGGTGTCATAATTTTATAATTACGGTATTGTAAATTTATAAATGGGGTGTCGTAATTTTTCTTGGCTTTCTGAATGGGTGTCATAATTTTATAATTATGATGTCGTAATTTTACAACTGCGGTGATGTAGCAAAGCTTTGCCTTAATATTTTCTGAATGTGTATCGTAATTTTATAACTACGGTATCCTAAATTTACAATTGGGGTATCGTAATTTTTTTTTTGGCTTTCTGAATGGGTGTCGTAATTTTATAATTACGGTGTCATAATATTACAACTGGATGTCGTAATTTTTTTTTGGCCGGGATGTCGTAAAGCTGTCTTAACATTTTCTGAATGGGTATCGTAATTTTATAACTATGGTGTCGTAATTTTACAATTAGGATATCTTAATATTTTTTCAGAAGACAAGCCGTCCTATTCCGTTCCATTAGAGACAGTGTATCACTTACGAATTCGCAATCATAATATTAATTTTTTGTTTTATCATGTTAAGTCATATAGAATGTATGTAGATCAATAATAAAAAGAAATTATAATCCATGTATATTTGCTGCACTGAGAAGACGGCGTACAAACTTACAAAGTCTTTTCCGACCGGAATAAGACCTGGATTGTTCACTGTGATCACAGAAACATTTTGTGCTATCCTTGGCGTGTGGAGGCCCACCATCCACAACAGACCACTGGTGGGCCAACGTAAAATGGCATTTCGGTGCCTGCCTACATGGCGTAACCATGGTCGCTCGCGGGCCATCTCTTCTCCTTCCCCACGTAAAAGGAGAGGGCTTCCTTTCCTAATGACGCCGTACGCGGTGGCGCCGCCGGCCTCCTTTCCTACCGCCCCTCTCCGCTTCCTCCTCGCCCCTTCTTCTCCTCCTCCTCCTCTCCTCCAACTGCCCAGAACACCTTCTAATAGAACTCCCACCCCCTTGCTCTCCGCCGCCCCCCGCCGCCCTCCCTCCGCCGCTTCTGCCGTGGACTCTCCCACGCCCTTCCCTTCCGACCAGGTGACGCCATTCGCATGTCCTTCACTGTCTGTCCTCTTCCTTCTCCTCCGCCTCCTCCTCCTCCCCCTCCTCCTCTAACTCTTCTTTTTTATTCTTCAACTTCTCGTTCTTAGGCCGCCAGATTCCAGCACTGGGACTCGACGACGGCCAAGTTCGCTGGCGCCTCCAACGTTCCCTTCCTCCTCATCCAGCTCCCCCAGATCCTCCTCAACTCCCGCAACCTCCTCGCCGGGAACAAGGCCGCCCTTTTCGCCATCCCGTCGCTCGTCCGCTCCATCTCCTCCATCTTCCCTTCCCTCATTCCTTTCTCGCTTAATTTTTCCCCTGTCTAAGAAATCTGCGACAAACCGTGGCAGGGGATGTTGACTGGCCTGCTGGGGAACCTGACACTGCTGTCCTACTTCGCCAAAAAGAGGGAGACCGAGGCCATTGTGGTGCAGACTCTGGGCGTCGTCTCCATCTATGTCGTCATAGCGCAGCTAGCCATGGCCGGGGCCGTGCCCCTGCCCTTGTTCACGGCCCTCTCGGCCGTTGTGGCATCCGGACTCGTCTTGAACTTTATGAATTACTTTAACTGGATCGGCACGGGGGTGTGGCTGCTTTGGGAGGATTTCATCACCATCACCGGACTCTCCGTTCTTCCTCAGGTGAGTTATAGAGCGGTTCTGGGTAGGTGTCAGAGAGTGTGTTCTTGCGAGCGAGCTAGCTCATCAATGGGTTTCTTATGATGGATGGATGGATAAATGCAGGTCATGTGGTCGACATTTGTTCCGTTCATCCCAAATAGCATCTTGCCGGGAACCATCTCTTTCATCACGGCAGTTGTGATTGTCATCATGGTATCGTATCGTTTCTACATTGCCCATGCTTTTGATCGCCGTTCTAAAATTGGTTGACTTTGGGGGCAAAACAATACAATCCTCTAATCGCTTTTTTCAGGTTATAAAGGGCATTATATTGGACCCAAGGTAATTGAGGCCAGATTTAAATGATATAGCCAATGGCCTGGTCGATCCATCCTTCAATCTGTTTAATGTGAAGCACCTTCCAATCTCTCAAACAGATTGTGATTTGCAAATAATTTTAACAGTAATGGCTGAATTGCATGGGTTAGAAGGGAAAAAGAAGGATCATTTAAGATGCAATGCTTTTTGAACCATGGAACAGGGTGAAAGATGATTAGTTGTTAAAGTAGGCTGACTTCCTTTTATCTCTGAGTTATTTTCAAGGGATAATTGATGCATGAGGGTATTTTGGATTCTAATTAGGGCAGTTGTGATGTGAGATGGTTGGCACATGAACTGTAATATTTCCAAATAGATGACACTCATTAGCTGATTCTGTGGCCTGTAATTTCTGTTCTTTTGTTTGCAAACCATGCATGAATGCATTAAGAGATAGATAAAAAAGGAAAGGGAATTCCTTGAGGTGCTGCACCTTTGTTCTTGGACTGAAATAGAAGTTGCTCATTCATCTTGGTCAAGTCCTTAATCATTTTTGCATCAGCAAGAAGCCTGGAATAGCCCAAGCTAAATTATCTCATATGCAAAAATTATGTTGAAGAATAAAGAGAAAATGAAGACCTTGTAGGAATTCAAGCAATAAGAATTGGTCACATTGAATAAAACTATTACCATGTCCAATATAAAACTAAAACTAATACCATAATTTTTATAAGGTCATGGACCTTGCCTTATGAAACTTTTTACCAGGATTCTACCATTAAGGCAACATGAAATGTTGCTCATATATAGTCAGGAAATGATGCACAATTAGATTGAGTAGCAAACCCTAGTTCCATGTAAGACTATTCAGTGCTTATTAACATTGTCTTTTGTATGTCTGCCACTCCCATTGATTATTCTTGTATGGTATTCTTGTATGGTATCCCATAAACCTGATGAAGATAAATAATAACAGAATAAAGAAAAATGGAAATCTTGACTATAGTTTCTAAAGTCCAGGTGGCTACTGAGTCCAAAAATGTACCTTTAGTTTTAAATCTAATAATGGCGTAACCAATATATTTTAGTTTATTTGGTCCGTGGTACTGAAATAAATGATCTGATACTTCTTGCATTTTTCTAATTATTGTAATTTCTATGTTGATGCTAGATTAGAGATGTTTGGTTAGCTACAAGTAAATTTAATTAATGCATTCTTTGCAAATTTCTCATATCAAATATGGTCATTCTCGTTCAAAAGATCCTTCTCTGAATTTGTACTTTTCTTTTAACAGTTCTATTTTATGGGCAACTCTTGATTCTGCAGTTAATAAGACATGCAGGCACGAACTGGAAAACTTTCTGAGAAGGGAGTGAAATTCATGAGGTCAGTATCTGGATGGACTGCTACTCTGCTCTTCATGTGGATGCCCGTTGCACAAATGGTATGAAACTGTTTTGTCTTTGAATCTGACATTGTACATCTTTGAACACTGACCTTGTGCCTGAGTTGTTATCATGTACAGTGGACAAGCTACCTCAATCCAGAAAACATTAAAGGCTTATCAGCATTTACATTATTGCTTGGCATGATTGGAAATGCTCTTATGGTACCGCGGGCACTATTTATTCGTGATCTGATGTGGTATTTATTAAGTCTTTTTAGATTACAGCTGTAGCTACCTGGAATTTAGATATCTGCTTTGTGTTTTGAAAAATTACTTAAATTCTTAAATGAGTGTAAAAGATAGTGTGATTTGTTGTTTTAATCCATTGAGGAAGTCTTTTGTTTGGTGTATTTAGATTAGCTAGACCTTTTATTTTCCATTGTTAAAAGTTCTCTGTAGGCAGCAGATATGGGTAAAAGTAGTCAACTATGCTTTGGAGGTTTGGCCTTATCTATGGATGGATGCTTGTTTGCTTAAGTGCATCAAGTATAAATAATGAAGCTTTCTTTGATCTCCATATCATTCCATACATCTTTTGAATTATTGAACTGCTAGTTTTACTTGGCTGAATACAAGATCATCATGCCTTTCTAAAAGCATGATTTTATGCTCCAAAGGTTAATTGTTGAATCATTATTTGGACTGCAGGTTCACTGGTGCATCTTGGGCATCACTTCTGCAAGGGTGGGGGAATTTGGCTTGGATGTATTGGTAAGTTTTGATAAATTTTCAAGCTTTCTCTTCTAAATGCATTTCAGTTATATTTCTTTAGAGTAGTCTGGGAGTCTAAAGTTTGCATTGTCATTGCAGTTTTAACAGTATTAGCAGGGAGTTTTTCTTCACAGCAACACTGGGTTTGTTCATATGGATAGGTTTTTCTTTCACCCTTTGATATCTTACAATTTATATTATTGTCACTTGCAATTTATCGAGAATTTGTTTTCCAATCAATTTTCTTAACTGCTCATTTAGGTGGAATATAAGTCACTTGGTGGGTTTACTTGTCTTTTTGGGGAATTATATATGCTGAATTCTGCTTGTTTGTGTACTTTGGGGCTTGCTTTTTCTGTCAACATATGTCAACAGTTGTTTCTGAAGAGAACCTTATATGAATTTTTGGCATTGCTGATGGATTTCAAATTGAGAATAATATGCTGACACTCTGAAAGCTCCCAGAAGATTAAGAACCAAAGTCGACTTCTGATGCCACTCAATGTGGTCTCTTTCAGTATCTGACATGTTGCAGGCAGATGCTACCCAGTAGAGCTAGGATATGTGATGTGTCAGCTACAAGAAGAGGCCACATTGGTTTGGTTTAGCAGTGGATCTTCCTTGCTGCTCTTAAAACTTTGCTTTGCTCTACTCATAAAATAATTGCTGTTCCTAGCATGTCGTAGGTCACATTAACAAATAAAGTATCAATTAGCTGTTTCCTTATCAATCAGGAATTGCTCTGTGGAGAGATACCATAGCCTATGGATACAGTTCGCCAGTGAAATCCTTAAAGGAATTAGTTTTTGGACAATAATCCACATGGAGTGCTTGCTTCTGCTGATCACATGGCTGGGCTCTTCAACTGCCAGAGCTTGTTCCTCTGCTGCTGCCAAGATTGAACCCCTTCTTGCCCAGTATTTTTGGTGACCACAGGCACATGCGATCATTATTCTGGTGCAATTGTTAATTCTTGGTTAGCTATAGGGCCAATGCGATGTAGAAATTCCACAATGAATGGGCTTGTTAACAGTCATGCTCAATATGGCTGTTATTTACCAGTAATAGCTGTCTTCTATCTGCAATGTAAGCTGTAACAATGCATGATGACAAAACCATATCTTACAGTATTTCATTTCACAGTGACAATTCCACCATGTATCAGTGCTGCCTACCGTTTGATTGATTTGCACCCACTGATTGTTACGTATTCTGGATGGATGTAGTCAACTAACATTTGTAAAACTTAGAATGTTAAGCAATAAAATGCTTTTAGAAAGCAAGACAGATATAATAGAAATGAGAATGTAGAAATGGATGCCGTAAAATGAGAAAGAACAGAATGAATGACAAGTATATTAGAGGACAAACATAGCAAAGTGGGCACACAAACATAGCACACCATCCCTCTCTGTGTTTTGCTTGTTCTTGGGAGCCAACCACATGAAAACTGTGATTTAAAAAAAATAAAAAAGTAAAAAGAAAATTTCCAGGGCTACTATTTTCTGTAATACTGGGATGATGGGGCATGTCATTCCTCCTTGGTTAACAAATATCTAGGGGATTTTGCAGAAGAGACCTTGTTTGCAGTCTCATGTCCAGTTTGTCTTGACAGTCTGAAGAGAAAAATCTTTGTAGGATAATCTTAACTCTGTCAGGACCTGGTCGGAGGGTGGGGGGATTTAGAATTACACTCCAGCTTCTGGTTAAAGAAATCCACAAATCTGCTACCATGGCTCCTTTATCGGCTGCTGCTTCGAACAGATTAGGGAATAGAGATGATGAGGATGATCTCCCACTCAAGCATCATTGCCAAATTTAGATATCTGTGCCCTTTCCTAGGGCAAATCTTAAGATTACCCAGAATGGATCGAGGTTTATGTAGACGTTCCTCCAGATAGTGGATGCTTTGGTAAAGCTAATCTCTTTTATGGCTAATTTCTTCAATAGCCTACTGAACCTGGTTTTTTTGTTTTCTCAGCTTTATTCAGCTGTCAATAGGATACTTTTTGGAATTATATTCGATAGTTGTTTTGAAGGTATAAATTTGTCCGGAAATTAGATGACAACACTGAGTTTGACATTGGAGCAGTTTCGCTGTTGTTGTTTCAAGCCTTGGAAAGTGATGCAAGCACTCTCTATTGATCAGTCATTTTTCCTTTTTCCTTTTCTCACTTTGCCTTGAACCTGGAGTGATGCGCTATTGTAAAGATTTGGTGATGGTGGAGCTCCTAGGATGATCTCCCTTTCCGCAAACTAAAGATTTAACAGCAAGTCTTCTCCTGTTTATTATGCTTTTTGGCAGGAAAAGGTTCCCAATGGTATGGCTCAAACAGCACAATAAGGGAATTGGACACAAAAAAAAAAAAAAAAATGGTAAAAAAAAGCTCTGAGTTCTTGATTTAGTGCTTTAGTGCTTGGTTTCTCTGGAACATAAAAACTGTGAGTCCTTGCTGCTTGCTCTTCGGAAATTGGTCTATATATTTATATAACTACCAGCTTTTAAAGAAAACAGAAATGAAGATATAAACTCCAGAAAACTAGTAGGTTATGATCGATCTTGGATACCAAGAATTGATGCTCTGCTTCTTATTTTGCTTGAGAAATACCGAAATCGGATACAGTCAGACGTCTTGATACTGACAAAACTCTCAGAGCAAGTAGATTAATATTACTTAAATTTGTTCCAATTCTTGTTCACTCAGTAAGAAAAAGAAGATTTACGGTACCTATGTACAGCTGTGTTATCAAAAAGCTGGCTAGCATGGAATGGAAAATTTTACTACAGCAGAAAAACTGTTAACTTTGGCCTCGGGAGGATCTCTACTGGCTTCTGCCAAAAGGAAGGGTGGGAAAACGCTGAACTCATCCCTTGAGTTGTCCGTATTTTTGGGAGAGCCTTCTAATTCGGCTTCCCCTGCTACTCCTTGATCGAGAACGTGGTGCCCATGTCCGAAGAACCTCATCGTCGGAAAGAATCTCATCAGCATTGTTAATTCACTTAAATTAGATCATTATGAAAATAGATATCTGAAATTAATGTGGAAATATGCATTGTTAGACATAAAAATTGGTGAATTGTTCCTCCACCTTAATGTGAAGGACTGGGGCCGAGTGGAATCCATGATGAGAGGGAGAGAGGCCATCGGACGTAAATTATAGCTTTATTTTCAATCAAAAGTAAACGATTTAAAAACAAAAAACAAAACCCGAAAAGAAAAAAAAAAAAAAAAAACTAACTTACTTAACATCTACGCTCCGTAAGAGCATGTAGCATCAAAGAACAACTGTCCGAGAGTCTGAATCTCAACATCAATATTATCAAATATGAATCTCATTATTTTGCTTTTTTCCTTTCAGAAGTCATCCTGAATGAGCTTATTCAACAGAGTAGTCAGGAGTGCATCCCTCTTGTCTGCTCGGTTCTCTTCCCTCATCCTCCTCTGCTCCTCCCTCTCGCGCCATGCCGTCTCCAGCATCAGCCTCTCCCTCTCCAGCTTCTCCATGGACTTCCGCGATTCCTTCTCGAGAGCCCGGCGCTCCTGGGCCCTCCTCTCCATCATCTCCCGCCACTGCAACTCCACGCGCTGCTGCTGCTGCAAGAACTCCTGCAGAAGTTCATGGATGCTGCTGGTGGTGGATGATGATCCCAGCTGCTTGGTCCGCTGCTGATATGCCCCTCTGTGATCAGCAGCTGCCTTCTTCTTCCTGCTCTTGGAGAGGCGCTCCTCATCGCTATCCGCGTCATCCTCGTCATCATCCTCGAAGGAGAATTCATCGGACGATCGATCCCCGCCGACGCCGAGCCTCTTCAGTTTCTTCTTCGATTGTGAGGCACCGCCTTCGGACTCCAGGAGGAGGAGGCGCTGCATGTTCCTCGCCCGTTCCGTGAACACAGAATGCAGCTCGTCAAAGAACGGGCACTGCCTCCCATTTTCTGGATCAGCCGTCTCTTTACCCTGAGGAAATCAACGAAAGCCAGCCAAACTAGATATATAATAGGATCACACTTTTCTGACCAATATCCGGTCTTTTCGATTTCAGTAAAGACGCATTAATTAATTCTTGTTACCAATTGTATGTTAATTTTGCTCCATCCATTATATATATATGGTATAAACTAATATAATAGTCGATCGATCATCAAATGAAATATATATAGAAATTTTCTTTTGCCCCACAAAAAACAAAAAAAACAAAAAACAAAAAAACAAGAAACAAAAGGAATTGGAAGGAAGAAGAGATATATATATATGAAGAAAGATTTGCAACCTTGTAGCGATTGACGAGGTTTTTCCACTTGCACTTGCACTGGTCGGGGGTGCGGCGGTATCCCCTCTCCCTCATGCGGGCGGCCACCGCCTCCCAGAGCGCCTTGTTCCGCCGCGCCGCCGTGAAGTCGCGCTCCAGATCCGCCCTGATCCCGATCAGCTCCCTCGTCTCCTGCGGGCTCCACTGCGGCTGCACCACCCTCTCCTCCTTGCTGCTGCCCGCCCACATGTGCTGCTGCTGCTGCTTCGAAGAAGCAGAAGATCCACTCGCCACCGGATTCAGCTGCAGCGGCAACCCCGCCATCATATTCATATTCATGCCCTCTCCGTTCCCTCCTCCTCCTCCTCCCAGCATCATCTTTTTCAACAAATTTTTTTTTTTTTTTAATCTTCTACTTCTTTCTGAGGAGAAGAGGAGAGCAGAAGTGTTCAGATTTCTGGTTCCAGATGGAGGATCACCCGACAGACCGCGGTCCTCCCAGGTATCTTTATAGCTGCCGTGCCGGGATTCTGAAACGATGGGAGGTAATTCTGTCGAATTACAGAAATAACATAACCTTTTCTTTTAATCATAATTTATTTTTGATTCATCTAATTTATTTTATTAAATCAGCGCTGTCACCATAAACGCTAAAGATGAAGAAATGTCGTGACCGTTTGCAACACGGTGCGTCACGGCCGCCCGTTTGAATTTTGGATTAGTCCAAGCACAGTTCAATTTATACAGTAATTCATAATATATTTTATGGAATTCAATACGTCTAAATTACTGTATTTACGGACCACATAAAAGGACAAGATGCGGAAGAGGAGAGCGTACGTTATTCGCTTTTTCTCTCTCCTGGTATTTGAATCAACGTCAAACTTGCAAGCTGTTATTAGATGATTTTGTCTTTTATCCCTCCGAACAAAAACGTAATTCGATGGTTCGTCAATGCATGTTATATGAATTTATGGGAAATCTAATCTAAGTAGAGATTTGAAATAACCTACCCGGGTCTAGGTGCATTTATTATTCAAGGGACTGATGGAGCCTGAGTGATTTTGGCTCTTTTTTCTGTCCTCATGTCGAGCTTTATGCATATCTCATGCAATACTGTTTATTGAGGGGATTTTTTCTTATTCGTGGCTTACATGGGATTCAGCGATCATATCCTCATCTCTCAATGTTCAGGTGCTCTTCGGGATGTTCACAGCATTCACATCCGGCACATCTATCGAAAGCTAATTCTGCGACATTAGATGCGGCGGCTGTAGTCCATCATAAAGATTTTGGATATAGAAGCAGGATAATTCTGTTCAGATATTGTACTCTGATATTTTAAACTGACTCGCATGAGGATAATATGATCGTCCGTCTCTATAAAAAATAATAATAATAATAATCTACGTAGTAAAAATTGAGCCGAAGCCGTTCATCTAGAAGTGGTGGGATTGAATTAACCAAGAAGCCCTTTTACAACTTGAATCTTTGCCTCGACCCAAATCGATATGGGAGGGAAAGAGAAGAAAAAAATAAACAACAACAATAATAATAATAAGGGGGAGCATTTTGGGTAATCGGTGGGGCAGTTGGATTTTGTCTGGGCCCACCGGGGAAACCGCGTCGTCGCGGAAAGGAGGTTAGGATTCGGAGGGGGAAGGTGTGAACGCCTCACGGCTTTTGGTCATCCTTCTCAGACTTCGTGGCGCGGACGAAGCCGACGACGCGCAGCTCCGATTCCAAACCCCACCACCCCCCACCGGGTAGGAATGCGGGTGTGAACACGGGACCGCGGCCAGACGAGTCCTCAAAGTCAAACTTTCTTCCTTCCCCAACAAGGGAAAGCTAGCTGTTAAGTAACGCATGCAGCAACTTCAGCCCAAAAAGTGATTTTAAAGCAAATATATTAAAATATTCTATTATCATTTTTAATAAAAGTGCATTTATTAATAAGATTAGAGGGCATGTGGTTTTGTATACCTACTAGGATCATTTCGATTTCTCTCTCTCTCTCTCTCTCTCTCTCTCTCTCTCATATCATATTTTTTTTAAGAATCCAAAGCCTTTCGGATACAATGTGATTTTCCCTGGTAGAAAATTTTATTTATATAAAGAAGGGGACGGATGATGTATTGTGATTATTTAATATTAATCTAGTAAAATCATCATCATACTTGACTTACACTATTTTGACCACCATGAGAAAATTAGATAGTGTGTTAAGATCGAGTGAGATCAGTCCATCTTGGCAAGTTAAATTTCACGTAAAACTTTAGAAGGTTGCAGCTTATCAATATGACACTAAATTAAATTTTTCTTTAAAATCAAATAAACTTTTATGTTCCACGATGTGGCTCCACCTTATAAGGATGTGAGTATGTCAGGCAATCAAAACTAAATTTTATCATTTTAGCTTTAAGATCAATCAATTAAAACATAAATTTTCTATTGAGAAGGACTTTGATTAGGTAGATCTTTCAGTTCAATAAAAAATGGATAATGAAATGACTAAAGACAAAGTCAATGGCATCTTCTATAATATGTTAAATTATTTTACTTGATTACTTCTATTTAGTCATGGGCTACAATTTATTTTAACTAAAAGAATAACATAATCTGAATTATATAAGAGTGAGCCTCATCAATATAAAGTTTATTAATGAAAAGATAGCAAGCTTAGATCCTACTTTTATCAATTTTCTTATTTTCTACATTTTCTTTAGGATGTGTTTGGTTGACAAACTTTATCCATGGGAAGATATATTTCTCAAGAAAGTGCCAGACCCCTTCTTATTTGGTTAACATTTTTTAACTCCTCTCAATGAAAAGATGTCTTCTCAAGGGAAGCTACTTCCTACAATCATCTAGGAAGCCTCAACCAATAATTCGAGCAGAAAAGAGCTTTCCTGATAATTCGAGCAGAAAAGAGCTTTCCTTTGGGAGAAGAACTCTTCTGCTTTCAATGAATGCCTTCCAAACTCTTAAGATGACTATATTGAGAGGGAGATAAAGAAGAAAGATTGGCCCTCATCTCCATAAAACCCTAATTCCTTTCAATCAATTCCCTTATCCCTCAGTCCTTCCCTATTCCTCTTGGACTTTGGCTAACGTCCTTCCTCATGCCGCTTGGATTGCGATCGATTCCTTCTTCCTTGGGTTGGTTTTCCGATTGCCTACTCCCATCTATAAATATTGTGATATGTGGGGTTTTTGTTTAATGGATTATCTCCTTTTTCCTTTCTTTGGTTTGAAAATGGATTGATATTTATATTCTTCATTCCCCTCT
The DNA here is from genome assembly GCA_900491605.1 of Calamus simplicifolius. Taxonomy (NCBI): domain Eukaryota; kingdom Viridiplantae; phylum Streptophyta; class Magnoliopsida; order Arecales; family Arecaceae; genus Calamus; species Calamus simplicifolius. The sequence goes on along the minus strand of UESW01004400.1, from coordinate 347,016 downwards.
TTTTTGGTTTTGATCTAATTCAAATGAATAGATCATTGGTTATGCCTTTAAATGGCAACTCGGGGCAAATCGGTAGCGATTTAGGTCATGATTTTTGGATTTAGGGCTCTCAATTCGGAGGCTATTCTTTTATGTTTCATTTTGGTTGCATGTATCTAATGAAGGAAGACGGATTCTGGCGGTTGTGAAATGGTTGGACATAAAAAGGATGTTACCTAAAATCTTGACAAAAGTTCCAAAAAATTGGTAGAAAAAGATGGCATTACCTCATAAAAATGACCATGATAAATGCAATGATGTTTTGTTTAACATAGTAATTATTGTATCCTTATGTGATGGCAATAATTTGATTACTTTATGTTGCCCCCATATTGATTTTAACGATCACAAAACAATTAAGTGGCTAATGAGTTTGGTGTGGAGTTACAATGAAATGGAGGTATTCATTAGTCATTAAAAGGAAGAATATGGAATTCAAGCTCTTAACAATGTATTTGGCTTTAGGAAGAAAGTTTTGAAGAAGAACAAGACCAAAAAAGGATGATTCAGTCTTAAATGATTAAGATTCAGATGTTTAGGAAGCTATTGATGAAAAAGAATCAAGATACAAGAGCTAGCACCCTTGGATTTATAAAATAAGAAGTTTTCATGTCCCTGGAATGAATTTTGATGATTTGGAACTAAGTAGCTAACTCTCCATGCCAACTATTGAGGTGAATTTAAGTATCAGACTAAATTACAGAGAGAATGGTTCAATTAGTCAGCATGGTAGCCGACTAACATGAGAAGAATCCATTCTATAACAAAGTAGTGGCTTCCATGCTAACTACTAAGTGAAATTTAATCACAAAAGCCAAGAGCCAATTAGTCAGCATGTAGCTAACTACTGTAGCATCTTATAGTGAGCACAATGAAATTAGCTAGCATGGTAGCCGACTAACCCAATGATACGCTTTCTAACGGCTAGTTTTGACACGTTTTAGCCTACACAATTTCAATACAACCACTTCCAACGATCAAAAATAGCTAGTGAACGTTGTAATCCTTCAGAAGGTTATAAATACAAGCTCAAATAAGTGATTTAAAAGAGTTCTTAAGAAGTTTTAAGTATGAAAATAAAGAAAAACTTAAGAAAAACCGTAGAGATTTCAATCTTCTTTGTTTCAAGAGCTACTGCGCTTCAAGGGATTTAAGGTTATTAAAAGCTCATTTAAGGCTCCACCAAATAACTCAAGTGCTCAAGCTACATCATTCAAGAAGGAGAACTCATTTAAGATGAGTCCTTTCAAAAATTTGTAAAGTGCCATTATTATCTTATTTGCTCACTTATGAGCTTTTTTACTCGATAGTTATATCATTTCTTGCTTGTTTGAGTTTCAACTTGATTGAAACTTATCTTGGGTGAGCCAAACCCAAAATTAGTGGTTTATTTGGCCTTCTCGTGCCATGTAAACGAGAAGCTAGCTGAGCTAGCTAGGAATTGTAATCGTTGAGGAAACGATTAGTGGAGTAAATTTTCAAGAGGTCCTTAGGGAGTGAATATAGGTACAAAGGTGGCATCAAACCACTATAAATCTTGTGTTTTTGTGTGATTGGCTTCTTGTGCTAATTACTCTTCACTTTACTTCACATAGTATCTTCTAATTCTTGGTTTTAAAATTGTACATACTTATTGATTTCTTAAAAGAATCCATTCATCCCCCTCTCTCCCTTTTGGGTTGCTTAACTGGGCAACACTTTATGCTGCAAATTGAGCAAACACCCCCAAGTTGTTGTTCCATAATTATGAATAGATGCCTATGCTATTTATGCTTCTCTTTTGTTGCTAAATTACTTGGATTTCGCAGAATCTTAAGTGAGGAACTTTTCAAATGTTAGGTGCGATTGTTATTATAAGAGAATCTCAAATAGACATACGACTTTTATAAAGTTCCTGTGTGCTTATGATTATTTATTGACATTTATTGTTAACAAAGTATTATCAGCACGATATCACCCATGTAATATAAAATCAACCATATTTTTCCGCTTAATTAGTTATCAATAAAAGACCTAGTAACATATTGGTACTTATTCTTCTTATGAAACTAGGCTAGACCTAGAGGTATTAAATTGGCCAAGCCAAGCGAGCCATATGTCATGTAGGATGTACCAACTTGCTGGGTAAATTTTATTTTTATTTTTTAAAAACTAATTTTGGTTAAACTAAATAAAATAAATACGTGCACTTATCTTTTTTAGGAGTTTGTTATTGATACAATACATCATGATCATTTCTTGCATTTGGTCTTCAGGACCATGATAGGTCACACTATCTTTCGTGTTTGGTCTTCTACTAGTTTACGTATAGTCATTCGGAGGGAACTCTTTATTGCCATTCTTTTGACCTTACATCATATTAGTCCTTAAAGCAAATTAGCATGTCCATTGTACTAGACTAATTAGTTTCTCTTATTGTTGAGTATCTATCCTCCTGCACTGAAAGCAGATTTCGATGCTATTTTGGACATCAAAGGAATTAATAAATTATAGTGCAAATATAGAATAATTATTCTCATCTGCTCATAGCCACCAGACCAAAATATCAAAATTATCTATATCGTCCTAAATTAGGAAGTTTATAAAATTATTATTTAAATAAAAATTTAATTCATTAAATGATGAAATGGTATTTCTTTTTTAGCAAATTTTAAAATTGACCACCACTACTATAGGATTGATCCTGAAGTAAAGGATATTTTACCTTTATTATATTTTTAATCATATAATACAAACATTTCATTTAATAAATTACTAATTTTATTTTTAAATCTATTTCTATTTACTTCATAATTCATATCTTTATGAATTACTTCTTATGTTGTATATAAACCATGTGATTTAACTATAGGATCCATAATCAAAGCTAAACAATAAAAATATAGAATTTTTTCTCAATAGTTTTAAAATTTTATTTTTATTAGTAAAATTATATCTTCAAAACTTTAGCTTTCTATATCATGAAAAGTAGTTGGTAGTATTATATATTTATTTTAAAACTAAGGAAGAAGTAGGATAATAATTATTGGATAAAATATTAGTAGCTTCATAAAAGCATTCCAAAAATTGCATAACAACACTAAAATTATTTTAGTGTGAATCTAGTATAGTTCACTAGGAAAGTGAACATTATAAAATAGTAATACTATCATTATATTCAAAACATGACTGTAAGATTAAATATATAGACTTTCATTTATGTTTTACGTCTAATAAAAATTGTTGGGATAATTATAAATTAAGCCCTATAATTTTGGGGGTTTTTCAACTTAAAGCCAAAAATTAATAAAATATTAAAATGAATTATGATGTTTATAAATTTTTACATATGAAACCCTTCATTTGGACCCATGACACCATTATTTCGTTAACATGTGCAATATATGTGCTAACTGTTTTAGCTTACCATATTGTCTTTCCGTATTCTTTTCGAGCAATCAATATCCATAGACATTCAAGCTTTTCGTTGGAGCCTTAAAAGAAAAAATCAACTACATCTATTTGAGAGGAGCTAAGAGGATTGACGACTACAGTGATTACCAAGAATGGCATTGGTCTAATATCTTTAGGTTTTTGTATTTTAAGTTTTATGAATACGGTTTCTATTGATTTGGCTAGTATATTTCTAAAAAATGTTAAGGGAACCAAGTTGGGTCCTTATAAATTCTTGGTGAAAGCAAGGCAATGAGAGTGCCATCTTAGCTTTATGGTGTAGAAAGGAAAGCGACTAGGATGATCATCAATTTTTAGTCAGTGATTCTTTGTTGTAACTTAGATTATGGAATGATGAACTTTATACTCATTTCAAATCTTCATATTTCTAATGTTTAGATTTGAGCACCCATTGCTTACAATGCACTCCATGATCTCTCTCCCAATTCTTTCTCACTAATCTCACTCTAAAGCTTAGACTTCTTTCTCCACCTAAAGAAGAGAGATCTCTATATTTAAGTGCTCTCTCTCATTCCTATAAAACCATCTCTTGGCTTCTAATCAGCCATGGGGCTCTTAGTCACTACTTCACTCATTGATGTCTCCCTCCCCTACTATCATACCCATACAAGGTCTTTTTCCTCTACAACTAAGTCCTTCATGGATGGAGGGTGCTGGTTAAAATATAAAAGAATATAAGGCAAGTGGAATATCTCTTTGAGGCTAAAAAAAAAAAATTAAGATCCTTGCTTGTATTATAAGTCTCATTATATCTTTGTTGCTTCATACGATAGCAATCGGAGTCACCCACAAGCTTTCTATACTCCAAATCATAAGCCAAATGTGGTAGCCTAGAAAAACTAATAGAGAGAGATTTTTTTTCTACGTTGAGAGGAGTGTTATATTAAGTCACTACTATACTAACATAACACTACCTCTCAATATCTCATCATGACTTCAAACTATTTTGTCACACTAGATCAAGCATTTTTTATTCCTTAAAATAATATAGAGCTATGCTTGTCCTCTCACTTAATGTATTTATGCTCATAGTTAATCAAATTTTTTATCCGATTTAACTGCTCGAGCAATGAATCATAAATCATAAGTGTGATGCCAATTAGTTTTTGTCTTAACCCCTTATGCCAATCCATTTATTCTGAACCGCTTTCTAGACATGCTCCGCTAGACCGCATAATTTATGGCCTTTGGATAGCATAAGTGTCATCAAGTATCCACTTCATGACATAATTTTAAGTCTCTAAGAGTACATGTAAGGGACTCTTAAGTCCATAAGGCTCACACTACGGTGAAGTAGGAATCCATTCAATCACTTTTTAAATGATCGATTTATAGCACATATGGTACAATATATATGCTATGGTGAAGCTTCCTTACAAAACATGTCATACTGCAACACCATACAAATCTTGGTTCAATCACTCCTCAAGTGCCTAACCTGAGTATCTCAAGACAGTTACTCTTATAGTGTCTTCTTTGAAAGCTCATATTTGGCTATTTATAGGCTAAATAGAAATGTGGATTATCTTCACTTCGACTCATATAGTCTCATCTTAGTTTTACTAAGGTGACATGTAGTTTAGATCTCGCTCACTAACTAAGCACCAAGATGATCACCATTACATTACTATAAACTATAATGTGATCAAAATGTCTTATTTTTCTCGCTTTCTTAATAAAAGATAAATACTCATATAGCACTTTCACATTCTTTAACACTTTTAAAAATGCATCCTTTTTCGGTAGAGATATTGTAAAACTAGCAAATGGTTTATACATGTGAGTGTCATCTAATGGAGGATAAAGTTTTTGTCTTATATCCGTTTCTTAATGATCAAGTCATGCTTTTAAGTTGTCCTTTGTTTATCTTTAAAATCCAACAATGTACCAACCACAATTACATACATTTCTTTCAATTGCATTACATCAAGATTGTTATCCAACAAGTGATACTCTTGATAAGGAAATGTAAAAAATATGCTCTTCTTCCATGGTTGCACGAAAGTTTCATCATCCCATCGTTTTTTCCTTTTATGGCATTAATAGGCTCACCTAAATTGCATATAATGCACTTAGTGTGTCTTAATATATTACTTCCAAATAGCTATTTAGGTGCTAGCCTCACTTCTTGAGTGCCATTAAAGGATGTTTTATCTTTTCAAAATCTATGACTAAAGCTCAAGAATCCCCTATGACCCATAAAACAATACTTCTGACCATGTTTTAACCACTAAGAGTGAGTTTTATAGTTATAAGAAGGAAAAATAAATGTAGACTTTGTACTCCATCCAGAAAAATCATCTTATGCAAGAAAGTCATTGTTTGTCCACAATAAGGCAGCACACATTTGAAAAGTTTCTCCTATAGAGGCATCATACATTTATGACCAACATACCATAAATCCTTTAGTTCCTCAATTAAAGGTTATAAATATACATCTATCTTAAGAATAAGGAGAGCTTGGACTGAGAATAAGCACTGACAAATAAATGAGGATGGTTTTATGTATAACCATGGTGGCAAGTTGTATGGAATCAAAATTATAAACAAGAACTATAACTAGTACTCATAGTTCAAAAAGGGTAAAATCTTTTAACTACTAAACCAAGTCTTACATTATGAGAATTCAATAAGAAGTCTACATATCACTCATCAAAAGTTTTCGACACTAAAGAATCTACAGGATGTCTCATTATTTCATCATTTGTATGACTATCAACATATCATTTTATCAAAGAAGCAGCTTTTGAGGATATAACCTTTGCAATCTTATCTTTAAGGGGCATCACCACAAAATATTAGCAATTTTTTCTTTCTAAGCTGCTCGTCTTCCATATTTAATGCTTCATGATTCCTATGTTTTTCCCACCTTGATTCGGCATATTTAAGATGCTCAGTATTCAAATTATCTTTCTAAAATAATATACAACCCTTATAACAAGCATGGATCTTCTCATATCCAAGACGCAAGTTCTTAATATATTTTTTTATTTCAAAAAAATCTTTTGGCAACTTAGCTTTAAAAGGAAGCATACCTTTAACTAGCTCAAGTAATATAGTAACTGCCATATTACTCCATCCATTAAGACATTTTGTATGATATAGAATCACAATTGTAGGTAGCTTGCCATACTTCTTACATCCATCATATAAAGGTTGTCCAACATCTTTCACTAACTCATAAAATTTCTTTGCACCTTCATCTAGAGATTCTTTAGGTCATTGGATACTAGGGCCTTTGATAGGAGAATTTTGCATATCGTTTTCAAATTCATCTAGAAATTAATTTTATTTTTAAAAAATATCATGTAACTTACCAATATATATATATATATATATATATATATATAATATCATCATATACCTTCGGATCTTGATAGACATAACTCTCACTAACATTATTAGATGCTATTGCAGACATAGGTTTCCCCATAAAAGAACCAATTATCAAAGTTTGAACTTATTAGTTGCATCATAAATGATCACACATAACTTCTTTCCTCCAACTATATGAGTTTGCACATTATAGACACAAACATAATATAATCCCACCATATGCATTATTATGAATGAAAGCCACAAACTCAATGACTCCTTTATAGTATTTCTTTAATAATCTACTCTGTTTTATCCAACTTCTATCCATTCTCATAACGATTAAATAACTCAAATATAATCAAAGTTATAAGTTAATATATTTAATAGCTAAAGAACTTCTATTGCAAGGATAAAAGGCATAGAATAAACAATACAAGGATATAAGAAAATAATTGAATGTAAGCAATACGAAGATGAAAAATAATTGAATATAAGCAATCTTCATATATATATATATATATATATATATATATAACAATAGATTTGGGCTATTTTATGAATGTGATATTGGGTCAAATAAATTGATCATCTCTCTAGCAAAAAGTAGGCATCATCTTGAAATTAGCTCAAGCAACTAAATTTGGCTAGAGTAACATTATTGAAATAGAGGTTATGCATGCATGGTTGAAGCAAAAGTACAAAATGATAGAAAAATAAAAATAAAATGGTTAGGTAATATAATTAAAAAAATAATTTCGGATATAGAAGCAGGAATATTACCTTATAGTAGCAGCAACACTTGTTCCTTCGAAAGAGCCTATACCAACAACCTAATGTAATCTTCGTCGAAAGCAATCAGTTTGAACTATTTTATGAGTGCAATATTAATTAGGCCAGTAAACTAAATGACTATTTTATTCTTTCAAATTACCCTATATAATATCAACGGTCACATCAATAGTCAATAAACCATTGCGTAAGTGGACTTTACCAGCAGCCAATAAATTACTTTCTTATGCCAACATTTTAGAAAACTGGGCATAAGACCGCTGGTACAGGCCTCTCTATTCCAGGGGTTGTTAGAGATAAGTACGGATAAAAATCCATCTCTATACCAGTAGTCATACATTTGCTAGTATAAATTCCGTATATCAAAGTTTTTTTTTTCTTTTCTTTTCTTTTGATCACTGGTAGCTTTTACTAAGAATCCACAAGGATCCAAGTTGACTCCGCAAGGTCTCCTGGAATCACATACTGGCCAGGCCAACCGCAAAAACTGCACTCATAAAACTTAAAATACAAAACCCAAAGATATTAGACTAAAACCATGCTCAGCAACCGTCGTAGTCCTCAGTGCTCTTAGCCCCTCTCTCAAATGGATGCGTTGATCCTCCCTTCTAAGGCTTCGACCAAGAGCTTGGACAGATGCGGGCACCGATTACTTAGTTAGAATATAGACAAACGCCATGATAAGTTAAAAGAGTTAGTGATGACGCTAAATTATCGGTCTCGAGCGTCCGATCGCCTCCTCCAGCAAACTCCTCGTATCTGAAAGAAAGTCCTCGAGGCCGGAGATTCCGGCGGGAACCCTCCGATGCTCAAGTCAGTGGTCTGGGCATCAGCCGTGAGCTTGAGAAGCTCGAAAGAGAAAGAGAGAGATGGCTCCGAGAGAAAGATCTCTCGTTGTGAGCGTTAAGGGGTGTCATGAGCGTGTTACCTGGTCGGGAGTCCCTCTTACCCATCTTATAGGCGCTTAAGAATTTGTCTGGCCTGAATGGTTGAGGCCTTGTAATGATGACCTTGATGGATGAAGTGTCAGAACTGACGTCTATGAGGCATGGGGTTCAACCATTTTATCAGAGCATTTAAGGTGATGGCATCATGGCAGAGCTTGCTTCCTTTGATATGTCAGGACTGCAGGTCAAGTCCCATCAAGATGGGTGGCTGCAGCTGGTTGGTGGGTCCCGTTCCACCGGAGAGGGAAAGCGGGGGCCGTCCTCCCCGACAAGGAAGTGCTGGGGCGGGACCGGCCAGGAAGGTGCCGGGGCCGCCTGGCTGGGATAGGCCGGGGCCAGCAAGGATGGTGTCGGGGCCGCCTGGCTTGGACGGGCCGGGCCGGCAAGGATGGTGCCGGGCCGCCTGGCTTGGACAGGCTGGGGCTGGCAAGGATGGTGCCGGAGCCGCCTGGCTGGGACGGGCCGGGACTGGCAAGGATGGTGCCGGGGCCGCCTGGCTGGGACAGGCCGAGGCCGGCAAGGATGGTGTCGGGGTCGGCTGGAAGGTGCCGGGGCCGCCTGGCTGGAACAGGCCGGGGCCGGCTGGAAGGTGCCGGGGTTGCCTGGCTGGGACAGGCCGGGGCCGGCAAGGATGGTGCCGGGGCCGCCTGGCTTGGACGGCCGGGGCTGGCAAGGATGGTGCCGGGGCTGCCTGACTTGGACAGGCCGGGGCCGGTAAGGATGGTGCCGGGGCCGCCTGGCTTGGACAGGCCGGGGCCAGCAAGGATGGTGTTGAATAGACCCGAGACCGACGGGGGTCTCGGGGTAGGATGGTGTGAGTGCACCCCGAGACCGACGGGGGGTCTCGGGGTAGGATGGTGTGAGTGCACCCCGAGACCGACGGGGGGTCTCGGGGTAGGATGTCGTGAATGCACCCCGAGACCGACGGGGGGTCTCGGGGTAGGATGTTGAGACCGCCCCGAGACCGACAGAGGGTCTCCGGTAGGATGCTTGACCGCACCCCGACCGACAGAGGGTCTCGGGGTAGGATGCTGTGACCGCACCGCGAGACCGATGGAGGGGTCTCGGGGTAGGATGTTGACCGACACGGAGGTCGAGGTGGCCCGGAGCCGACGCCGAGATGGGAATGGGCCGTGATCGACATGGAGGTCGAGGTGGACCAGAGCCGACACCGAGATGGGAATGACCCGTGACCGACACGGAGGTCGAGGTGGGTCGGAGCCGACGCCTAGACCGCCGCCGAGATGGGAATGGGCCGTGACCAACACGGAGGTCGAAGCGGGGCTCTGTCAGCTTCCTTCACGGTTCTTTAACGGCGTTGGATCAGCCACATCAGATGCCACTTGCCCCTGAGACGAAGCGGGCCCACCCCAGTAAGGCGAAAGGGGCGTTACCTCCCAAGTGGCTGATCCTCGCCTGGTGCAGGGCTTCATGCCTGGCTGGTGCAGGGCTTCATGCTTGGCTGGTGCAGGGCTTCATGTGCCGGTGGGTGTCGGGCTTCATGCCTGGCTGGCCCAGGGCTTTGGGTGCCTACCGGAGTCGGGCTTCATGCCTGGCTGGCCCAGGGCTTTGGGTGCCGACCGGAGTCGGGCTTCATGCCTGGCTGGTGTAGGGCTTCATGCCTGGCTGGTGCAGGGCTTCATGCCTGGCTGGTGCGGGGCTTCATGTGCCGACGGGTGTCGGGCTTCATGCCTGGCTGGCCCAGGGCTTTGGGTGCCGACCGGAGTCGGGCTTCATTCCTGGCTGGCCCAGGGCTTTGGGTGTCGACCGGAGTCGGGCTTCATGCCTGGCTGGTGTAGGGCTTCATGCCTGGTTGGTGCAGGGCTTCATGTGTCGACGGGTGTCGGGCTTCACGCCTGGCTGGTGCAGGGCTTAAGGTGCCGATGGGTGTCGGGCTTCATGCCTGGCTGGTGCAGGGCTTCATGTGCCGACGGGTGTCGGGCTTCATGCCTGGCTGGCCCAGGGCTTTGGTGCCGACCGAAGTCGGGTTTCATGTCTGGCTGGTGCAGGGCTTCATGTGCCGACGGATGTCGGGCTTCATGCATGGCTGGCCCAGGGCTTTGGGTGCCTACCGGAGTCGGGCTTCATGCCTGGCTGGCCAAGGGCTTTGGGTGCCGATCGGAGTCGGGCTTCATGCCTGGCTAGTGCAGAGCTTCATGCCTGGATGGTGCAGGGCTTCATGCCTGGCTGGTGCGGGGCTTCATGTGCCGACGGGTGTCGGGCTTCATGCCTGGCTGGCCCAGGGCTTTGGATGCCGACCGGAGTCAGGCTTCATGCCTGGCTGGCCCAGGACTTTGGGTGCCGACCGAAGTCGGGCTTCATGCCTGGCTGGTGCAGGGCTTCATGCCTGGCTGGTGCAGGACTTCATGTGCCGACGGGTGTCGGGTTTCATGCCTGGCTGGTGCAGGGCTTCTTGCCTGGCTGGCCCAGGGCTTTGGTACCGACTAGAGTCGGGCTTCATGCCTGGCTGGTGCAGGGCTTCATGTATCGATGGGTGTCGGGCTTCACGCCTGGCTAGTGTAGGGCTTAAGGTGCTGACGGGCGTCGGGCTTCATGCCTGGCTAGTGCAGGGCTTCATGCCTGGCTGGCCCAGGGCTTTGGTGCCGACCGGAGTCGGGCTTCATGCCTAGCTGGTGCAGGGCTTCATGTGCCGACGGGTGTCGGGCTTCATGCCTGGCTGGTGCAGGGCTTCATGCCTGGCTAGCCCAGGGCTTTGGTTACGACCGGAGTCGGGCTTTTGTTGCTGAGAGCCGGTGGTAAACCGCTCTGCCAGTGGTACACTGGGCTTCATGCCTGGTTGGCCTAGGGCTTTGGTGTCGACCGGGGTCGGGCTTTATGCCTGGCTGGCCCAGGGCTTTGGTACCGGCGCTTGGGGCCAGCCGCGGCCGTCCCTGCTGGATCCGAACTTTTGTTGCTAAGAGCCGATGGTAAACCGCTCTGCCAGTGGTACACTGGGCTTCATGCCTGGCTGGCCCAGGGCTTTGGTGCTGACCGGGGTCGGGCTTTATGCCTGGCTGGCCCAGGGCTTTGGTGCCGACCGAGGTCGGGCTTTATGCCTGGCTGGTCCAGGGCTTTGGTGCCGACTGGAGTCGGGCTTTATGCCTGGCTGGCCTAGGGCTTTGGTGCCGACCGGGGTTAGGCTTTATGCCTGGCTGACCCAGGGCTTTGGTGCCGGCGCTTGGGGCCGGCCGCGGCCGTCCCTGCTGAACCCGAACTTTTGTTGCTGAGAGCCGGTGGTAGACCTCTCTGCCAGTGGTACACTGGGCTTCATGCCTGGCTAGCCCAGGGCTTTGGTGCCGACCGGGGTCAGGCTTTATGCCTGGCTGGTGCAGGGCTTCAGGTGCCGACGGGTGTCAGGCTTCATGCCTAGCTGGCCTAGGACTTTGGTGCCGACCGAGGTCGGGCTTCATGCCTAGCTGGCCCAGGGCTTTGGTGCCGACTGGGGTCGGGCTTTTGTTGCTGAGAGCCAGTGGTACACCGCTCTGCCAGTGGTACACTGGGCTTCATGCCTGGCTGGCCCAGGGCTTTGGTGCCGATCGATGTTGGGCTTTTGTTGCTGAGAGCCGGTTGTACACCGCTCTGCCAGTGGTACACTGGGCTTCATGCCTGGCTGGCCCAGGGCTTTGGTGCTGACCGGGGTCGGGCTTTTGTTGCTGAGAGCCGGTGGTACACCGCTCTACCAGTGGTACACTGGGCTTCATGCTTAGAGTGCCGGCACTTGGGGTCGATCGAGGTCTTCCCTGCTGGACCCAGGCTTTTTGTACGCCAAAGCGAGGTTGGCCTTGGATGTTGATGCAAGGTAGATCTTCCCTGCATAACATTTAAGTATTAATGAAAGAACTGTCTTAAGTGCGATATACTTAGCTCTTGTAGCACCCATGTTTTTCCTTTTGTGGATTTGAGCACCTCTGCTCGCTGGTAGTCTGCCCCCCAGGGAGTCTGTTAGTCGGATTGGAAGTGTCGTTGTCCTTACTTGGGCCTTCCCTCACATTGGAGGCCAGGACGAGATGTCTGGCCGGGAAGAAGCTAGAAACCGGGACGAAGCTGTAGTCCATTGAGGAAAGCCTCGACAGTCGGCGGACATTAAAGATGAACGGCCGGGAGAGTCCACTAAGGGTGGATGATTAGGAGAAGATGCTGCTGGGAGGCCCCTTTGCCTAGCTCTTTCTTTGAAGAGATTGATTGCCCTCGGTGCAGAAGCTTGAGAGCAGCTAGAACGAAATATGTAAAAGGTCCTAGGCTCGGTTTGGCTCTCGGCTCACTACCACCAAAATTGACATGCCCATAAAACCCTTGAGGTGACGAATAATGTCTCAAGTTCACCCCTTTTGGAAATTATTCTTCGACCCATGCTGCAGTCCGCCTCTGGTTGATGAAAGCAACTGAGGTTGGTGGTGAGTGAGGAGCAGAGAGAATGGTCCCTTGTTGCCCAGTGTGACATGGATGCCCCTCGGCATGATTGGTGAGGATCATCCGGGCGTGCATCACCACCAAAGACTTGACGCTGCCCCCCAGCGTAGCTAGTGGAGACCTCTTGCGCACGGGTCTTCACCATTGTTTAAGAGCTCGGGGAAGGAGTTGTCGATTGCCGATTCGAAATCTCTCTTAATCCCCCCTACCTGGCGCGCCAATCTGATGATGCCAAATCATCGGCCTCGAGCATCCGGTCGCCTCCTCCAGCGAGCTCCTCGCACCTGCAAGCAAGTCCCCGGGGCCGGAGATTCCGACGGGGACCCTCCGACGCTCAAGTCAGTGGTCTGGGCATCAGCCGTGAGCTTGAGGAAGCTCGAAAGAGAAAGAGAGAGATGGCTCCGAGAGAGAGATCTCTCGTTGTGAGCATTAAGGGTGTCATGAGCGTGTTACCTGGTCGGGAGTCCCTCTTACCCATCTTATAGGCGCTTAAGAGTTTGTTTGGCCTGAATAGTTGAAGCCTTGTAATGATGACCTTGATGGGTGAAGTGTCAGAACTGACGTCTGTGAGGCATGGGTTCAACCACTTTGTCAGAGCATTTAAGGTGATAGCAGCAATGGCAGAGCTTGCTTCCTTTGATATGTCAGGACTGCATGTCAAGTCCCATCAAGATGGGTGGCTACAGCTGGTTGGTGGGTTTCGTTCCACCGGAGAGGGGAAAGCGGAGGCCGTCCTCCCGGCAAGGAAGTGCTGGGGCGGGACCGGACAGGAAGGTGTCGGGGCCGCCTGGCTGGGACAGGCCGGGGCCGGCAAGGATGGTGCCGGGGCCGACTGGCTTGGACGGGCCGGGGCCGGCAAGGATGGTGCCGGGGCCGACTGGCTTGGATAGGCCGGGGCCGGCAAGGATGGTGCCGGAGCCGCTTGGCTGGGACGGGCCAGGGCCGGCAAGGATGGTGCCGGGGCCGCCTGGCTGGGACAGGCCGGGGCCGGCAAGGATGGTGCCGGGGCCGGCTGAAAGGTGCCGGGGCCGCCTGGCTGAAATAGGCCGAGGCCAGCTGGAAGGTGCCGGAGTCGCCTGGCTGGGATAGGCCGGGGCCGGCAAGGATGGTGCCGGGGCCGACTGGCTTAGACGGACCAGAGCCGGCAAGGATGGTGCCGGGGCCGCTTGACTTGGACAGGCCGGGGCCGGCAAGGATGGTGCTGGGGCCGCCTGGCTTGGACAGGCCGGGGCCGGCAAGGATGGTGTTGAATGGACCCCGAGACCCCCCTCCGGTCTCGGGGTAGGATGGTGTGAGTGCACCCCGAGACCGATGGGGGGTCTCGGGGTAGGAGTTGAGATCGCACCCCGAGACCGACGGAGGGTCTCGGGGTAGGATGTTGTGACCGCACCCCGAGACCGACGGGGGGGTCTCGGGTAGGATGTTGACCGACATGGAGGTCGAGGTGGCCCGGAGCCGATGCCGAGATGGGAATGGGCCGTGACCGATACAGAGGTCAAGGTGGGCCAGAGCCGATGCCGAGACCGACACCAAGATGGGAATGGGCCGTAACCGATACGGAGGTCGAGGTGGGCCGGAGCCGACGCCTAGACCGACGCCAAGATAGGAATGGCCGTGACCGACACGGAGGTCGATGTGGGCCGGAGCCGACACCTAGACCAACGCCGAGATGGGAATGGGCCATGACCGATACGGAGGTCAAAGCGAGGCTTGTCAACTTCCTTCATGGTTCTCTAACGTATTAGATCAGCCACATCAATTAGCATTTACATTGCATATGCTAACAAAATAATGGCATCATAAGTCCAAATAAACCAAGGACTTTATATATAACAATTTATAAATATCAACGTTCATTTTGATATTTTACTAATTTCAGAATTTAAGTTGCAAAATCATCCAAACTATAAGGATAAAATTATAATTATCCTAAAATTATTTATATTTTAATCAATGAGCAATACATAAAGTTTTAAATTCTTATCTTCTGATAATTTTATATATTTAATGGCATCTCTAACTTTACCAGCATATCATTAAATAACCTTTAACTCATCTAGTATAATTAAACTTATAATATGATATACATAATTAATATGAATTAATTTCTCATCTAAAATGGGATATAGATGTAGTTTAAATCATTTGACAGCAACATTGTCATTAGAAGCATTATATAAACTAATTAAAATTTTTTATCATTATATGGTACTTGCATATTATTTGCATAAGTAGAGATGGTGGCAGTATTGTGTGGATATTCAATTAATTTTAAGCTAAGAATTATTTTTGCATTACCTAATCACAATCAATAAAATGTGTGATGATACAAATATAATATAATTCAACAATGCTAGTTCAAATATTAGATCTAAATGCTATTAAACCATCAAAATTTTTAAAATATAAAATTATATTTTCTTTATAATTAAAATATTGTTTAAAACAAACAAATTTAGTAGTATTTGGGAAAACTTTTTTAGTATGGGATCTAGGGTAGTTTTCATATATTTATCAAGTCATGGATTTTTTTGTAAAAGTAGAAGGCATTTCACTTCTTATAATAAATTTTGATAATTATTTATATTTAATTCTTAGAAAATTTCTAACTCACTTTCTTGTCTTAATCTAATTGAGATTGAGTGGTATTATGAACTGCACTCCCATGCTTCTTCCAATGTCAGGCGAGGTGATCAATTTCCTCCAAAGTGGCATAACTGTAGTTCTTACAAACTTTGCATATAGCATGAGTGAACTCCTTGATGTCGAAGTGTTGTTAAACTTCAAAGGTCTTAGGTCTAACCCTACACCTAGTGGCTGACATGGCACCAATGGTTGTAATGGGCTTGGGGATATTGGCTCCAGTCTATGATTGGTATACCCATAATCCTTCGTGTTGGTGTCAAAGTTGAAGAACACTGTCATGGACTGAGCAAAAGTTACCTTAGCATTTGAAGGCTAAGGTAGAGTTTAGAGACTAAAGAAAGATTAGGACAATAGCTATGGACTAGAGAGATATTAAGCTAGCTTAGGAGGATTAGGAAAGCCTATAGGAAGTTTAAAAGGGCTTAGGAGAAAATAAGAGAGCTTTAAAGAGCTTATAATTTAGTGTGGGGGTAAGGGAGAAAGATTGAAGGCTATTTATAATGTTGGAGAGCTGACCTTATAAACTAGTCATTTATGTTGCAGGCAAGGACAAGTAGGTCTTCTTGATCAAAAATAAGAATATCCTTGAAAACTAATATCTATGGCAGTTAAGAAAGGTAAAATGGAACTGGATGGAATATTACCCACTAGCACTAGCCATTTTTATGACTGTTTGGAGAGGATAAAATTAGGAATTAGGAAAAAAAAAATCCATCAGTCCAAGCATGCCCAATGATCCAATGCTTGATGGGCCCAGTCCAGACGGAAGACGCGCGCACGGCCCACCTGAGCGCAAGGCCCATGCAACTGCACAGCTGGGCACGCAACCCGGGCCTCCCGATTCACATGAATTTTAAAATCATTTCATTTTTTTTTTCCTTTAATCACTGAGATTCATAAATTGTTTAAGATGCAATACTGAAAAAAATAATAATTAAATTTAAGCTTGATTACTACATTCGAATCTAATCAAAGCCTATGTTAATAATTTATTAATCTATTTTGTGAGTGATGATGTCTGTAAATTGCAACAACTGGACACATTGTAGCCGCTAGCCATCATCCATATACAAATGCATAAAGACAGTTAAAAACTGAGTAATCATCAGACAACTGCCCATAGACAAGAGGCAAAATTCGGATGCACAAAGCACAGCTATCCATCTGGCTGCCTGCATACATTGGTTAACAGAGTAGTCAGGCTGCTGCATGTCCATGTCCGAAGCATTTTTTAGCACAAAACCGAATGACGAGAGTCTTCTTAACCTGGATCACATGCAGCCAACAATTCAGCGTTTGACTGACCTCTCAGCGCTGGTTCTCTCTCCGCCTCACATACCGTGTCCTGTCATTGTATCGGGGCCTATCTTGAGCTCTCTGAGGCACAGGCTCAACCCTCCTTTGTCTTTCTGGAGATCTTTGAACGATCTCCCCATTCACAAACAACTCAGCTGCATCATACACCAGAGTCTGTCAACTTTTAATGGGCATACATCACTACAATATACAATCTACAATAAATATCCATTAATTTTAAAAGCCACATTATTACATAACCCACGGATGTTTAAAATACAAGTATATTTAACAGGCGTGCAGATAAATAAATCATGGTTTAATATACACATGAAAACCAATTATTATAACTAATGCCTCCCAAATTAATTCCACTCTCTTGTGCACTAAGTCAATTGGCATAAAAAAATAATAAATAAAAATATCAACAATATTTATAATATAAGAACTTAGATATAGACATTCTCAAACATTTAAATCGCAGGTATGAGATTGCTATAAGAGTCATTTCCTGATATGTGACGACAACATTAAAACCATTAATAAAGGGAAAGTGGATCACATCGTTCATACATGCAGCTTGACAAAAATATAAACAAAACCAATAGGAAAGCCAAACCTTTTATTTAAAAAAATATATATCTCATAAAGGAAATGACCAACTGTTGCAAGTCAGAATATGTGAATAAATATAAAGAGAGATCATCAAGCTTCTGAAACTCCTTTAAGTTTTGACAATAAAAATATTCCTCATTGTGAATCAAGAAAAAAATACAGTAAATACTCTACAAATAAAAATATTGACAATAAAAATTTGATGATAAAAATATCCTCGATCATAAAAACTTCCAATGCTCTTCCAAGAAGAACAAAAGCCCCTCATTCATTATGTAACAACACACGGCTGGTCACATCCCTAAGCAACTTGTACAACAAATAAAACAACAGAAGTGACAGCAATGTTTATTTCTCAAATTTACTGATTGCAACAGCATTGACTGCAATATTCAGAGCTGTACATTGTCTAATGCAGCTGTTCAACTTTGCCAATATGGACAACACGTGTATTAACTGTAGTCTGCAACTACCAACAAATTATTCCTATGGAGCAAACACCAGTTCCTTTTATATTAAAAAAGAAAAAGAAAAGAAAAGACGAGAAACCTAGCGCAAGTTGGAGAATGTAATATTCTGATGCTTATCCAGGATGCTGTGCGTTGGAAATATGGAATTCTCAAGTCTCAAGAACTCAATTAGTAATGCAAATACAAATTGCAATCATTTATCTTCACTGATCTGCAACTTCATTTAACCTGAACACAGAACTATTAAACAGATGGTAGGTAATAAGTACATTAGCATTCCAATCTCAACATTGGCTCATTAGGTTCTGCTTTACCAAGACAGATGAGACATGTATAAACTATTTTCAACAGTTACCTACAAACCTTTCTGGTGGAATATGATATAGAATATTTCCTATTCAAAATACAATAAGAACAAACAAGAAATCTATGGCAGGTTCTCCATCAAAAAAGGCTGCCTTCGCTATCCAGAATACTGGGTTCCAAGATTAGCATGTGTATTAATATACAAAACTCAGGAATTCAAATGACAGAACAAAATATATGTAGATATTAATGCACTGAAAATGGTTTCATGTTTCATCTTCACTGATCTGCAAGTTCATTTAACCTGAGTGCAGAACCGTTAAAGAGACATTTGATGTAAGTCCATTAGCATTCAAAGCCAAACTTTGCCTCATAAGGCTCCTCTGCTTTGCTAAGACGGACCAGACAAAGTATAAACTCTTACTCAAGCATTCGAATAACAACATTATATGTATATACATACACATATATGTATGTATGTATAAAGAGAGAGCTTGACTTGGCCGCACTCAAAATGATCTTTACTCAAATATGATCCAAGTCTAGATTTGATGATGGGTCTCACGTTGATAATTTGAAATGTTGGATTTGATCTACAAGATCTAAAATTCTTACATACTAAAAGTCATGTGATTTTAGGACATATAATCCATGCATCAAAAGATCAAAAAAAAAAAAAGTATTATCTCGTGTTATTTAGACTACCCAATTTTTTTACCACTTATACTTGACTATACTTAAAGATCTCTGTGTAAAACCAATTATATCTAGATTAAATGATGGGGTTCCACATCAATGATCCAAGCTATTAGATATGATCTGCTATCTTTAAAATGCTTACACATTAAAAAATAATGTAATTTGAATGATGAGAACTTAACTTGGCTACACAGAGAATATCTACTTAGATTCAGTTAAATTTAGATTAGATAATGCGGTTCCATATGAATGAACTGAGCCATTGAACATGATTCACTATCTTTAAAATGCTTACAAACCAAAAATCTTATAGTTTAAAAACCTTTAACCTATGCATCAATATGGGACACCCTGTTTGCTGCTAAAACTGTAGCACATTATTTTTTTGTGATGCAATCATTTTAAAGGCAGTACACCACATCCAACATCCCAGATCATTAGTATAGAACCCCCTATACGTATGTATGCTTAGACACACATGTATACATTTATGTGTGTGCATGAATGAATGAAAAGTGAAATTAGCATTCATGTTTCATCTTCACTGATCTACAACTTCATTTATCCGAGTGCAGAACCGTTAAAAGAGACATTTGATATAAGTCCATTAGCATTCAAAGCTAGACATTGCCTCATAAGGCTCTTCCACTTTGCCAAGATGGACTAAATGATAATCTATCTATCTATACATTTATGCACGTATGTATATATGTGTACGTACACATGTTTCATGTGTATATATGAATATATGAATGAAAACTGAAAATAGCATTCATGTTTCATCTTCACTGATCTGCAACTTCATTTATCCAAGTACAGAACCGTTAAAGAGACATTTGATGTAAGTCCATTAGCATTCAAAGCTAGACATTGCCACACAAGGCTCCTCCGCTCTGCCAAGATGGACTAAATGATAATAAATTATAGCATGCAGTTATAGAACGCAGAACACATTATTTGAGATAAAACAGAAATAAAGAAAATATCAATCTGAAAATGAAAGAGAAATGGAGAAAACTGTAAGCTCAAAGGTAATAAATACAGCCACAAAGAAATATGACAATTTGATAGACAAAAATTATAAACAATGCACTTCATCAAAAAAGAGATCTCACCTCCATAGTCCTTGTTCTCAGGATCAACATACGAATCAGGAAGCACAAATAGAACACCAGGAAGACCTACAATTAAATTAGAAGCACTTTCACTCAGACTGCACAATGAAAAAATTGAACTAGCAAGATGTCTAGTCTAACCCAAAAAGATAAAAAAGTCGTCAAATAAAACATATCAACTTTGTTAGAAATCATTGACTATAGGAGAAAATGATGCAAACCCTCCAGCTTGTTTGAGGTTTCCTCATCAATTTCGCACCCAAATCCAAAGTAGCGCTCACAAGACACATTATATATCCTCTTCTTAGCTTCCTCCTCGCTGATTTTGCAGGAAAAAAAACAGCAAGTGAACTCCAATTAGATTATGAATGACTCTCTAAAACCTAAATAGGTCAATGAAAAAGAGCCACCAGATGAAGGTAAAACAGTGACCTTCGGGGGGAAAAATTACAGTATATTAGAACAGGTAACCCCTGAACATGGATATCCAATTTAATTCAGAAATTACAAAGTGAAATGGCAAACGAAACACTGAATCCAAATTATCAACTTCATGATAAATTATTCTGTAGAAAAGGTGATGATTAAAAAACGAAAAGAAAAGAAAAGGTCTGGCTAAATCCCTAAATCCTAAAAGGAAATATTTCACTTAGAAATTGCTAACCAAGAACTCAGGTCAACAGTGAAAGTAAAATGTATCCATCTTTTCACAACTGTTGCAGGAAAGAAATACATTTCCCGCCAAAAAAAAGGAAGAAAGGCTAAATGTGCATTACCTTCCGACGATCTTGGCTAGGGTTTGGATGTAGCAGTCGATCATCTGCTGCTTGGTGGCCCCTTCGCCGCCGGGCTTGTCCATAACGATAAGCCAGTGCTCGTAGTCGCACCCGGGGAATAGCGGTGCCATCTCCGTCGGCGGCCGGTCGCTGAACCCGCCTCCCGACCCGGAGTTCAGAGGCGAGTACGCCGAGTCGCCGGCCCGCCGGGCCATGCAACGGATAGAGTTCACCCGGAAAGCCCCCAGCGCCGCGAACCGGACCGTCGGGCTGGAGAAGGCGGACGGCGATGTCCGGAGCCAGCCGAGGCCCGCGAAGGGGGAGGAGCGGAAGACAACGGGATGGGAAGAGGAGGAGAATAAACGATTGGTAAGAAAAAGGGTGAGGTGGGAACGAGAGGAGAAAGAGGCGAGGGATCGGACCACGGCGGCGATCGACATCGGAGCGGAAGAGAGAAGACAAGACCTAGCCTCTCTAAGAGCGAGGCGAGGGTTTTCAGGGGTATTTAAACCGGAAGGCGGCCGTGGCTAGGGTTCGTGCGATGCACGTGCGGTTTCCTATCGCCGGAAAGGGATCGAGCGTCGCTGACCGGATGGGAGGAGGGAGAAAAAATAAAATATAATAATATAATAATAATAATAAAACAGCACTGTATGGATATAGTTATGATTATAAATTATGTATTTAAACTTTACAACTATAAATCAAATATAAGATTAAATACATCACTTAATATAGATAAATTGTGCAAGTAATGTATTTTTTTTTTTTTTTTTGATTGACCAAAACTTAGGTATGAGCATAAGGTTCTACATGTCACTCTCATTTTTTTTGTAATTATCTAAATTTTTATTTAAGCTTTTATAATGATAAATGAGAGTAAAATAGAAAAAGAAGTAGATGGCCTTGAGCCACACTTAACTTTCATTGTTTTTCTAAGTTCATGAGTGTCAGATCATTTTAATGAGCGTCAAGAAAAAATCTTCGCAGCCTTTAAGGGAATGGTGGGACCCTCTCCTCCACTCAAGAACTTGCAAGAAAAGTCCCAGACCAGTGGCTCCGATGGGAACCCTCCGACGCCCAAGTTAGTGATTTGGAAATATGATTATTTTTTTTAATGATTGGATAGAGCTTGAGCCCCTACCTTAAGGGCCGGAGGCTTTTTATACATGTTTGGGGATCCCTCTTACCCTTCATTCGTAGTGGTCGAGTCCCTTTTGGACGGTTGTTGATTTCCGGTCTTCAACATGCCACAAAGGACGGGTAATGGGACTGAACGTGGGGGGCCACACCTGTCGTTAGTGGCGCCAGGGGAGGCACGTTCATTGCACACGTCGCCAAGCACGTTCGTGGTGGAGTAATCTACCATTCTCGAGGAAGTGGGCCACGTAGCTTGGACGTGGATGACCGTCGCTGAGGCCGACACCAAGGCCGACACCGAGGCCGACGCCGAGGTCGACACCGAGGCTGGCGCCGAGGCCGAGGTCGACACCGAGGCTGGCGCCGAGGCCGACGCCGAGACCGTTGCCGAGGTTGACACCGAAGTCGATGCCGAGGCCGACGCCGAGGCCGACACCGAAGCCGACACCAAGGCCAAGACGGGCCACGGCCGATGCGGAGATCGAGACGGGCCGAGTCCGACGCCGAGGCCAGAGTGGGCCATGGCCGATGCCGAAACCGGCACCAAGGCCTAGACGGGCCACGGCCGATGCGGAGATCGAGATGGCCCGAGGTGAGCCCAACGCCAAGGGATTGGATTACCGCCAGACCACATGACATAGGGCTCGTGATCCCGACATCTTGTGGGTCATTTGGCCTAATCAGCCACATATGCCCCCCGCCCCTGAGCTGGTGTCACCGTTTAAGTGAAAGGGGTGTCAAGTCATTAGCGGTTGATCCCCATATCGCGTTGAAAGGTGTCCGCACACGTGTCCTTGATAAGACACTCCTTTAAGATGATAGGATCGTGGGGCGTCATCATCTCCGCATCCTAACCGTCAGATTCGCCTCGAGGCTAGGAAGCAGTCTGAGATCCCCGAAATATCGCGACCATCATCGAGTCGTCAAATCACTGGCATCGATACGCTCTCATTGGTTGGAGGTCTTGTCTACCGCGCGCCGGAGCGTCGCCGCAGAGTCCTTCTCAATGAATAGTTCGTGTGGCCGGCGCATCGGGCGGGATTTTGAAAATGTCGATAAGAAATATATAAGTAAGGACGTGCCCTAGCTTCAATTTCACCTACTGCACAGAGTTTCTTCTTCTTCCAGCCTGAGAGCCTCTCGAATTTCTTCTTCTTCATCTACCCAGGTTAGTTCCCCATGCCTTCTCAGTCGCCTTCTTCTAATTCGTCCTCTCGGTCCTCCACAAACCAGGTCCCTCTGACCCGTAGGGCTACGGCCAGGGAACCGGCTGTTAGGAGTCTGCCAGTAGCGTAACTCCACCTCCTAGGGTAGCTTCGTCTTCTAGGGCAAGCAGAGGTTCCCCCGAGGGGACCGTCTCCACGGTTACTTCTGCCGACCTTGCGGCCTTTAGGGGGGCCTATAGGATACCTGAAGAGGTGCGACTGATCGCACCAGGACCCAATGATAGGGTGACCTCTTCCCCTTGAGGGGTCGCCCTTTATGAGGAGTTTTTGAAAGCCGGTCTTCGTCTTCCTCTTCACCCTTTCATCATCAATCTCCTCGATAGGTATAATTTGGTCTCGGCTCAACTAGTTCCCAACTCAATCAGGGCCATTTGTGCCTTCTTAGTGTTGACCCGCCTTCAAGGCCTCCCGAGTAACGTCTCCCTCTTCCGCAGTCTCTACACCATTCGGGCTCAATCGGCTGGTGGTTATTTGCCCCCCGGCCAGGTAGAGCCCTTAGGCTAGGTCTCCCTTCGTCCATAAAGGGGTGGAAATCCTATTCTTCTTCGCCGAGGTGGATGGGGTAAGAAGGGAATGGGGCACTCCCAATACCGAGGCTAACAAGAACATCTCGGTAGTACCGAGAGATCAAGAAGCCTTCAATCTTCTCCTAGCGACTGAACTCCCATCATATCGAGAGCTATTGTCGGAGGACAACCTCCGGCACGCCGGCATCGCTCCCGATGATGGTGAGGGCCTCTTTGAAGATAGCATTTTTCTTTCGCTCCCCTTTCTCTTTCTTCTCCTTTTTTTTTAAAAAAAGACATCGGTTCTCGTGCAACTATGAAGATCACCATCCCGGCCGAGGCTTTCCACAAGGCCGCTGTTAAGAAGAGGAAAGGGCAGAGTGACGGAGCCGAGGGATCGAGGAAGAGGCCTCGGTCCCGATCGCCACCTGCGCCCCGGAATGTCCCCAAGCTTCCTACTCCATCGCCACCTCCCCGTCGATCCCCTATACTATCACCGCGCTGCCTCCACGACGGTCTCCTACTCCACTGCCGCCGCGCAATCTCCCACACCGCTGCTACCGTCAGAGCCCGTCGATTTAACCCGGGTACGCCGCCGAGGAGTCGAGGGCCCACATCATCCAGTCAACCGAGCACCCTGATCCGCTGACTACTGGGCCGACCCGAGGGAAGTGCCTCAGGCCAGTAAAGGGGCATCGGTTGATAAGAGGCAGAAGGCCGTTGTGGGCTATGAGGCCCGCAGCGCCACGTCCGAGCCCACAGGAGATAGGATGGGACCGGTTTCCTCGCGGCCATCTCTTATGAATCACCCCCACCTCGCCGAGAAGCTACTATCAACGGCATCCACTCCTGCTATTCGGGAGGAGATCATGCGGACCAACTCCCGAATCCTCTTCAAAGATTGCCAGACGGCCTTGCTCTGGGTAAGCAGCCGTTTACATCCTAATCCTGTTTGTTTTCCATGTGTTTACTTCGGGTAACTGACATCAGCCTGGATGTGCAGATGGTAAATATCTTCAGTCATACCCAAGCCCTTATCAGCGGGGAGCGTCGGCTTGATCGCTGCCGACGGGAAGCTTTCGAGTACCGGGACCGGGCTGCGAAAGCTGAAGACGCTCTCAAGCTGACTCAGGCTAGGGAGGCGGAGAGGCTCGAAATAGTCCGTCTCAAGCGCGGGCCAAGTCAACAGCAGCAACAACAGATGCGCAAGGTCCTCGAGCGTGCTCTCACGGCCGAGGGGAAGTTGACGGCCGCTGAGGCGGAATTGGCCGACGTCAAGGCCTAGCTCGAAGCGGTGAAGTCCGAGCTGAGATCTTCCGAGGAGAAGATTGAAATCGCCGAGGAAGTGGCCCGCTGGCTGACATCAAAATTGCCGAGGCCACGGAGGCAGTGAAAGCCGCCGACAAGAAGTCAGCCAAGGCTGAAGTGGCGGCTCGGGCCACTGAGGAGAAGGTGGCCGAAGTGGCGGAAAAAGCCGTGAAGAGCTACCGGAATTCTCAAGTCTTCATCAAGGAGGTGGCCGAAGCGGGGGCCGGCGCCTACCTTCAAGGTTTTTATTGCTGCCGAGATAAGGCAGTGAGGGTCTTTGGTGTTGAAGGCCTTAAAGACTTAGAACCCGAAGAAGAAGACCTTGAGGACGAAGAGGTCAACCAGGGTTCCGCTCCGGCCGACAATACCGCCCCCCCAGCCGACGCCACTCCAGCAAAGAACTGAAGTCCCACCTACGGTCTTGGCTCTCTTTTTTTTTTTAACAATGTACTCAGGTCCGACTATGGTCGGCATTTTGTAAAAGCTTAGTTGATCAATGATAAGAAAGTATCTTTTGACATTTGTGTTAGAATTACTGATCCTTTCCTTTTTTCAACATTATCGAGACTTAGCTTCCCAAGCCGTTAGCCCGCTGTAATCTATTGGCGTCTGTAGGAGTTGCATAGAATCACACCAACCCGGTCAAAAGGGGTCACTTATAGCTTAGTTAGGGACATTTTGGGATCGGTATGCGCTGATCCCTGACCGCCGACGTCTGGCTGCTGACGAGCCAAACATTCTTGTGTTCCCGATCCTTCGGCGTTATTTTGTTGAGAGGCCTTATGATGTTGCCTTGCTGGCATGTTTTGTGTGTCATTCCGCCGAGGGCATTTAAAGCGGTACTGCGGGAGTGACCCGATACCGCTAGGGAGCCTCTTAACCCGAAGGGCGACCCGAGGGTGTCACAACCAGGCTCAGGTCCTTTCAACCCCGAAAGTGACCTGAGGGTGCTGTGACCAGGCTCAGGTCTTTTCAACCCGAAGGGTGACCTGAGGGTGCTGTGACCAGGCTCAGGGTCTTTTCAACCCCGAAGGGTTACCTGAAGGTGCTGTGACCAGGCTCAGGTCTTCTCAACCCCGAAGGGTGACCTGAGGTGCTGTGACCAGGCTCAGGGTATAACACCGAAATTTGGATTCGCCGACGCAAGAGTTGGATTTGGTGCCGACGGGAGTCGAGCTTTGGTGCCAACGCGGGGGTCGGCCTCGATGCGATGCTGGAGTTGGGCTTTGGTGCCGACGCGGGAGTCGGGCTTTGGTGCCGACGCGGGGGTCGGGCTTTGGCCACATTATCGCAGTACAGAGAGGCAATGCGAAGTGATGCATAAGAAGTGCATTTTTGTTTCAATAAGATTGAAGAGTGGGGTATCCAAACCTACAAACATTCAGTTGAGCACGTCACTGGTAGTACCGACGAAGGTTGTCGAAATTCCAAGTTTAGGGAGCGACCTCCCGTTGAGCTCCTCGAGTCGGTAAGCTCCTCGGTGAAGGGCCTCCACGACCCGATAGGGCCCCTCCCAATTAGGTGATAATTTTCCTCCCTCCGTTGGCCTCGAGACCTCGGCCTTAGGACCAAGTCCCCGGGACGGAACATCCGGGGTCTAACGGGCGTTGTAATACCTTGCCGCTTTCTGTCGATAAGCGGCCATCCTGATCCGTGCTTGATCGCGTCTCCTTGATGAGATCCAAACTGGCCCTCAGTTGGGCTGAGTTGTCCTCCTCATTGTAGGCTTCCACTCGAGGACTGGGGACCCCGATTTCCACTGGAATGACGGCCTCGGATCCAAAACAAGACTGAATGGGGTTTCGCCGGTGGGAGTTCTTGGAGTTGTATGGTAGGCCACAGGACATGGGGAAGTTCTTCCACCCATCTCCTTTAAAGTCATCGAGCCGTGTCCGAACCCCTGAAGAATAGTACGATTAGTTACTTCATCCGCTCCATTGGTCTGTGGGTGTCGACGGAGGTGAATCTCTGATTGATTCCTAACTCGCTACAAAATTCTCTGAAGGGGGCATTATCGAACTGTCGGCTGTTGTCTGTGATGAGAGTGTTGGGAAGTCCAAAACGATAAATTATGGACTTCCAGAAGAAGGTTCTCACTCTTGTTTCGTTATTTTGGCTAGAGCTTCGGCCTCTACCATTTGGTGAAGTGGTCGATAGCGACTAGCAAAAACCTTCGTTGACCGAGGCAGGGGAAATGGTCCCAAAATATCCATCCCCCATTGGGCGAAGGGCCACGGAGTAGAGATGGGACTCAAGTGAGAAGTGGGCTACCGCTGGACGTTGGCGTGCCGTTGGCAACTGTCATATTTTCGCACCAATTCGGCCGCATCTTCCCGCATGGTGAGCCAATAATAGCCTTGACGAAGGGCTTTATACGCTAGCGCTCTGCCCCCCAGATGGTTCCCGCATGCGCCTTCATGAATCTCGCGGAGAATGTAGTCGGCCTCAGCAGGACCGACACACTTGAGGAGGGGATACGAGAAGGACCTCCGGTACAGGCGTCCATCCATTATCAGAAATTTAGAAGCTCGCCACTTGAGGAGTTTGGCCTTGGAAGGGTCATCGGGGAGGACACCATCGGTGAGATATTGGACATAGGCGTCCATCCAAGAAGGCCCCTACTCAACCGGCAGAGCTCCTCTACCGCCTCGATGCTCAGGACTAGCAAATGCTCCACGTAAGTCCTCCCCAAGGTCTCGTCGGCCGAGGTGGCCAAACGGGACAACGCATCAGCCCGGGCATTCTCTTCCCGGGGAATATAGCTGACATAGAAACGAGCAAAGAGGAGGGACTCTGACTGGACCTTGCCCAGGTATCGGACATGATAGGGTCCCAAGCTCATACTCCCCAGTGATTTGCCCCGAGACGAGTTGAGAGTCGGTATACGCTCTGAGATGCTCCACTTTAAGTTCTCTGGCAAGCCTCATCCCGGCCAACAAGGCTTCGTACTCGGCTTGATTGTTCATAGGAAGAGAAAACGAGGGCATACTCAATCGTTACACTGTCGGGGCGGCGAGAATGATCCCGCGCCGCTCCCTTGGGAGTTTGAGGCCCCGTCCACATGAAGGATCCAATCCCTCCTGTATCCATGGTTGGCGCCTCCAGGGGCTTCGTCGGAGCTTCCCTGGTCTGCTCATCAGTCCAGGTGCATTCAACCAGAAATTGCCAAGACCTGGGACTTCATAGCCGACCTTGGTTTGAAGGTCAGGTCAAATTCTCCCAACTTGAGCGCCCACTTTGCCAGCCGACCGAAGTATCAGGGCGAGATAAGATCGTCCTCAGGGGCTGGTCCGTCAGCACCACAATTGAGTGGGCTTGGAAATAAGGCCTGAGACGTTGAGCCGACACTATTAGCAAAAATAATTTTTTCGGTTTTGGTGTACCTGGTCTCGGCATCATGGAGCACTTTACTGGTGTAATACACCCTCTGCGATCCCTCAGTGTCTATCCGGACGAGGACAGAACTGACGGCCTCCTGAGAAGTGGCCAGGTACAAAAAGAGGTTCTCTCCCTCCATAGGTTTCGATAGTAGCGGCGGAGTCGATAAGAAGTTCTTCGGTTCCTCAAAGGCCCTTTGGCAGTCAACCGTCCATTCGAAGGCGTTGACTTTTCGCAAGGCCTTGAAGAAGGGAAGGCACCGCTCAGCCGATCTGGATAGGAAACGACTCATAGCTGCCAGCCTTCCGGTCAAGCGTTGGATTTCCTTTTTATTCACCGGCGGCCTCATATCTAGGATAGCTTGGATCTTGTTTGGGTTTGCCTCTATCCCTCGTTACGTCACCATGAATCCCAGGAACTTGCCCGCTGCGACTCCGAAGACACACTTGGGGATTCAGCCTCATCTGGAACCGACGAAGATTGCTGAAGGTCTCCATTAGGTCAGATATATGGTCGCCAGCTCGGACGCTTTTGGTCAGCATGTCGTCTACATATACTTCCATGTTGCGCCCGATCTGACTTTCAAAGACTTTATTCATCAACCTCTGATAGGTAGCCCCAGCATTTTTCAACCCGAAAGGCATGACTTTATAGCAGTAGATTCCCTTCTCGGTCATGAAGGAGGTGGCCTCTTCATCTGAGGGCTCCATTCTGATCTGGTTGTACCCGAGAAGGCATCCATGAAACTGAGGTCTCGTGACCAGAGGTGGCGTCCACTAACTGGTCGATCCTGGGGAGCGAAGCTGTCCTTGGGGCATGCTTTGTTGAGGTCAGTGAAATCGACATACATCCTCCAGCTTCCATTGGCTTTCATACCATCACCACATTAGCCAACCAGTCGGGGTAATGGACCTCCCGAATGTGGCCGGCGGCGATCAGTTTGCGGACCTCCTTGTCGATGGCTTTCTGGCACTCGGGGCAAAGCTTCTCTTCTTTTGCCGGACCGCCCTACAGTTAGATTTAATGTTAAGTTTGTGAGTGATTACTTCGGCTGGTATACCTGCATGTCGGTCGGCGACCATGCAAAAATATCGGAGTTGGCTCGGAGGAAACTGAGGAGCCGGCTCCTCTCCTCCTCGGGGAGAGAGGCCCCAATTTGGACGGTTCTCGTCGGTCCTCTCCTAAGGGGAAAGTCAATAGATGTCCCACCAGTTCCCCCTCTTCTCGGCCTCTCTCGGGTCTGTCAATTCAGGAGTCGCGAGGGGTCTGCCGACTGAGGGCTAGGGGTCGTGTGATAGCAGAGGGGCATCGGGTTCCTTTCCCCCCGCATCTCCCCGATCCCATGATGGGTGGGAAACGCACAAGTAACCTCTTTGTCGAGATAATGGCATCCAACAGATTTAAACCTGGCCTGCCGAGAATAGCGTTATATGCCAGAGGAACTCTCACCACCAGGAACTTCATGAAGATCGTGCTCTGGCGGGGTGAAGTTCCAGCCGTGACGGGGAGAGTAATTTCTTCCTCAACTTTCACCGCATTTCCGGTGAAGCCCACGAGAGGCGTCATCACTGGCCGAAGGGAATCCAAAAGCAAGTTCATACAAACAAATGCCTCATACGTCAGAATATCAGCCGAGCTTCCACTATCAACTAATATTCTTTTTACAGGATGTTTAGCAATCGTCATGGATACGACGACGCTTTCATCATTTGGGTTATCTACCCCCTCTAAATCCTTTTCGAAGAAAGGATTACAAGGCTATCTCTCTCACCCCCCCCCCTGAGGTCTTTTTGAAGTGCCACCCTCCCTAGGAGATCATTGCCACAGTCTTCTCAGTCGGGGTGTTGTCAATATTGGCTTGCTGAGCGGGTGGCGCCGAAGGGCCCGTGCTGCTGGATTTCCTCTTCGGACAAACTGACCGAGGTGGCCTTGCTGGATGAGCTCCTCTATGGCCTTCTTCAGCTGTCGGCAATCTTGTGTCGTGGCCGTGATCTCGATGGAAATGGCAATACAGATTTTTGTTGCGAGGAACTCCAGGCTTTAGGGGCGCGGGCGCTTGAGATAGGGTTCACCCTCGATTTCCATAAGAATGGGAAATTGGGGAAATTGGGGCTAATAGAGGGGTGTAACGCTCACCTACGGGGGCGAAAGTCCGTGGCCGACTGTCCGCCCAACGAGGCGGCTCGGGCTTTTTTGTATGAGACCCGCCAGACTCTGATCGAACTTGCTTTTTGTTGGGGCCTTCATCAGTTTCCCGCCGAGAGGAGTCAGCCTCATCAGCGCGAATATATTTCTGAGCTCGACTCACAACTCTGCGTACGAGCTCGGGGGCTTCTTGTCTAATGAATACGTGAAGCGGGAAGGGCGGAGCCCGCGCTTCAAGGCCAAGGTGGCCACCGAGTCGTCAAGGTGATAAACCTCCATCGCTGCCTCTTTGAAGCGGGCAACGAAGTCCCGAAGAGTCTCTCCACTCTTCTGTCGGATGGCAAAGAGGCTGTCGGCCACCCGAGGGATCCATCGGCTCGCGTCGAAGTGGGAGAGAAAAGCTTTCTCCAACTGTCTGAATGAATGATACTGCGAGGAGGTAGATGGGAATACCAAGCCCTCGCAGCCTTTCGTAGGGTGGCTGGGAAAGCAATGCATAGAAGAGCATCCGATGCCCTGGACCTGCATGTGCACCTTATAACTTTCAGGTGGTCCAAGGGATCGGTAGTACCGTCGTAGGGATCTAGCTGAGGAAGGCGAAATCGGGAGGGGACAGGTTCTTCCATGATCCGCCTAGTTGGAGGGGGGCGACTGTCATACTTCACCTTCGATTGATTGGTCAGTCGTCGACCGAGCTCCTCCAAGCGCCGGTAGCGCTCTTCCAGTCGCCTCTCCATGCGGAGGTGAATCCTCTCGCCTGTGGACTCTTCCCCTGATGAGGTAGAAAGGGGACGGGGGGACGGGTGGTGTCGACGGGCTATACCCTTCCCTGGGGCCTTGTCCCGGGATCATCGGGGAGAGGGACTGTCAGAGGATCTCCTTCCCGCGGGGGTGTCCCGACGGCGGTAAGCCTTCCGTCGGGAATGTCTTCCGCGGGTGGACTGTTGGCTGGGCTATGCCGCAACTTCTTCCAAGGATTGGGGCGGCGGCAGAGGTTGAGTGGCCGCCGATTGTTGTTGGAGTTCCCGAATCACCGCAGCAAGGGACCGCACCTCCTGAGCGAGGGCGGTGACCCTATCACCTTGGCATGGTGGTGAAGGATGAACCGGCGGGAGGGCCTCTGGCTGCTCGGCCCTCACCTGCTGCTCCCTAGCCAGGCTGGTGGAAGCTTCTTGAGCACGAGTTACCACCATTTCTTCTTCGGGTTAGGAAGAATAGGGAGCTTGCTGGTTCGCGTCTGTTACTTCCTTCTCTACACGCCTTGCTGCCCACCCCTTCCTGGCGCGCCAATCTATTGCCGCCAGATCACTTTTAATGAGCATCAGGTGAGAAGAAATCTTCGCGGGCCTTTAAGGGAATGGCGGGACCCTCTCCTCCACTCAGGAACCTGCAAGAAAAGTCCGGACTGGTGGCTCCGGCGGGGACCCTCCGATGCCCAAGTTAGTGATTTGGGGAACATGGATTATTTTTTTAATGATTGGATAGAGCTTGAGCCCCCTACCTTAAGGGCCGGAGGCTTTTTATACCTGTTTGGGGATCCCTTTTACCCTTCATTCGTAGTGGTCAAGTCCATTTTGGACGGTTGTTGATTTTCGGTCTTCAACGTGCCACAAAGGACGGGTAATGGGACTGAACGTGGGGGGCCACACCCGTCGTTAGTGGCGCAGGGGGAGGCACGTTCATTGCACACGTCGCCGAGCACGTTCGTGGTGGAGTAATCCGCCATTCTCGAGGGAAGTGGGCCACGTAGCTTGGACATGGATGACCGTCGCCGAGGTCGACACCGAGGCTAACGCCGAGGCAATGCCAAGGTCGACACCGAGGCCAACGCCGAGACCATTGCCGAGGTCGATGCCGAGGTCGACGCCGAGGTCGACACCGAAGTCGATGCCGAGGCCGACACCGAAGCCGACACCAAGGCCGAGACGTGCCGTGACCGATGCGGAGATCGAGATGGGCCGAGTCCGACGCCGAGGCCAGAGTGGGCCATGGCCGACGCCGAAACTGGCACCAAGGCCTAGATGGGCTACGGCCGATGCGGAGATCGAGATGGGCCGAGGTGAGCCCAACACCAAGGGATTGGATTACCGCCAGACCACGTGACATAGGGCTCGTGATCCCGACATCTTGTGGGTCATTTGGCCTGATCAGCCACATCAATGAGTAATATAAAAAATTTAGCATTTGGATAATGATTGCATAACTTTTTATCACTACAAGAATTTTTGGTTTTAGCGATGCCCATTAGCGATGCCATAAATACGCATTGCTAAATAGCAACAAAACAGTAACGCAAAAAAATTTAGTGATAAATTAGCAAAGAATTAGGGACTAACAAAATTAGTGACGCTATTTTTATCGCTGATGCGTTGCTAATTAGCAATACTCGTGCGTGGCGTCACTACTTAGCGACGCCATTGAGAAGTCAGCGATGCGCGCCAGCATCGCTGGCCCCTACGTGGGCCTAGCGACGTGCTCGCACGTCGTTGGTGCGTGCGGGGCGGCAACGACATGCGCAGGCATCGGTCGCTGAACAGTAATGGTGTGAGAGATGGCAGCGATGTGCGCCGACATTGCTGGCCCCCTCTCG
Organism: Calamus simplicifolius; assembly: GCA_900491605.1. Lineage (NCBI taxonomy): Eukaryota > Viridiplantae > Streptophyta > Magnoliopsida > Arecales > Arecaceae > Calamus > Calamus simplicifolius. The sequence goes on along the minus strand of UESW01004400.1, from coordinate 313,844 downwards.
AGCCTAATGACGCACGCATGCATCACTAGCGTCATTGGCCCCTGCGAGGCCCTTCTCCCACCCGCAAGAACCCTCTCCCCGACCCTGCACTTGCCTTTCTCCTTGGCCGGCCCCCTGGCTCCTCGCCTCCCCTACTGGCCCCACCTCGGCCTCTGCCCCTTGGCCCCGCTCGAACCCCCTCCCCCCTCGGCCTTGGCTCCCCCTCCCCACCCCCCTCGGCCCCGGCCCCAGCCTCGCTTAGCGCCCCCTCCCCATCCCCCCTTCATCGTCAAGCGACAATACTTCATCCGATGGGAGGAGGAGGCTTCTACTAGTTGATGGCCAGTAAGTGTATTTCTATCTTCATATTAATTTATTTATACAATTGTTATGTTATCAAATTATATCTTACGTTTTACTAAATTTACATAGATTTGTAGAGAAATATGTTGTTTCAAGGCGCATCATAGATATATTTAAGAGGCATGCAAATCCAGAGGGCTACTGTTGGGAGCACATCAATGAGGAGGCGAGGGAGTTTTACTGAATAGAGTTTCAAGTACATAACTTATAATTACCGTTATGTTATACAATTTAAAACTTATTCATTTATTATATTAGTTAGCTGCTTTTATTATAATAAGCATATTTGGATTATTTTGATTTATGTTTCATTTATGATATAGAATTATACATACAAGGTTAGTATACATGAATTGCATGATTCTTAATTAATTGCATTCATAATGTCATACTATCAACATTTATGTGTCTCATTTATTTGTTACTTTCTTTATATTCATAATTTTTTTGTGTTGATCTCATATTGATTTTGATGATTACAAAATAATTAAGTATGGTACTAATGATCTTGTGGTTAAATTAAACAAATTTCAAGTGAATCATAAAAAAGATGATGTTACTTCAAATTGAATTACTCTACAAATCAAAAGAAAGGTATTGCAAAGATAAAATAAAGGTAATGTGAAGATATTTTTTCAAGTCCAAATATTTTTCAAAAGTGCAAATGAATTTGTATTCAAATGGAGCATTCACTTTACAATGAACCTATGTTTCAATTTTTCAAATAGACTTTTGCTTCAAATGAATATTTGTTTTGCAAATGACTAGAACTACCTTTGTATGAACTCTTACATTGTTTCTCATAGCATGAGACTAATATTTTCAAATGAGCCAATGGATTTGCATTTCAAATGTTTATTCATTTTTCAAATGGAAGAGAACTCTTTGATTCTAGTTGATAGGAGGTTTTGTTTAGTCAATTGGATTGATCTTTTTCATTCCTCCCAGTCGCCCGGTTCCTCTCTTGGCCGAGAAATTTTTTTTTTTTTTTTCAGTTGACTGGAATTATTTTCTAGCCAACTGGCTGCTCATTTCCTTCCTCTAGCTTGGATTTCCAATCCAGTCAACTAGATTCCTTATGAATGCTCTTGAATTCTAGCTAATTGGATTTCCAATCCAGTCAACTAGATTCCTTATGGCCGAATGCTATTGAATTCTAGCTAACTGGATTTCCGATCCAGTCAACTAGACATTGTACTTATTCCTCTCGGCTGATTTTTGGTTGGATCTAGCTGATTGGGTATCAAATACAATCAACTGGAATTGTTTATGCATTGCTTTGGCCGAACCATCCTTAGATCTAGCTGACTGGGGATCAAATCCAGTCAACTGGAAATTGTCTATGCATTGCTTTGGCTAAACCATCCTTGGATTGTCTATGCATTGATTTGGCCAAACCTTCTTCAAATCTAGTCGATTAAGGATTAAATCCAGTCAACTGTATTGCTATGAAATTTCTCTTGGCCAAACCTTCTTCAAATATAATTGACTAGGGATCAAATCTAGTCAACTGAATTGCTATGAATATTTCTCCTGGCCGAACCTTCTTCAAATCTAGTCAATTGGGGATCAAATCAAGTCAACTGGATTGCTATGAAAATTTCTCCTGGCCAAACCTTCTTCAAATCTAGTTGACTGGGGATCAAATCTAGTCAACTGGATTGCTATGAATATTCTCTTGGCCGATCCATTATTAAATCCAACCGATTGGGGATCAAATCCAGTTAACTTGATTTAGCCTTTACATTGCTTGGGCATGCCTTCTCAAGTCTCTAAGCCAACTAGATCCTGCTTCTAGTCAACTAGATCCTGCTTCTAGTCAACTGAAGCTTGCCTTTTAGAAAATAAATCGAACCTCTCTTCATTCCAGCTAATCAACGAGACGATTGAAGTTTGGGAAATTTCTCCAACTATTTTTGCTTTCCGTTCTTCTTTCCTTTAATTCCATTTTCATTCCTAATAGCTATATTTTTTGAAACACTTAACCGGGTGAATAGTAGAAAGATTTATTGCATACATCCAAAATTGTTCAATAAGAAAGAAAAGAAGCTTTGCTTTGAATAGGCTCTTAAAGATCATTAATTGCTCCATCCTTGCTAAATCATCAAAGCTTTGAAAAGCATTCAAGGCGTTAGCTACTTCCAAATGAGACTTTATTTATTGCTGAAGATCATTTATAGAAAGAAGCTCATTTGAGGAGTAGTCTTCAAAATTGTAAAGTATTTATTTTTGAATATCCATTCATTATAGGAACTTTGTGTTCTTAATATTTTATGAACTTGTTTGAATCTTGTAAAGAGTTGGGTTTAACCCTTGGTAGTCTATTGTAAGGCCCCTTGTGCCCGTAAACAAGAGGCTAGCCCAGAAAGCTAGGTTGTATAAGGCATTCTTGTGCCTGAAAATAAAAGGACTAGTCCGAAAGGCTAAGGGTAAGGCTCCCTTGTGCCTGGAAACAAGTTGTTAGTTGAGGTGGTTAGGATTGTAATCGTTTGAAATGATTGGAGTAAAATTTTCAAGGGGTTCTTGGGGAGTGGACGTATGTGCTGGGTTTGGCACTGAACCACTATAAACCTTCTTGTGTTTTTTATTGCTTGACTGTCTCTATTTTTTGTTCACTCCACTACATCACTACCGATTAAATTACGAATTGCTGAAAGCACGTATCTGTGCATTAAATTTTAAAAGACCAATTCATCCCCTCTCTTGGGTTGCTACATCTGGGCAACATTTGCTTGCTGAAAGAATTTGAATGGGATTCAATCCTAACTCCTTTTGTTAGAAGGGCTTGGATTCACTCGTTCGTTATCGAAACTCTGATAATTTATGTCACTAGCGGAGGGCATCGAAATGCTCCGCTCATATCTCTAATTCAATATGGGATGGCTAGCAACAGAAGTAGGTGAATCCCTGAGTAGTGTAAGAGGTCAATCACAGCTAGCTCGAACTGCAGATCCGAGAAAGGTGGTCCGGGCACTGATCTTTCCTACCACATAGTGGGGATCCATTTCGATTGAGAAGCATCGGCATCGTCTAGTAAGTATAATAAATTATTTATTTTGTATACGTATTAATGATAATTTTTTTAAATGAGCATAACTACAAATTTGAAATGTTATCTTTCAAAGGCTGAAGGAAGACATCGATCCAGGGCACTGGCGGCTATTCAAGGCGACCCACATGAGAAAAGATGGGTCTTGGGTTGACAGTCACTTCCAGTATATTGGAATAAGTAAATCATTGAAAATATGATGTGTTTATTCATATATTTATACCTCCAATATGAGTTACACTATATTTGAAATGTATTCGTTGCAGGCACATGTAGACAAGATATTATCTCAGACCTCTCAGACCACACAATCATTAGTGGAGGGATGGTCCACGCCCGACCATTCGCCGCAGAAGACCGGCCGCATCTTCTTAGAGGTTATTGGTGCATAACCAAATGATCGTAGAGTCTACTGTCTAGGCGCCAAAGCTTCTGCATTTTTCGATCGACGCAGTTCCTCTTCTTCTAGTCAGGGTGACACTAGCGACTACGCAGATATTAAGCATTCCAACATGGAACGTGCGAGATCAAATATGGTGACCAAGATCTTGGACATCCGCCGAGAACACCGATAGGAGCTGGATCGTTATGAGTAGCAGTTGCAGGAGATGCGCCAGTTGGCTATGCAAATGTTGCAGTCGATACAATTCACTGGTCCACCTCCAACTCCAAATGACTCTCTCTCCAGCTGATCGGCGTTGATATTTATAGATTTTATTGTATTTTATGAGTACTATATGTATATGCTACTCTTTTTGTATTCATATGCTACTTATTTGTATTATAAATATTTAATTTTTATATATTTTATTTAATTTTAATAAAATATTCTGTTTGTGAGTGTGTCTCTCATTTTAATTTAATATTATTTGAGTAGGTTATTAAAATTAATTATTTTTCATGGTAAGGATAGAGGTAGAGATAGACCTAAACTAACATGAATAAAAATATTTAAAAAAATATAACTATTTGTAATTTGAATGTCGATTTGGTCCTAAATAGAGCAAAGTGAAAGAAGTAGATTCATGTAGCCGACCTTATGTAGTTGAAAAAAAAGGCTTAGATTAGTTGAGTTGAGTATTAAAATAAATTAATTAATTTTTAATTTAAAAAATAATTATTAGCGATGCCTTAACGACATAGCTAATTAGCAACGCTATGCTCTTTTTGGCGTCACTAATTAGCGACGTCGTAACGGCGTCGCTAATTAGCAATGCTAAGCCTTGGAACGGCTCAGCTGTGATGAATGATTTGGTGATGAATTTTTTTGCATTGCTGTTGTGTCGCTAATTGACTTAGCAACTAATTTTTTTAGGATTAGCGATGCCATTTTGGTGCCGCTAATTCTAAAAAATTTTGTTGTGTACCTATCTTTGCACCCCTTCTTTTTCAATTGATATAGAAGCAAATAATAGTTGGGTTAAAATTTATATCTAGATACACTTTGTTACATAAATGAGCTGGATTAGAAATTACATTATGCACTTAGACTGAGGACCCCTAATCATTGTATAACTCATTACCTAGGAGTCCTTCTGCTAAAAAAAAAAAAGTTCATAACAAAATTTGAATAGATATAGGCAAAGTTTTTTCTTTCTTCCATCCTTCCTTTCTATTGTTTTATTTAGATTTATTTGCCCCAATAAATTTTTAATATAAGTTATGAAGTATCTTGTTGATACTTAGGTAGTGTTTGATATGAGGGATAAGGAAGGATATCCCCTGAATATCCCTTCTTATTCCCAATACTATAGCTAGAAGGGATAGGTCTGAAAAAATTTAACTAGAGGGGATAATCCATGATTAACCATGGTTAACCATGGGTTATCCCTTGAACTTATTTCCTAGGAAACCCAGAAACAATTAATGTTATCCCTTGATGGCAAACTTATAATTTTAAAAAATTACTTATTCTCTCAGCTATCCTTGAATAAATGCTATCCCGTACATTTATTCAGAGATAGCTTTTAGACTATCAAACACTACCTTAGGCTTCGTTTGGCAAAACTGTCAACGTACATGCATGTGGCTTTACCGCGTCGACTCGGGTGAGTGGGTCGGCTCAAGCATTTTTTTTAAATTTATTTATCAAAAAAGGGATAAAAACGAAAAGCCCTTTTATTCTCTCGGCCCGAACGGATTGCGTTTGATTTTCTTCTAGGGTTTTGAAGGCTTCGAGGAGCGATGGGGACGAGGAAAGTGTACGAGGAGAAGCTCCGGACGGGCAATCTTTATCATGATCCAACCATGAACCCTGGCCTCGGCTCCTCCCGCTGCCCCCGTTGCCTCTCCCTCATCAACCCTAACGCGGTTCCTCTCTCCCTCCCTTCCCCCTTTCTGTTCTTAATCTAGTTTCGATCTTCTACAATTTTTAACTTCTCTTTATGCTCAATTCTTTTATGTTTATGTCCTCTCTGAAGTCAAAATTTTTTTTTCTTCCTTCCTATATTATATTTTCATACATTATCTTTCTCTCTTTTTTTTTTTCGCTATTGTTATATTTGCTTTGAATCGTGCAGGGAACCGGGGAGTGGACGATCACTTCTGTGCTGCATGATGCGACTGCTGTGGTATTGGAGATAAGATGCATTTGATTTATTGTTTGATTGGTTTTCTTTTTCATTTGGAGCCGTGGAATTTTATTTGAACAATCTGCGAATTGTTGTGCAGGCTGGCTCGGGGGCTGGTGCGATGCTCAGTGCGGTCCATGGGTTCAATACTGGTATGGTGTAGTAGTTATAATTTCCTTGTTTTTAAGTTAATTCCGAGCTCTTTGAGGTTGTTCTCAGATGGGTTTACATGGGTTTCTCGACAGGGATTCCATTTCTCCAGAAGCATGTGAAAGGACCCAAATGGATGCATTTCTTTTTCGGGGTAATCATTTACGGACACTTTATGAAATTCTCATTGGTTGTGATTTTGTATGTCACGTGGAATAGCAGCAAACGTGGAATAACAGCAAATTATAGAATTTTCAGAAATAGTAGACTTTACTGTCTACATTTTGAAGCTTCATTCCATTATTTATTTGCTGATTCATAGAAGTTTATCGTGTGTATTTGCTTGGTCTCGTTTTGATACTTGATTCAATGGGGCTAATGACAGGGATTTAAAATTTGGATGAAATCTCATTGAAACCGATAAAAATTTTGATTTTGGCTAATTTTGGTCAGTTTAGTTTGCAATTAACTGAATTGCTAAATTTTTTCTTTAACAAGCACAGATGTTTATCATTTGATAAAATCCACAAAAACATTGTTCAATAGTATTTTTGAGTCACGAATATTATTTAATTCATTTATACGTCAAACTTCAATGCATTTATGTGATGTTAGATTTGAGACATTGAAACACAGCTTAGGTAAAACTTTTTGGGCACGACTAGAATGTTTGTTGATGATGGTATTAGGTAGGCAGGATTTAGAAATCATAAGCAGCTCTAAGCCCAAAAAGAAAACCTTTTCCTAAAGACACTTGATGGTGCTCCAAGCTGGTAGAATGTCATGGAGGAGGCTATCATGATTTTTTTATGCAACGGGATGTGCTGCTGCTCAGCCCATTCTGATACTTGAGAGAGGTGTTCCAAAATGCATCAATTGGGATGCTGGGATGGTTCTTCCTAACATTTGGGATGACAAACCATCCAGGCATTCCACAAGGCTTGAAACCACCTCTATAACACATTGAGGAAAGAAAAGCTCCTGAGATGATAAAGTCTGCTGCTTTCTTGGCTGAACATGTTCTAGATTGCTGCAACTTCCTTCCAAGGAATATGATTTTTGATAGCTGTAGCATCCCTTCGTACCATAACTTGTAATAGAAGCTTGTGGTAGTGACTTCACTATAATTTCATCCTTTAACATCCTTTCACAACGGCTAAGACAATCCCTTTTATAGCAAATTCCAACCACTACCCTTAAATAACCATCCAAAGGATAAGGCAGCCTCTAGATTGTTCTTGTAAGGGATCTAATCTAACCAAGTGCAGTCTAGTCTATTTTCAGCTTAATTGATCCAAACTGCATGTGACCCTAACTAACTCATAATACAATAAAAAAGGGTTTGCCTTGATTTTTTTTAATTTTCTTCCATTCCTTTTTTTTCTTTTTCTTTCTAAACAATATTTGGAGCAAAACCTTGAAACCCATTGTTAAATTATCGAAGCCAAAACCTAAACTTTACCTGGGGATTAAAGATATAATTGATACCAAGCTTCTAAACGTTCGTTGGTGATGATATTCTTTTATTACTCATTTAAGTTATCAGACATAACATGAATTTGAGAAGAATTTTGCTTCTTTTCATTTATTTATGGAGCTCAAGTTCGCATTCTACCACCATTATGATTGTCTATCAAGTAGGGTTGATCCTTCTTTGTTTAATGATTATTAGTTTGCTATTTACATATCCACTGTGCTTGTTTGAACTAGTGATTAGGGCTACCAAGTTGTCAGGTTTTGACCTGAAGCTGACTTGGTTAAGCTGGGTTTGGCTGAAACTTTGACTCAGTGATCTGATTATTGACTCACCTTGATTATTCAATAACTTGGTAGTGTCAGGTTTGAGTTTAAGTAGATCAAGCCTGATGCTACTAGCATGTTATCATACATTCCAGATTATATAATAGAAATACAAAATTATGTAATTTAGAGGAACACCACTTGGCCATGGGCAAGCATGCCGGAGAGGGAACAGGCTCATTCAGTTCTAGTATAAGCATAACTTATATCATGATTCCTGAACATATCCTTTCTTCCTTGCTTATTGTGGCAACAAGAGATTAAAATCCCATGAAATCCAACTGCCAAGTTCTTATGAAGGATTTCTAGTGTATTTGATATTTAAGTCTCATTTATTTCTCTTATTGGATCATCTTCTAAATCTAAATATTTGACAATATTGGGGAAATAAATATTGTCCACTCCATTCCAATGTGATCTTCCCCATTCCCCTAAAAACTCTAATGAAGCATTCAAACCCAATCCATAATCCTAAATCCATAAATATAAAACATAACAAGAAGAATTTTGGGCTAGTCAACCTGCTTATTATGATGGGGATGCTCTTCGTCCTTCTACTGAGATGAAAGAAATAGAGGCGTATCATTCATGGCAGGATTAAAAGAAAAGCAATGGATCAACGATGTTGGGATGCAGACTTATGGAGATGGATATGCTAAAAGCTTCAACAAGATTTTCAAAGCAGCTTGTTATAATTGTTCATATGTGCAATCTTCACTTAGTGAATTAACAATAAGCTGTGCAAGAGGTAGATTCTATGGCTTTAGTTTTTTTTTCCACATATAACTTAGGAAGATACCCTTTTTTCCCAGACCTGTAGAAGACGCCAATTAAGTGAAAATTTCCAATTGTTACCAACAAGAATGGAGGCTTCGGCTTTGCATGTTCCCTAGTCCTAAAACTAACACATCCTAACTCATCTTTGTGTTTTACTTGACTGCTTCTCACTTCTAGCCGCTTCTCTATTCTTTGTTTAACCAAGTGACTGACATTTGACAATTGGCAACTGACAAGGCCCAAATTTGGTGACTCGCATGAAGGGACATTGTTGAGGCCTAGCTTTGGCTAGGTTCACCACTGTAGGCTGTTTCAGGTGCAGAGGAGAGGCGGATGAAGTAAGGAGAGGAGATAGCTCATTATTGTTGTGGGTAGGGAGAAGAGGGTAGAGCCACATCTTGTGATTTAAGGTGAACCTTTTAACTTCTCCCCGATGTACCTGCTAGCTGCTGGCCCTTCTGTTGGCATTGCTTTAGGCCTCTAGCCCTCCACACCATTCCTCTCCCCCCTCCCCCCCACCACCCCTAGGGCCCCATCCTGATGCTTGTTTGTCCTGCATGCCTCATGTTTTCTTGCTGTCCTAGCCCTCCTTTCCATCTCAACCCTTTGCCCTTGCTCAAGCCCTTGCCTTAACTCTATTACAGATAACAGGAAGCATGGTACATCAAAATGCATTGTGTGTTTGTGATAGGCATTGGATGTCCGTACTTGCTGAATACTTGTAGGATACATATTGGTTACTAGAGGTAGGCATTGGACCATGTCGGCATGACCCAGTAAATCGTACCATGCCGGCGTAGCCTTGTAAACCATGCCATACCGAGCTCGAAATTTTTTTTTCGTTGGCCTGACACGACACGGCCCATGACGGGCCCGTGCCGGCTTGCCGTGCTGGCACGGCTCAGGCCCACATGGGCCTGTGCTGGCACGGCCCAGGCCCACATGGGCCTGTGCCGTGTCGGCCCAAGTGGGCCATGCCAGGCACGGTCGCCCATAAGGGCTCGATAAAAATTTTTATAAAAAAATATTTTTTTGATAAATTAAAAAAATATTGAAAATAAAGAAATTTATTAATATGAAGCTACCTTAATGGTGGGAGGTTTGACATAGATCCTTACCAGTTTATTAATTTAAAATCAAAATGGTACAGGAAGAGAGGGGGGCTAGGCTTGACCTCAGAACAGAATACAATAAGAAAGGAGAAAAAAATAGAGATGACTCACTTTAACAATTAAAAAAATAAAAATATATAATTATAAAAATAGAGATGACTCATCAGTCATCAGTAGTATTTGTGTCATCATCATCTTCGCTGGCTAAGTCATGTCCATCTTTATCTTGAAGCCTTGCCTCAGCATCCAACCAATCTTTGAAGCAGATAAGCATCTCAACTGTCTCGTCAGTCATCCTACTTCTCTTTCGTTCAGAACACGTTGACCTGCACTGAAAGCGGATTTCGATGCTACTGTGGACATCGGCACAACTAAAATATCTCATGAAATGGCAGACATAACAGGATATTAATTTCTAACACTTTTCACCAAGCTAATATATCTAGACTTTTTATTTGATATTCATCATATGCAGAATGAATATCGTTTCGTAAATAAAATTCTAATTCATTACTTAAAGATGAAGAAGTTGAAGCATATGTGTCTTATAATGAATGAAAAATAGATAACGAATTAGATCTAGAAGAAGAAGCGGAGCTTTGAGCAGGTATTCTAGATCCATAAATTTTGTCATTATAGAAACCATAAATATCATTAAGAAGTCGTGGTATCTTATCTTTAGTAGATTCAGGATTTTGATTCATGTTTTTACAATATTGATCAATTAAAATATTTATGCCATTTAATTTAATTCTAGGATCAAAAACAACAGCTAAGTTATGCAATGGACATATCCTATTCCAATATTCATTCCATTTAGTTTTCATATTACATATAATAGGCATTAAAACTTCATGATATCTATATTCTTTAAAATTTTCACTAATTACATATGCTTTTTATAAAAATAAACAAGAAGTTGGATAATAAATACTGAAAGAACATTTGTAGCATCATAAAAAGTAACCAAAAAATCTTCTAAAATTTTACCTTGATGCCAATCAATTTCAGTCAATATAAATCCTAATTCACGATCATTAATATAAGCACTTAATAAGTTCTTATATGGATATGCATCATGTATCATGGTATAGGTATTATTCCAACGAGTTATTACATCAAGTTTAAATTTTTTAAAACGTTTACCATGATCTACACATAATTGTTTAAATTCTTGAAGTCTTGACCTTGAAGCATAAATAAAAGAAATTGCATTTCTAATTTTTGAAATAACCTCTTGATTATGTTCATGCCAGATTGAGCAGAAAGATTTAATATATGACATGCACATCTAATATAAAATAATTGTCCATCTAAATTGGGATGCAAAGAGTCATTTAATAATGCAACAGCAGAATTATTATTAGATGCATTATCAAAAGTAATTGACATTATTTTATTATTAATATTATATGAGCATGCGGTTTGATAAATAATATTTGAAATTTGTTGTCCCGAATGCGAAAAATCAAAAGCACGAAAAGCAATAATTCGTTTATTTAGTTGCCAATCATTATCAATATAATGAGCAGTAATAGCAATAAAACAATTACTACCTACAAATGTCGATAAAATATCAGAAGTTAAAAAAATCTAGCATTTAAATTTGAGAGACTTTCAGTTAAACTTTGTTTCATTGCTAAAAAGTTTGTCATAGCCACTCTTCTAAAGGTACGGCTACTAGTTCTTTTATAAGCAGGTTGTATGCCTAATTGAACATATCGTTTAAAATTATAAGATTCAGATAAACTAAAAGGTAATTCATCCTGAACTATCCATCTTATAAGTAATTTCCTCTGATTTTTGTGATTATATGCAAAATTACCTAGAAGTGATTCCTCTTATATATTAAGGATACATTGCTGACGAGAATCATGCATCCTATGAGTTTCTTGATGTTTTTTTTAAATGTCATATTCCCCAGTACTAGAACTGTAAAGTTTTGCACATTTTTTACATTTTGCTTTGTAGACTCCATTAACCATAATTCTATCGAAATCATTCCAAACATCGCTAGTCCTCTTACGAGAAGAGGTTTGACATTCACTAACTATGGCTCTAGAGGGAACTTGGGGTTAGGGTTGGGGTTGGGGATTAGTTTCTTCACCCTCAGAAAAAGGGTGCATATTAAAATTACTTTCGTTAAAAGATGTCATATCTAAAATTTTTAATTAATAAATGCAAAAAAATAAAAACTAACCCATAAGAAGAAATTGAGAAGAGGATCAGAGGTGGAGGCGTGGAGTCGAGATTTGTGAGCTTCCTCTTGCGCTCTCGCCTCTCAATAAGAAGTGACCTTATAGCACTTGAATACTTGCTAGAGCACTTGCCACTTGCAAGAACACTTGCAAACTAAAAATTAAATTGCTAATCTGCTAGAGCACTTGCTAGAAGAGAGAACTAGTAGTGATAGAGAAGAGTTGGTTTGGTGTGGTAAGAATGAGGGAGAAATGGGCTATTTATAGAAGTTCCAATTTTTTTTTAAAAATACACTTTAATATAGCTGTTATATGGTTGTTGGGACAGGTAAAATGGTCTTAAACACCCCCAAACGGCTATATAGCCGTTTCTAGCTGTTGAAAATGGCTAGAAATGGCTATATAGCCTTTTCTAGCCGTTTATAATGGCTATATAGCCGTTAGGGGCCGTGCCCGGCATGGCCCATGGCCCATTTTGGGCCACGGGTCGTGCTGAGCCTGAATTTTTTTAGAGGCACGGTGGGCCTGAGCCGTGTCGTGCCAGGCACGAAATGGGCCACGGGTCGTGCTGGGCCTGGATTTTTTTTTAGAGGCACGGTAGGCCTGGGCCATGCCGTGCCAGGCATGGCCCAATGCCCACCTCAATGGTTACTTACCCACCTCTATTGGTTACTTACATTAAGCATCCTATTTTTCAAATTTAAGAAGCTTTGTAACTTGAACATGCCCAAGATACTTTCCCAATAACTCTAACAAAGAGATCTTATCTTCTTACTTTCTTTTTTTGTTGAGGAATGTTGACATTTCAGTATCCAATCATTGTTTCTAGCTCTTTAATGCTGACATTATTGTGTATTAGCATGGGTCATAGCCTATGAATTTGAATCATGACTAAATGATAGAATTCAATGTCGATGCTATTGATATCGTTGTGTAGAAGCACTTGGTAATATTTTATATCGACGTTATTTTTCATCTTAAGTACTCATTTAGAAGGGGCAGAATAGAAATTTTAGTTCTATTTTGCAATGGACAGTGAGTTGCAAAAGTGAAGAAAAGCATGCACAGAATTCATGGTGCATATTATAGACTAGAATGCACTCAAATGTATCTCTGCTCAGATTTAGTTAAGTCATGAGTGAATGATAGGAGTCTGATATTGTTGATCTGGATGTGATCTACCACTTCGGAACTGCTTACACATAGAAAATCATGTGATTTGAAGATCACTAGCCTATGCATCAAGTGACCATATCGTTTCATAATATTTAAATTGTCCAATTTTTGACCACTTGATGTGCAGCCTAGGTGTATTTAAATTACATGATTTTTATGTGTAAGCATTTTAAAGGCAGTAGATTTCATCCATCTACTTGGAACATTAATTTTGAACTCTTATAATCCATCTATGACCTGACCAGATCTAACTGGAAATACACTTGAGTGTATCATCATACCCTAGTCTTAACATATATTGCTTTTGAAGATTTATTGTGCCAATGTATCCATATGGTCTCATATCTATATCTCATTTTTGTTTTATGTTTTATAGCATAGATAGCAACCAAACTGTAACCCAAAACAAAGATACCCTGATCGACAGGTTGCATTGGGTACTTGGTTTATCAGGTAGATTTTGGTTGGCCTGATTTTGGATGACCTAGTGGGTACTTAGGTTTGGGTCATGATTTCAAAGGTAGGTTGGGTCAGGTATACTGTATACCTTGAACCAACCCAAACTTGACATGTTTACAGGCCTCCTTGCAATCACACTATGCTGATTGACAATTTATCTTTGTTTAGATTTTTCACACTTGTATAGTGATTCATAATATTTTTTAAAAGATAAGCTCCTTGAACTTGAGGAGTCCTGTAGGTGTTATTTGTTGGAAATTCATCATTAAAGAACATAGCCTCTTATTTTTGTTTGTCCCTTACATTGGAGTTACACATACTCAGATTGAATAGTTGACACTGGTTGAGTAGTTAGGGCCTTACCTAATATTAGTGGTTTTCCATTATGCAATCTTTGCAACATTATGAATCATGATGCAATTATCTCAGACTAACAGAACATTGGTGTGCTTTCATCTTGTTATTTTTATTAAGAAAAATTGTCATTTGATGAACTTCACTATTTTGAAAAAAAGATTAGTCTGTTGATAATGGAGCAGTGACCATTCACATGTGGAAATGTTTTTCTAATTAAGATCTTGCTAGCCTCTTTATAAAGCATCAGCAGGATAACATTTCATTGCTAGTCTAATTTCTATACAATGTCCAAGCAATTCATGAGTAGTCACATTCAAAAAATTACCATGACTTCTGTCTCTAAGATATGGGATATTGCCTCATAAACCATCAAACCTTCAATGAAGAAATTATGGATCCAATCTCTTTCAAGCTAACTCAGAATGCATATTCATCCTTGCAATCATTTGTCAAAAATGCATCAGATTTTTTGTATTGCATTACATCATAAAACTTAGATCCCAGATGTTTCAGCTATGCCCTTTTTGATTTATTAATTTGGTTACTAAACCTAATAGGCCATTTTTTCGAATGAAAAAAGAATATATGAAAAATCAAAGTTAATTATCCTCCCATGGGTTATCAGCCACGTATAGCTATTTCATTGATTTCCTTTGGTATTTCCTTTCTTTCACCATTACTGCTTGAAAGAATGTCAAAAATAGTAAAGTACCAGTGAAGTTATTGATTTGTACTTGTATGTTGTGTCATGAACTCATGCTACTATAATTTTGCATCAAGAAAATACCAACTTGTAGTGATTTCTTACTAGGGTGGATTTAGCTCAAATTACCTTACAGAGAAAAACAAGAGGAAGAGACATAAAATCGAAAATAACTTGTTGCTCCATTTTGCTTTGCTAAAGAAATAAATTTACAAGTATATGCATGCTTGTTTTGTCTGTTTGATAGTTGTCTGTTTTCCCAATTCACATTACTTTCTGTATATACTAGTTTTCTTTACTGAAGCCAGGTCTCTTGGTCAAGTTCTTATATTAGTATTGCTTGAATTGATGTTTACCCCAGTGCTGCACATCACATGGGACTTATTGTTTGTAATAATTACCAGACTCTTTGAACTGTTACTAGAAATTGGTTTTCAGGGAATGATGCCTGGTTTGGCCATTTACTAAGAAAACACATGTATGAAGAAACTAAAAAGTTTTGTCTGTTCATACTTTGATGCACATATTCTTCAATAACAGTGCTGGTTTTCCAATTTGCAGGCTTAGTAAGTGTTGAGCTTTGCTTGGTTGGTTTATGTCTTTATTAAGTAATTTGAACTGCTACTAAGTACTTTGGGTATTGCACTTGAATTGAGGAATTTGAGTTGTTGCCAAATATTTTGGTTGTTGAAGAACTTTTGCCAATGATATTTAATGTAATTTTTGTGCATGAGCTATGCTGCATGGTAATGTTGATTCATTATGTCCTGGTTTTCATGGAAACAACCTCTCGGCACGTAGGTTGCGTTTAGTAGCCAGTAATGGATAGATTACCAGTAATTTAAAAGGGGCTCATCAGATAACTATGTTTGGTACATATTTTGCATAACAATCTATCTTGTAGTAATCTGAATTACCTCATAAAAGATAATTCAGATTACCTTAGGAAGGGATGGTTATCTACGTAATCTAATAAATTATTTTTTACAAAATTACCTTTGTTTTCTTTGATCGCTCTCTACTCGCCTCCTCTATCAACTTCGCAAGAACCTCCATGTCGAAGGTCCCAAGCTACACTCTCTTTCACCGAGTCAGGTCGTGGATCTCCCCGCCCAATGGCCCACGGCCGTCTCCAGTTTGGTTCTAACATAAAACCGGATGTGCAAATCATCCGAATAACTCGGTTAACCCATCCGGTTCACCCGTGAACAGTCAACCCGACTGAATCGGATGGGTTACGGGTCTGCCGTTTCAAATTTTTTTTCTGGTTTGGTCTCTTCTTCGTCCCTTCGAACTCCTCATCGTGAGCTACCGCCCCGTCCCACCTCCCTTAGTTTGTCCCACATTTTGTCCTCCCGGAACTCCTTCACCACGAACTCCCTGCCATCGTCCAAGTTCTTGATCGTGCACCATCACCACCACCGTTGCCACGGATTCCCTATGCTCTCCCGCAGCCGCCCAAGGTCTCCGGCCTAGGGGTGGCTTATTGGGGATTGCAGCTCCAAAGTCCAAACGAGAGCGGGGGCCGGTAAGGTTGCTGTCTATGTACAGAGTTGGGATCGACGGAGCCCTCGGTCTGGATCGCTAGGCCGGACGGAGACCATGGCCAACGACATCCTCCAGATCTTCTCCACCTTCGACGGTCGCTTATCCCGCGAGAAGCTCTAAGCAGCTCCATGACGGTAGCCTTGCCAACGGCGGCGTTGCAGCGCGCTTCCGTTGACGAATGCATGTCGCTCTCATCTATCGAGCGGACGCTGCGGTCTCTGGACCACCAAATCTCCAGTTCGCGGCCTCGAACAGTTTGATCTGTTCTGACTTGCCAATGCGATGGCTTTTCTTGAGGCCATTGACGATCTTTTGGCCACGATCCATGACCTCGACCAGTCGGTGCCTGGGAACAAGCCGTTGCTCGACCGGGCGGACCATCTCCTCTAGAAGTGCATGCTCCGTCTCAAGGACGAGTTCCGCTCGCTGATAGAGCAGTCGAACGGCGGATTACCTTTGGATGCGACGGTGACAGGGTCGTCGCCTTTTGATTCCGATTGGGAGGACAACGATGGCGACAATGGCCCAGTCCTGGTGGCCCATCCGGTGATGACTACGACCTCGTCATCGATGCCCTCCCACTCGGTACCGTCTCCGACCTCCATAAGATCGTGCAGCGGATGGCGTTGCTGGC
Organism: Calamus simplicifolius; assembly: GCA_900491605.1. Lineage (NCBI taxonomy): Eukaryota > Viridiplantae > Streptophyta > Magnoliopsida > Arecales > Arecaceae > Calamus > Calamus simplicifolius. Next base: position 296,969 of record UESW01004400.1, on the reverse strand, counting down.
TTTGGCAGGGAGTGCGCCGAGGACTATGCCCTCGCCCGCCAAACTTCATCGGATCTGGATTGCGTAGATCGATCTCTCTTCTCTCTCTTTCTCTCTTCCGTTCCGTCTCTAATTCTAGTTTCCCAAAAAAACTCTAATGGCTTCTCTCTTCAGTTTCCCTTTTTGATTTCGTGTTTTGGTTTTCTTTGTTCAATAGGAGAGCTCTCGGATCTCTTCTCTCTTTGTTTTGATGGAAAAAAAAAATCTTGCCGACCATGCTGACTGCGCCTCTTCCTCTCCTTTGGACCGAGGGTTCAACCAGTGACCCGACGGTTGAACCATTGACCCAGTGACCCGAGCCCTTGGCTAGGTCGATGTCCGGGCGGGTCTAACAACTATGCTCCAGATGCCGTCAGACTTCTTCCGATCGGTGGCCTCGGCATCCTCACCGGCCGCTTCGAATATCATTTATAAATACAATTTTTTTAAACATTATCATTTATAAATATAATTTTTTAAATCAAATATATAATATATATAAATTTTTAATATATTTAATTTAGGAGTATTTTGGGGATTTGATGTTATATGATTGGTAATCTGTTTGTTATACCAAACACAGTAATCAATATTACTGTAGCATTACTTGTGTATACCAATACGATAATCAACGTTACTGGTAAGCTATCAAATGATAATCTATCTTGTAGGCAATCCACATTACCATTCAAGATTACTTGGCGATGCACCAAACGCAACCGTAGGGGTAAAGTTGCATACATTTGACCTAGATGGTGTGAACTTGTACGCAGGGCCCTCTTTTTTATATTTAATGCAATTTTGGATAGATTTCTTTGCCCCTATTTTACTCTGTGTGCCTTTAGATTATTCCATAAACTGTGCCCCCCCTCTCTTGCCCTCCTTTTTTTTGCTATGATTCAAATGTACCTAGAAAAGTTTTACTCAATTATTAGACAGCCTAATGTTATTATGATTTAATAATGTCTTATTTTGTGGTACAGCTTCCTCCACTTCTCTTGTTTTCTGGAGCTAGTGCTGTGTTTGGAGGTAAGATTCTGCCTATTTCAAGAAAAAGCTTCACTTCAGCTGCAAATAATAGTTATTGTTTGAAATATTGGAAATGGTGTTACTGAATTCTCATATTTTCATTCTGATAACATCCAAAAGTTAATCAGTGACTCTGTTGCGGTAGTACCATTTGGACATAACTACATAGAAGATAACTTTTCTGGTTTAGAAAAGAAATGTGCTGAATTCATAAACTTGTAATGTTAATAAGAACCATGATTGCCAGTAATCTTCATTTTGTTAACGGCTGTTACTAGCTTATTGTAAAAGGTGGCTAGCATTGATCATATGGTTCGCAATAATTTTATGAGTGTAATTCCCATGTTCCTTTATTTGAGAACAACTTAAGCCTTTTTTCAGCCCTTATCATAATTGTAAGAGTCTTGAATACCATGAAGCAAGTAACAGTCAGCATGCTGAATAGATTGTTGATGCCAATCTTGTAAGATTTTTGAATATTCTGTGTAGGTGGTTTTACTGCAAATGCTAAATACTATAATAGTCACATGCATACAGATCATTGGTGTTGGATGTGTCAAGTCAAATCTGCTCCCAGTCCATATTCTTACTGAATGTTAGCTTTTTGGTTTTCACTGGCATAATGTAAAATTACATCTTTATGGGAACTAGTATGAAGTCTTAAAGTAGTGAAAAGATGAAGGAATTAGAGGTGGAGAAAAGCCAATATATGGAAGTAAATCTATGAAGGTGCATTGACTGAGCTTTCATAGTAACTGTTTTAGAGTTCGCACACTCTCAAGATGCAAATGCATAAACTCTATTGATTCCTTTAAGAATGCTAAAAGCCTTTTTATTTTGTCCTTATGTATATATTCTTTAATAATTCTCGTGTTGATGCGACCATCTTATCCTTGAATAATGAATGGGGCTCAAACTTTAATTTTCATTGGGTTGTGCTATATGTCTGATATAGGTTTGTGGCATGTGCACATGCATGTATCTGTTCATTGTTGACTCTAGTGTCAGAAAAGATTTTGGTTGCCTTTAGTACAGGTTTGTGTGACGTGCATGTGCGTGTCTGTGCTCATTCTTGACTCTGATGTGAAAAGGATATGTGGATTCTGCAGTTTTAACTTAGGTTGAATCAAAATGGTGGCTAGATCATGTGTTGGAAATTCGACCACTGCATATATGTGAGTCAACTAACGAAGTTATTTAATTGGCTAGTAGATAACACTCCCTGCCCTCTAATACGCACTCACTGATTCCTTAGTTTTGTGTTGAGGTGCCAATTCGTTGAACACTCCAGAACCTGTCCTTCTCTTCTTTGGTATATCTGACCCTCTGAACCTTTAAGAAGGGTGAAATAGTCATACAATGATGCTTATTTTCTTTTTATATCAACCATCATAATATTTATTTATCGAATATTGTCTATGCCATCTTAATCTTTCACTTGGAACTGGCATATTCAGAAAAGTTAAATGTATAGCTGATAGAGAGACTAAGGTTTACCGTGCCAAAAATTGGCATGTTTTGATCTGAAGAAGCATATCATACCGAACTGGCGATGTACCAATTAAGTGAACTATGCGGCCCCAACCCCCAATGGCCCTGTATTGAGCTAAACCGCACAGTTTGGCACGGGATGGGACGATTTAGTAGAGTTCAAGATCCGTATAGGGTCAGTTTGGCCCCTATCCTAAATCAAACTATTGAACCATATCGTTTCAGCCTGATCGGCCATCCTTGAGGGAGACTAAAAATTAGAATAAGCTTGAAAAGTTATGATATGTTTTATTTAAAATATAAAGCAAGGTTGATAAAAAAAGTGAGAAGGATGGGCATGAGGGTATTTTGTAATTCTAAGGCTGAGTATTTCTACCTGACTTTTCTATAGATTATAGAAAGCAAACGATAACAAACCTAATTTATTGTCGACATACTTGAGCTTAATTCTTGGGACAAAGAGACAACTTTTTTATCGACTTTGCACTGACAATGCACATGTTACATGTTTAAGAGTATGAGGCTTACTTTGGAAAGGGTATGAGGATTTTCAGTGTAATTTTTTGTTTTTTAAAGCTCAGGAGCATAGTTGATGATAGGATAATATGATTTAAAACTTAGATTGTGGTTGGGTGTTGTTATCCTACGTAATAATTACTTTGCGCTATTTTACAGCACTCTTGTATTAGGATTATTTTTTGGTTAAAAAGACTAAAATCCCTCTGCTCTGTCCTCCATTAAGTTGCCAAGGGAGGTAGGTCTTGATCCCTTCAAAAGTGTAGCTGGGATAAGAAGGCTGGATAAGCCCCCAATAAACCAGCTCCATCATGCTTAAGGAATTGGATTTTCCATGATAAAGGCTGTTGACCTGGATTGTTAGAAGTAGCTTATCCACATGCAGTAAATGGTCTGTATGGTGAGACAGGCCTTTTTCCATGTCTTATCCACCTTAATCTAGTTTCCATGTGAAGCCCAAGCAGCAGGGTCGTGTATGATAGCATCTCCATTCTTTCTCTTGCTAATGACTATCCCAGCCAGAGAATACTAAGGGAACAGAAAAATCTCATAAAAGATGTCAAACAATTGATGCGTAACTTCCTCATTGGCTACTCTATTGGGACTAGCCATGAAAAGGATGATATGTGAAGTCACATAGCAGCTGCTTAACTTTTTATTATGAGTGATTTTCTTTCTATTCTAGGTTGATTCTTTTGGATGATTCTTGAACAAAAAAGTTAGGGTTGAGATCATGAATTAATTTATTATTGTCATTGGTTTGATGAGAAGCCTTCGATTCTATGTTATTTTCTCATCCTCTTTTTCCACAAGGTGATATGTTTCAATCTTCCTTATTTACTTATTTTTGGGCAGACTTCTCCTTTGGTATGAGAATAGCTTTCAATCTTCCAATTCATTTTATAAGTGCCAAATGTGTCTCAGGGTTATATGTTGGCATGTTGCATTATCATGGGTACATCAGCATAAGTTGCCAACTTGAGGCATAATAGGATCAAACTTGAAGAGACAGGACAAATTATTTTGTCAGAGAGGGTCTAGGAGATGTGTCAATTAATGCTAGTATTATACAACCAATTAAGATTCTCAAGAAAAAAGATGGTAAAATATGTGCAAGAATTGTTGGTGAGATCCAGTTATGGAGAGATTTACAGTTATTGGAAAAGGAGAAGATCTAAGCTAATATGGTTGCAAGTTGTGAAAATAGTTGGGTAATCTTGCAGCAATAGCCCATGCAAGACCATGGTTATGGTTAAGGATTCATAAAGCTCACTTAAATTTTTCAACAGGGTCGACCATTATGGCAGTTGTAGTTAAGTTCTTAAGTTGGTTCTTGATGGTCACTTGCCTTGCATTTAGTGTTGGCTATCCTTCTTTTGTTGCCACATCTTCAGCAGGTAGCTTGCTTTTCATTTTTCCCTCATTATTCTTCTTAGCTTCCTTCAATTTAAGAGTAATTTATAAGCAAGGTTTTAAAAAGCTGGTAAGACACCTGCCTAAGCTACTTGTATCTCAGCCAATATGTGAAGACTAAAATATTGAGATATCGGCTGATAGAGTATAGGGAAGATCAATAATTATTTTACACATCAATCATAGTAAGATTGACAACCTTTATACATCATCAGGCTATTTATTAATAATATATATCTAGATAACATAAAATATTAACAAGTATTAGCTGATAAAAATTGAACTTCTCAAGATATCAGTTTAGATAATTATAACTTGCATCATTGAATGCTTCATACAAAGAAATACAAACCAATATCTTAAACAAGATCTTGGTAAAGATGAGAATCATGTTCATCGCTTGTTAGGTAAGTGGGTACAACCAATCATAGCATATTTCTGTTGGTTCAGTGATTTCAAGACAACTTAAACTTGTATTCATTATAAATGTCATTCCATGTAGATCATAGTAAAACGTAGTAACAAGATATTAAAACTGTCCATTTTTGTACCTATCTGGTGCTGAGGTTAAAGACCAACAAGAAGTATGATTTTTGGTTTATAGGCGTTTTTTAAATCTAGTTTATATTCAAGGTTCTAGCAACTTAAGCGCTTGACTTCTGAGCACAAGGTAATGGGTTTGCTTTTTTTTTGACATGGGAGTTTCACTAAAAAATATATTAAATTATTTATTTTAAACTCTACTTGGTTGGTCTGAATCAGCCTACAGAGCAAAAGTAGATGCAATTAGTCTTGTGGTAATGGTACTTCAAGTTTATTTTAGTGTTGATAAAAGCTGCCACCTAGTTGCTTAATTTGGCCTGGCTGAGATAGGCCAAGCCTGCTTAAACCCAACTTCTTCTAGAGTTTCTTTTCCCCTTTTCATTATTTGAGCCCCCATGTGGGATATCTGGAATGGCAACAAAGGATGCTACCAACCTAGCAGCTCTCCATTGAGTCATAGTGGCTAGTACTAGTGCTAAGTTTGGGTGTGTGGTTATGTATGTGTATGTGCATGCGCATGCACAAGCGGGTAGGCATTCATGCATGTGTACTTGCGTGTCTTTATCTTATTTTTCTCTTTTTTTCCTACTCTTATCTCATCTTTCTTCTTCTTAAAAAAAATCTTCATTGTGTGGTTTGCGTGCACTTTCTTCTTCTCTTTGGATATCTTCATCTTCTTTTTCTTCTTTATCTAATTTTTCTCTCTTTTTTCTTCTAATCCTGTCTCATTTTTCTTCTTCTTCTTTAGATGAATCCTCATCTTCTTTTTCTTCTCTCTCTTTTTTCTTGTACTCCTATCTCATCTTCATCCAACCATTCTTCCAATTTTTTCCTTGTTTTGTTTTGCTTGCTAACTCCTGTGTTGTTTGCCTCATCATCCTTCTTGATGGTTGTTGGCTGTGGCACTGCAGCCTACTCACTGTTGGTTCCTAACCTCCTCATAATTCTTTCTAGGTGCTGGTTGCATGGTTGCATTCTGTAACTTGTTGGCTGCTGCTTTGATATCAAGGCTGTTGCTTCTCTTCATGTGGATTCTGATCTTTGGTCTCTTGAAGTTGGAAAAATTGGTTTCATGGTGCCATGTATGGTGAAAAAAATGGTCCATATGATATGCATGCATGCTTATTTATGTACATGTTTAAAAGTATGTATACTATAAGCTTAGAGAGCTTTCTTCCTTAGGCAGCTGCCTCAGTTGCTAGGCCCGCCAGCAGGATTATGGTATCACTCAAAGCCTTAGCCCATGTGGACTGAGGTCTTGACAAGTGTCCAATGCACATATCAACACATGGTTTGAGACCCATAATATTAAATATATTTAGCAAGAACTAGCCTCAAAGTTGGTTCAACCAAATTGAGTCTAAATAAACCAAGGTCCTCAAATTGCCTAGGTGAGGCCAAGTCGTGGACCTTCTAGGTACACCATTACCCACATATTCTTTAATACATAATTTATATACTAGTAAAAATTAAGTTCAGGCGCGCACACACATATATGGGTATGTGTATGTATGCTTCCATGTATGTTTATATGGGTCCAGTTTACCTGATCCCTTTACCCAAGTCCAAACCATTCTGATTGGGCTTCAAAAAATTGGAACTATAGTTGACCTGATCCTAAGTGGACCCATCAATGTTAGTTCAGCTTGGTTCTCAGGGTGGCCTAAACTCAGTGCTCACCTCTGACTACCGGTGCAGCTATCACTGGATAAGATTCTTTGCTCAGCTAGGGAACCTGAAGAAGAAAGATTGAGAAGTTCTGGTAGAAGTCCATTTCCTCTCTAATTTTTCCTGTTTTTCCTACAATTTTCCCCGTTTGATCTCGTCTATTACTGGCCAAGTGATTCTATCATGGATGAGAACTCAAATTGTTTGATCTCTTGACTATTTTTGAAAGAAGTTTGTGTCATACTGCAATACTCATACTTTGAGAGCTGTATTTTACTCTCCATGTGAGATAATTGTGAACTGTAACTTAAATCTCTATGATTAGAACAGGTAACTCTGCCTAAATTTCTATGAAAGAACTTGTTATTTTGTTGCCCAAAAACCATATTAACAGTCAAGAACATTTTGCTTCATTTTAATCTGAGTGTGTTGGTTTAAATCCAATGCTTGGATTTTGTTCAAACCTTGAAACAATGTGATAATGGACTGAACTTGAAATCTGTTTTGGGAACCCTTTGCCTAGCTTTGATGCAAACTTAATATTGTTGGGCTTATTGAACCTTGGCTGGGATCCAGTTCTGATATTTATTGGACCAATTAAGCTAATCATTATTAATTTGTGCTGCATGCATGCTCTCTGATGAGCTGATTCTGAACCTTAACTAAATGCTGTTTCAGATGGGCTTAAGATGTTAATATTGAGCCTCAATTAAGGCCTCATCATCCACTTGGCCTTACCCTCTCTTTTTGCTAGTTTGACCATGTCTAGACCATTTTGCTGCTGGCTTTTCCACCTGGAGCGATAAGCACCGACCACCACCTTGTATTTGGCAAATATAATCCTCATATGTGAAAGAGCAGGTCTCATTACTTGACCATTCTAATTTTGGTCTAGTTCCAAAATTTTTAGAAAATCACTTGTCTATCAAAATTGTTTTGAAATATATACCTATAACAGACTGCAAGCCATGGACTCTCCTTGGGAAGGTTTTTCTTTGGTGATTGCTCTCGGAGTTTTGAATGCTTGCCTGCTTTTGGAGTGGGCTACTAGTACAGTACAGGCAGAATAGGGCTGGTGACCCATGCATGGTTTGGGACGATTACTATTTACCACCTTAGAGAGCATTTAGCTACCCATACGATGCAAACCATATTTGCAGTTAGTTAAGTTCGTTGAACATAGATATTGGACACTTTTTTTTTTTTTTTGCAGGTAATCAAATCTGTTAAATTTGACAGTCTCAAGAAGCCATGTAAGCCAACATATTACATATCTAGTATTTGATATTTATTTTGTTTTATGTAGAAGGATAAAGAAAGTATGCATGTTGGTTATAAACATAGAGTTTTATGTCTTTGGTTTCCTAAGATAAACAGCATTTATTCTTTTCGCACCCCATTCGGCCATATCAAATTTTGCTTGTTTCATGATAATAGGACGATTATTATTACCATGAGGCCAATACGGGGATTTGGTGCAAGCACTGTTCAAATTGAGGCTTTTATACAAAATATTTTCGTAACTGGTCTTGGTTTTTGTTCTTACAGCTTATGCGGTTCCAAAATTTGCTCAGCTGACCGTGACGTCCTACTATGCTGCTTCAAGTGCATCACACTACGCAATATCACAGATTACACGATATGTTGAAGGAGTCCATTCATCCAACGGCCTTCATGATAAGACTATATGAGTAGAGGATAAGATTCCTTCCTCGTTAGCATATATATATATATATATAAGAGTCAACAGGGCATTCCTCCGACCTACCTGCCTGTGTTTTTTTGACAAAACAAAATTACTTCGGTTGATGGATGGATGTATAGGACTTCACATGGTTGTGGATATTTTATGCTGTCTAAGTTTGTTTGTATAATTATATTGTTCATCTCCGATATTTCATTCATTGACACGGATATAAGAAATGGATACGGACACGTAGATGTATGTGTGACTTGCAGAGGTAAATAACATAATAAATAAAAAAAGGATATATAGAAATATGTGGTGTGCGTACGTCATCTGTGCTGCTAATTCTAATGTAAAAATAAAGGATCGAGTTGTATAAGCAAAGAATTTCACAAATATTCAGATGCGTATGTTTTATGTTCTTCGCTATGGGTGTAAAGGTTGCTCTGCTCGCACAGTCGTCCATGGCATCGGGATGGATCGGTGGTCTGATGCAAGCTTGGCATGTGTATGTTTTATGTTTGTTTGCCTGATGAATGCTGTATGTAGTACCATCATCCAGCCGGAGGATGCTTTGCTCTCTACTGCCTTCGATTCGATGGAAGCTGTCTGGTTGGTCTGTGTCCTTTTTCCTGGCCTTGTGTACGTACGTGGTCAAATGTGTGCCGCTGCTAGGATCTTATCGAACAAATGGGAGGCATCTGGAAGCTTGGGATTCTCATTAGTAGTTTTCTGGCCACCGTGAAAAACTCTGCAAGAGGTCCGCTGAGGGGAGGAGGGTGGGGGATCACGGAGAGCCTTTTACTTTTTTTTTTTTTTTTTCTTTCAAAAAAAATGTTTGAAATCATTTATAGTTGGTTTTTGACTTGTTTGACAGGCAATCAATAAAAGAGGGAAAAAAACTTATTGCCTCCAAACAGTTGGTTTTTTTTTTTAAAAAAAAAATTCAACAGGATCTTAGTATTTTTAACTTAAATTAAACATTATCCTTGTAATTTTTTTTTTTGGGTCTCATCTAAATTCATCAAAATAAGATCAATTTTATTAGAATATAATGCTAATAATCAAATGAAAATTCAACCTCATTAAATCATATGAGCATACCTGATAGGACAAAGTTGGCTAGATATACGAATAAAAGAGATGTTCAACTAAGAGAAAAAAAGGGCTTCCACCTATAACAAGCATCATAGAAGCAAGAATAGAGTTGGAATCAATGTTTTGGGCAGTTCAATCAGAATGTTCTGCATGGATAAACAGCTGCAAAAGTCCATCAATTTTAATAATTAGGTGAGTGCATAGTTAAGTCTATTTAAAATTTTGAGTATGATTTAGAGAAGATCAATTAAAGATGATCTTTTTCTACAAAATTAAATTTTGTTTAGATTTTGGGTCAAATGATAAATTGCACTTCCATGCTACCTTTACTAATTGATTGGCTTAAGACCCATGAAGTTATTTATAAAACCTTTTTATCAACTTTTGCATGCATGAAAAGTTTGCTTGCTTGTAATTTTTTTTTTTTTTTTTTTGATCTTTTATGCAAGCTTATTTATGGCTTGATATGAAATCCTCGGCAAAAAAGTAAATTCTCCTGATCTTCATTAATTTAATAATAGATATTTCTTCCTTTTTTTATTATAATATTTATGATTTTTTATATAGTGATATTTCTACTTTTATTTATCTTTGTGTCTAAAGAAAGCCATTGTTTAAGTCTCACCAACCCATATTAGGCCGACCAAGTATCAATTATTAGGTAGCCAAGTTACAAGAGGAAACTAGAATAATGAAAGCATGATATCATTATTAATATAATAAAAATTTATTTTCAAAATCCATGACCTTCGGGTAGTATTCAAAATTCATTTTCAAGTTAAATATTATTTAGTAGGACAAAGGGACCATGCATGCTCACATTATTTGAGAAATTAACACATTATTTATAGACAAAAGCCCACAAATAAAAATACCATGAGAACATTATTTTGCACTAACCTATTACATACAACACTAGCAAACAATGACAAGGGTAATTGAAATACATGAACCTAATATTTTTGCATTATAAAATAGTATCTAGCTCATTATTTAATATCAATGGATATAATGAATACAAATTATTAGCTAAAAATACAATTTTTCCGCATAAAAGAGAATTGCAATGACTTTTTAATTACAAAAAGGTATTTTTCCAATAAATACATCATGAAATCAATTTATATTTTCTTACTTATGTATATTGAAGCTATGAATTCTTTCAATATCCTATGATTGAAATATAAAAGCCTCGTAATTTATTGCTCCAAGATTTTGAATGTTATGTCCTGGGCATGCATGATTAAGTTTATTTGGTTCTAACCACCAGATAGTAATCTTTACAATTTTTCTATTTTTTTTCATAAATTTTGAAACCCTAACACGCAAGAAATGCCTTTTCTCTTTCTATCATGTTACATTACTTTCTAATTTCTAACCTTCATAGCCTTCTTCAAAATGTTTTATATGAGGCTATATGACCTACTGTTGTATTTGATTATTACCTCCGGTTTGATCTATTATCTTATTAATAAATTCAGAAGAGATAAGTAATTAAAAAAATATCATGTATTGATTTTTTTTTTTTTTTAGATGCATGATAAACATATGCAAACACTTATTTCTCATCCATCAGCACAAGAATCTATTGTTAGAGTTTGCAACCAATATCACCCCAATGATTTGTGTTCCATAGTCAAAACACATCTTTAAAGCATGTGAATGTCATGTTACATGATTTTTAGTATAATTTGAGAGGTGGTCCTTTAGTAAACTGGAATGCAATCCTTAGTTACCTAGTACTTTTAATAGTTTCTCTATCTTATTAATTAAAATCACTTCAAAATGACCACTACCCTCAATCCCTAATTTACTATTCTCAAGCCATTCATTCTTGCTCTTCTCCGCTATCTTTGTTGCCTTTTCTTCTCCATTATTTTTATCTTCTTAAACTTGTTCTTCGGCATCTCCACTCTCCTATCTCTATTGACCATTAGCTTTGGGCATCTCTTCTTTTCCTCTTCCATTTTCCTTTTCTTTTCACTCTTATTGCTTTCTCTCCTGTCTCCTTTCTCCTCCCCTATGGCTGCATAGAAGTCCCTTCTACCATCCTAAAATACCCAAGCACTAGTTCAATCATCCTCCCGACCTCTCTAGCAATTATCTACCATCTCTCTCTAGCTAATATATGATGCTTTTTTAATATTTTATTTAATTTTAATGGTTTTAGTAATTTTTTTTACATTTTAGTTGATTCTACATCATTGTCTAGTTTCATGGTTGGTAGCAAGAAGAAAATTGAAATATAAGGGAAAAATATATATTATTTTTTTATATTTTGTATGTAAAATCAAATACTAAGAAAAAAAAGTTATTTATTTTGTTATAGAAATCCTTTTTGATTATAGTGTAAAAATTGTTCATTTGGACAAAATCTTTAGAGATGCACCTGTCAATAAAACAGTACACACATTCTATTTTCTTGAACATAATCATCTTAAAGTCATGCAAATTTATTGACAACTCTACCTTGATAACACTTAATATTTTTTGTGCATTATTAGCACAATTATATACCTTTTTTATTGATCTCTTGCTTGCGCGCACTCTTTTACTCTATTAGTGATTGAATTTCATCCGTTTCTTATTTAATAAAATAAATAAACATTTGAACTTATATATATATATATATATCCATGTTATTTGTTATGATTTTTGACGTAGATAGCACAGACTCAAGCACACCACCACAAAACAAGAAACTCAAATAGAATACTAAAATCACCATGCTAATTTAATTATTTGGCATTCAAATGTAACTTAAATCTCTCCACCCCACTCTAAACTAACCTTATCTTTCTTAACCTAAATTTGGTATTGGTAGCCGATGTATGCTTGCGCCATCGATTGTATTCAATCAAATTTAAGTAGGAATCTTTACCATAGGCAAAATGTTTATCATATTTTTGTTAATTGGATTAATATTTATTGAATATAAGCTCAAATCATGCATAAACTTCGGCCATACACTTGCATAAATCATGAACATATAAATAAATAAATAATCTAGAAAAGAAAAAAAAAGCAGGAACATAAATATGAATCACGTCGTTTATATTTGATCATCAGGTCGTCAAGCTAACCCAAGTTACTCAGCCCTAGCAGTCCAAACTTAAATTCAATCTAATCATAATTGGGTTTATCAAACCAATCTCGGTTCTGCCAACTTTAAGGTTATGTTTGAAATAGAGGATAAGGTAAGATATTTTTGAATATCTCTTTTTATCCTTAAAAGCTATAAATACGAGAAAAATCTGAAAAAGTTTAACCAAAGAGGATAATCCTGAACTTATTTTATATGAACCTCAGAAATAATTAAAGTTATTCTTGATGATAAAATTATTGTTTAAAAAAAATAATTATTTTTTAAACTATTTTTTTGAATAAATACTATTTAATATACTTATATAGAGATAATTTTTTTTTTTTTTTTTGAACCAAACACTACCCAAATCAAACGTAGGGGCCGCGCCGAGCCGGATCCGATCCTCTGCTGAGTGCATCCAATGGGCAAAGGTTTCGTCTTCTCGAGGGCATCGTCGCCTCTGCTCTCACCCAGTTCTGCCACGCGTCAACCATACGAAGGTCTCCATTCCCCTTCCTCTGCGGACCTGCGAGCAACTCCCCACCCCAATCTTCTTCCTCTCTTCTCGCTCCCATGATCCATCCCCATCTCTTCTCGTCGGTGCTCTCCAAGACGACGGCTTCCTCTTTCTCTCTCCTCCACCATGGGTCAGCTCTTCTCCTCCCTCCAGGACAAATTTCAAGGTAACGCCGTACTTCTCGTGGTGTGGATTGGAATCCATTCGCCTCGATTGTAACCCCGCGTTGGCCCTGGATTTGGGATGATCAGGGAAGCAATGGAAGGAGAGGCGGATAAGAACGATAACGGACCGGGCCTTCGACCGCATCAGAGCCGACTCGGACCGAGAGTACCTGACCTTCGAGGACCTCTACATCGCTGTCCTCTACGTCTACAAGTGTTTCTCCTCTTCTCTTATCTTCTCTTCTTCCTTCTCCTCTTTTTTGGGAGGAGTTTCGAATACTTTCTTGGATGGATGACTCTGCCTTTCTATATATGTGACTTGTTGTTTTTATTATTAGTGACATCAACAAGTTCTTGCCCGGGCGTCACAACGATCCCCCGTCCAAGGAAAAACTCAAAGCTATGATGGAGGTATGCCTCAGCCTTCGAGCGAGTTTGGGTGCTTCATTAAATTGAACAAATACGATTCATGAGTAATAGTAATTCTGATACTTAACAGAGGTGGGAAGGGCTGGTAGAGTACTACTATTAAGTAGCACTTCAGATGTGAAGGGTATTATTATTATGAGAGATCATAGGAGCTATATTAGTTATGTAACGAAGCACCATGGCTATATATATATATATAGCTCCTTCTGACAGCTAGCTAGTTACACACTTCATCTCGTGATTTTGTTGAGTACATTGCTTCTAAATGTTACAAAAATTAGCTGCTAACTTGTTAACTGTGAATATCTTGTTCTAGGTTCATTAGAGATATAACACACAAGGAAACCGATAAAAAGGGAAAAAAGTGATGGCCTTGGAGGAGCCAAGAATTGAAGTACTAGATATATGGAAAACGTATAACCATGGCCTTAAATCGAGAGGTTCACATGGCCAGGTTCTCAAGGATTTAAAAACTGGCCTGGATATGGAAAACATATAACCATGGACTTAAACGGAGGTTCACATAGCCAAGTTCTCAAGGATTTAAAAATTAGTAGGATTCATTAGATAAGCCCAAGTAGGATGCAGCTATCCATCTCTCCTTTGTCGCAACATTTGGTGAAGACTGTGATCCCCTTACTTCAAAAAATGAGTAAAGAAGGAATGATTTTGAAGAATTAGTTTCATTACACCAAATTATAGGTCTCAACAGCTAGCCATCGAGTCTTTGGAAGGTTCAGTGAAAGCTTTTTGGTATTTGGCTTGACAAGTTTATCCTTGATGTCAGAGGATACATCAGGCCAGACCCTTGCTGAGTTCTGGTGTATGAAAGAAATTCAAATTCAGTGCTGCTTCTACTGATGTTATTTGTTCTCTTTTTTTTTTTTTTTCTTTTTTTTGGGTGGGGGTGGAATTTAGGGAATAATGTAAAGTACTTCTATGTGTCTTTACAGTCGAGAATATTAGTTCAAACTCATATCCATCCCATTTTGAGGAAATGATGGGCATCCTCTTTGACTTTCTCATAGAGAAAATGGTAGAAGGATCTTAAACAAAAAATTGAAAGGAGGTAATGCCCCCAAAGTCTTAGGTTGAACTTTTTCTATAATCAAATTGCATGTAGAAGAGTATTACATCATATGTGAATAACTTGAGAAAAAAAATCCAATAATAATTTTCTTTGCAGATGGATCCTTTATGTGTCTGCTTTTCTTTTCCCCTTGCCTTACCCCCCACCCCACTTTTCTTATCATGCATGATATCCATTATGGCCAGTGTTTTGGACCATTTTGGTATTATTGCAACTTCAATTTCTTTCAACAGTGGAAGTTTGATTCTTTAGATGGGTGAGTTTAATCAATAAGGCATCAGTTTGCTGCCAAAAAAGTATTATGGAGCTAAGTACGGATATAACCAATGGGATGGAAATTTTGAAATGTTGTTGATAATGCCTGAAACATGTAATGAAAAAACTTGGTAAACTTATGTCTATGACGAGTTATCCAATGTGTCTTCACTGGTCTTCTGCAAATTTTCAATATCCATTAGCTTAAACCACCATCCAATTTGAAGGCATCAGTTTGTTTTCAATTCTTTTTGCAAAATTAATTCTCTAAGTTAAGAGAAAGTGTAGGATTATTGATGAAGAAGAAATCAAAGAGAAACTATCTCAACAAATATAATGATAAAAATTGATTTATTCATGTATATAATGAACTTTCCAACATGAATGAAGATCCTTAATAAAAAAGGTTCTTTGTGAGGTGCATATCGAATAATACATCAATGCTTTATTAGATGTCATGTTTCTATTTATAACTTAGATCAATTAGAGTCTTTATTTCATAATTTCAAAGAAACTTCGCTTATACTTTCATGGATGGATGCGGATAAAGAAGTTAGTCCAAGAAAATAAAAAAATAAAATATGTTTAGCAACTTGAAATATAGGATCATTAACAAGAAAGTTAATGGAACTAATAGATACAATGAGTAGAAGAAGAATTAACATAGCTTACTTGTAGCATACCAAATGGATAGATAAAAAAGAAAAAGAGATCGATAATTTTAAACTTTGATATACAAGCAAAAATAGAAATAAAAATGGAGTAGGAATTATTGTAGATAACACTTAAATAATAAAGTTGTAGACATTAAAAGGATAAAAGATAGAATAATTTTAATTAAATTAGTGATAAACAAGAGAGAATAATATTATTAGTTCTTATGCTCCTCAAGTGGGTTTAATAATATGATAAGGTAAAGTTTTTGGAAGAATATGGATAGACTAATTCAAGAGATTCTAACTAAACAAAAAATATTTATTGAAGAAAATTTGAATGGACATATAAAAAAATATAATATAGGTTTTGAAAGAGTACATGGAGGTTATAGATTTGGAGATAGAAATGATGAGAAAAATACCATTTTAGAGTTGTGATGGCATATGATTTAGTATTAGCCAATACATAAATTAAAAAGAGGGACTCTTATTTGATAACTTTTAAAAGTCAATTTAATATTAGTCAAATAGATTTTTTTCTTACTAAAAATATTAATCGAATATTTTGTAAAGATTGTAAGGCTATACCGAGTAAGGGTCTAACTTCATATAAATTAATGGTTATGAATGTATGTATTCTAAAATGAAGAAGAAATATTACAATGTATAAGAATTCAAGGATTAGGTGATGGAATTTAAAAGAAGAGAAACTAATAACTTTTGAAATAAAGTGATGAAGGAAGAAAAATGCAGTATAGATGAAGAGATTAATATCATATGGAAAGAGATGGCTAATGGTATTAAAAAGTAGCTATAGAGGCGTTAGAAGAGTCGAAAGGAAAAGAACCATATAATAAGAAAACTTGGTGGTGGAACAAGAATGTTCAATTAGCAGTTAGGACTAAAAGAGAGTGCCATAGAAAACTACTTAAATGTAAGAATTGAGCAATATATGAAAACTATAAGATGGTTAAGAAAGAAGTTAAAAAGATAGTATGAAAGGCTAGATGTAAGGCATATGAGAATTTATATCAAAAAGCAGAATCTAAAGATGAAAAGAAAAACATGTATAGAATTGCAAGAGTGAGAGACAGAAAAACTAAAGATATGTTTCAGGTTAAGTGCATTAAAGATGATTATCAAAATATTTTGATTAAAGAGAAAGGGATCAAAGAAAGATAAAAAAGCTATTTTAATAAATTATTAAATAAAATCTTGTAGATAATTTAAGATGCCCCATTAGCTCCATTGAGGATAAAGTTATGGTGTATACTTGCAGAATTAGAACATATGAAATAATAGGGCTATAAAAAAGATGAAAGTAGAAAAAAATTGCAGGGCCTAATAAGTTTTCTATATACATTTGAAAATGTTTAGATGATGCTAAAGTAAATTGAAAGATAAATTTATTTAATAAAATTTTAAAAATAAAAAAAATGCTTAATGAATGAAGAACATTATAGTACTATTTAATAAGAATAAAAGTGATACTTAGAACTCTCTACTTATTATGGTATCAAACTCATGAGTCATACTTTAAAACTTTGCAAGATAGCAATCCAATATAAGTTGAGATATAATATAAAAATATCAAAAAATTAATTTGATTTTATGCTAAAAAGGTCGATCATAGAAGCTATTTTTCTTCTTAGAAGGTTAATAAAGATGTATAGAGAAAAAAACAAGATCTTCATATGGCTTTTATTGATTTAAAAAAAGTATATAGTAGGATCCCTAAAAAATCTTATAGTAGGTGCTAAAAAAGAAAGTAATACCTATTAGGTATATTAACATAATAAAAAATAATGGAGCAGTTATTAGCGTAAGAATTATCAGTGATAATACTAGCGAATTTCTTATTACAATAGGCTTACATCAGGGATATGCTCTTAATTTCTATCTTTTTACTTTATTTATAGATGAGCTTACTAGATATATTCAAGATGATATTTCATGGTGTATGTTTTTTCAAATGATATAATATTAGTAGATAAAACTAAAGCTAGAGTCAATTATAAGTCAACTATGGCAAAATGCATTAGAATTTTAAAGTTTTAGGTTAAGTAGAACAAAGACAGAATATATGGAGTATAATTTTAGTACAATTAGAAATAAAAATGAATGTAAAGTACGAATTGGAGACCATAAAGTTATTAAAAATGATCATTTTTGGTATTTAGGATTGATTATTCATAAGGAGAGATTGAGGATGATGTTATTCATAAAAATAAAGCAAATTGGATAAAATGAAGAAATACAACTAAAGTATTATATGATCATAAAGTATCTATCAAGTTGAAAGAAAAGTTTTATATGACAACTATAAAACTAGCTATGCTTTATGGTACGGAATGTTTGGCAGTTAAAAAAATATATGTACACAAGTTGAATGTAATGAAAAATAGAATGTTAAAATAGATATATGGTAATATAGGAAGAGATAGAATAAGAAATAAAACCATTTGTAAAAAGATAGAGATAGCTTCGATCAAGAAAAAATTAAGGAAAGGATGACTTAAATGGTTTGGACATGTGCAATGTAGACCTAAAGATGCATTAGTTGGAGTAACTTGATACATGTAAAGAAAAAAAGAGGTAGACCAAAAATCATATGAAATGAAGTAATAAAGAAATATTTAAAATTTTTGCATCTTACAAAAAATATAACTGAGAACAGAGTTGAATGGAGAAAAAGGATTATATAGAAAACCTCAACTAGTTTGAATTAAGGCTTTGTTTTTCTTGCTATTGTTGTATTTGAGAGCTTCAAAAGGCCTTACATCATCAAGGCACTTTTAAAAAACATTAGTTTTCATGGCTGACCAAAGTTTGCAATCCATTGAAGCAATCTCACAAAAGTTGCTCTATGGAAAGTTTGAAAGCTTGATCTTATTTTGGTGAAACTGGAAAGAAAATTATCGTCTGTAATAGATGAAATACTGAGCCTCCCTATAGGGCCTTTTGTATACATGCCGGTATAACCATGGCTTACCCTCTGACAATCTCTTTACTAGCTCCCCCGCCCCCAACCCACCCACCTTTTCATGAGCTAGCACACTAGAAGGGAAATCAGGATACTTCTTGATACTTAATTGTGTTTTCAGAAATAACCTTGATTATTGTAATGGTCAAATTATCATATGGAGTGGTGCTGCAAATGGATAAGTATTGGTATCTATGTATGTGTGAATGCCTCTCTCTCTCTCTCTCTCTCTCTCTCTGCGCGCGTGCGTGTGCGCCTAGCGTGCGTGCTTGCTCGATTGGTCAAATACTAACAATGTCAATACAAAAGCAGATATAAAATCAGACGACATAACCTTGGTGGAGTAATTTCCAGTCCACTTTATATTGCAAATTAAGGATACAGTCCTTGTAGATCTCATTTATTATTTTACTAAAACAAACAAATGACTATACGAGATATAACAAATTAATAACCACATCTCGCTTAATTACTCTACTCTTTATATGGATCTAATGGTTCTATCTGCCACAAAATTTAAGTTAAAATGCCGATGCTTAGTAGGTCAGCAATGAAACATGTATCCACTTTTCTTTTAACAATACAAATAGGAGTACAGATGTCAATTGGATGCTAAAATTTTGTATCCACATCTAGATAAACACTGATAGGGAAACCAGTTGGATTGGATGTTATCGGATCCAAATTCACCTTTGATATAGAGATCGGATCCAAATTCACGTTTGATATAGAGATTTGATTGTAATGATCAGTGAATGGCATTCCATCATGTTGCTGCTTTCCTGTTGTTAAGCTTTCCCATTACAAAAATAATGCTGCAAATAAATCTCATCAACTGCTTTATTCCATCTTCTTACATGATCATCTTAAGACATCAGAAAGCTTTATTTTGGTTCCACTTAATGCTATTCCTTTTCTTTGTTCTTAAGAAAGTGATTCTAACTCGGTAGAACAAAGCACAGATGCAGTGGTTAATTTGTGAGCTCCTGTGCTTTGTAGTTCTCTTATAGCATTGTCCAAATTATTGATGTTAAGTGAATAACTCTTGTTTGATTGTGCTATTATTACTGTTTCTATATAACAGTTCCTGATTGAAATAATGCATAGATCTCAACAAGCCACTTGAAGTGGACTGTTTATTTTTCTTCATAATTGATGTCATCTCCTAATTTTATGTACTCAGTGGCAACAAGTAACAAGTACTTTGCAAGTAATTCATACCAAGTTTATAAATTCTTGCCTCAAGAATGGGATCCTTCAAGCATATATGCAGTCAAACAGAAAGCAAATATCAGTCTTGCATTTGACCTTATCATGCATTAGTTTGAAATGATTCTCTGAAAATCAATGACAATTTGATACATAAAAGAAGTCATGCATGTGAATTTCTGCTGAGACTTGCATGAGTGTTCTTATATAGCCTGCCTTTGCAGATATTATCTTATTGGTAGAAAGAGACTGGCTCACACAGTTTCAATTAGAAATGGGGAGTCTTACTAATGAAATTTTAAGAAGCAAGCTCTTGCTAGTTTTGATTATATGAGATTGTTACATGATGGATGCTTTTTTCATCTTCATCGTAGGAGTATGATGTTAACCTTGATGGGCTGCTCGACCGTGAAGAGTTTGCAAAATTTATGCAGAAATTGACCACAGATACTATAAAATCTGTGGGTCAAAATCTACTGATTGCATTGGTTGTGGCTCCAACTGTGGCACTGCTCACAAAGAGGGCAACAGAGGGGTTACCTGGCATTGGCAAAGTGACGCAGAGGATTCCGAATTCTGTCTATGCTTCCATTGTTGTTCTGGGGATTGTACTGGTCCAAAATCAAGTGAGGGTAATGAGTGAAGAAGCTGACAATCACTTTATTTGTATGCTTAAACCAGATGTTCTTCACATCTCTGTTCTGTTGAGTAGCATATTGGAAACCTTGTGATGGTTTTTGAGTAAATGAGCAAAACAAAGCTGCTATTTTATTATGCATGATTTCTTTTGAAGGTTTATGCTGGTTTCTGATTCTTTGACTTTGAGCCCATGACGTTCATTATTGAATTCAATATTGTGTTCCTTTTTTTCTTTCTTTCATCATTTGAAGGGAGGTGGGTGCGGAATCGCAATGGAGTAGCTACGTTGTGAATGAGACTTTGTTTATAGCTAGGTTCTGTTTTTTTTTTTAAATTATCAGTGAGATGACCGTTTAGAAAGTGACCCCTGAAAGGTTCTCCTTTTATCTTGCACCCCTTTTCTTTTAGTGAGACAATCTTCATGCCAACCTTTGGAGCTTCCAAGGGTTTAACATGGGCAGTTATTCTGAAGTTTTTGAAATAATAGTGGCGATAGAGATATAGACTAAAAGATATGCTTTATATTATGTCTTTATTTTAATGAGAATTCATTTTGAGCAATGTGTGCCATTTACTATATATGTGCATGTGTCTACTATTTACAAAGAGTATTTGATCTAGTGTGTAGAGTACGGCTTACACACAGAAGACTAGATCATCGGTTCTTTTGGAATATAAGTTATTGTTCACAGTTTTAGATGGAATTGGACCACCATCAGTAGAACTGTAGCACAAATTTTTAGTAGGTCTGTCTTGATACGGGGAATGGTTTATTCTAACTATTTGTGCTAGTACACTTTATGTGTATTGAACAGGACCCAGTTGAGTTAATTATTTATACTGACTTTATAAAATAATTTAAAACTCATGAATATTATGATTACTTATGCTCTTAATCCGAATTATATTTCTAGACACGTGTATGTAGTGATTATTGCTTTGATTACACATAGAGTGAGATTCTATATGAGTCAATAAACTCAGCGGGTTGGGCAATAACATTATATACATGGTGAATATTAATAGTTGAAGGAAACCACGTCCTGATAAATTGGATTGATGATATCCCCTTGAGGAAGCTTATAAGTTTTGATTGTATCAAATCTTGCACATGGATTTTGAATCCGATACATCAAATAAGTTAAGTGGATAAGTCTCAAGGATAATAAAAGCCAATTAATTATATTATCAGTAATTAAATTTAATTGGTGGATATCTGTAATCTTAACGTGGGGAGATAATAAGTATTTAATATTAAAGGCTCGAAATATAAATTCGAATATGATTAGGAGTACAATCATAATTCTTTAGTGGAATAAATTGTAATTTACGTAATTAAATCCTAACCTGGGGTAGAATTGGGAGATTTAATTACGTGGGAAGTCCTTTTCATATTTGCTTATTGGTCCCTGTTGTAGTCCTATAAATACCATCTCAGTTGGTTGCTAGGGTTAAGGTTTTGAGAATGGTTTCGGAGAAAAAAAAAACAAGAAACCCTAGGACGGCCAAGAGATCCCACCATCTTGTGAGAGAAGGAAGGTATTTTTGGGAATACGGCGGAAGGCTAAAAGGTTGAGGTCGAGCAATCGAATCAAAGTGTTCCAAAGTTCGAATCATGATCTTGTACTCATAGATTAGAATGGTAAAAGTTTTTGTATTACTCATATACGTATAGCCGTGATCTTGAAGGTATTCCGCGTTCTCCAACATTTTACATCTCTGTTATGTTGAGTAGCATATTGGAAAACCTTGTGATGGTTATTTTGAGTAAATGAGCAAAACAAAGCTGCTATTTTATTATGCATGATTTCTTTTGAAGGTTTATGCTGGTTTCTGATTCTTTGACTTTGAGCCCCATGACGTTCATTATTGAATTCAATATTGTGTTCCTTTTTTCTTTCTTTCATCATTTGAAGGGAGGTGGGTGCGGAATCGCAATGGAGTAGCTACGTTGTGAATGAGACTTTGTTTATAGCTAGGTTCTGGTTTTTTTTTTTTTTTTTTTAATCAGTGAGATGACCGTTTAGAAAGTGACCCCTGAAAGGTTCTCCTTTTATCTTGCACCCCTTTCTTTTAGTGAGACAATCTTCATGCCAACCTTTGGAGCTATTTTTCCAAGGGTTAACATGGGCAGTTATTCCGAACTTTTTGAAATAATTAGTGGTGCTTGAACTGCTGATCTGAAATAATCACACAAACAAGATCTTTCTTGAAACAATAGAAGTGAGTGAATGTGCTTAATCCATGTTTGTTTCCTTTAAAGAAAAATTAGAGATTCAGTCAAAAGAGGGGGGGCAAAAAAATCACAGATAAGAAGGGTTTTGATCTTTGGAAGGTTGTTTAGATAAGGATTTTGAGAGGATATGATGTGTTGTTTTATGCTGTTGGACTTAATGGTCAGCTTTTATACCCAACTCAAGACGCATGGGGCATCCACATGGGTTGTCCAAAGAATAGGATAATATGATTAGTTCATCCTATCCAATTTTTATCCTAAATAGAGTTTGAATAAGGCTAAAATTTTAAATCTTATACTGAATTTTCTACTTCTAATAAAGCTTCCTTTTATCTTCTCCTAATAAAGCTCTTCTTTATCTAAAAAATTTTGCAGAGAATTTTGCATATATTTGTAAAAATTCTAACTCTCTAACCCTACACTCTAAAGGCACCATCATTGGCTCTTGGTTTATAGCGTGGGCATCAAAGAAGGGCTCTAGTAGGCCTCTTGGAAGGTAAGGTCCATGAGTTCATCTTGGAATAGTAGGAGAGGCTCATAAGATAGCAATGCCGAAAAAGACTTGCTGCACTGCCTTTAGGTGCAGCAAGTGCACAATGATCATACGGATTGGCCGCTCATGCTTGCCGGCATGTTTGCAATGCACGATAAGATTTATTGGACTATCGCACGTGTGCCGACATGCGCGAGCGGTCAATCCACACGATCGATGCACGCTTGCTGCACCAGAAGGTGGTGTAGTAAGACTTTACCTAGCAATATCATTATGCAAATATGTCTTACAGTATACATTGCAGAAGGTTTATAATCACTACTCTTCTTCATTAGTATCCACGCCTTAGGCTTATTTTTACCCTTAATGGTCTAGTAGGACTCGCATGTTAAGTCTCATGTGATTTGGATGTATTTTAATACTACTGTTGCCCCATTATTATTAAAATAAATGTGCAATTTTTGTATATAAAAATGTGTGATTCATGCCACTTAATTTATATGGATTTGTTCCCTCGAATGACTAGGATAAGTCCATAAAATTTTTGGACGAGCCATTTGTGAGATATTGCTAATCAAAATTTCCATGCATGATCTATCATGATGGTTGATTACCCCAATTTGACTTAATTTTTTACCATCATTTTTTTTTTGAAATTTATATGGTTTGATAGTATGATCTTTAAGCTTTCTAGCTATATATTATATGTATAATTTAAACTTGTGGTTTGTAAGATATGATTTGCGCAAAATTGGCTTGCCACAAGGTTGGATCAAAGAAGAGAATGGCATCATGGCTTCGTAAATTTATTTAAATTCAGGCCCCTTTTTCTCATCCAAAGCAACAAACGAGGCCATATCATGGGAAATTCTATTTGGCCTGCCCATTTTGCTGAGGAGCCCCCCATGCCAATTTAAAAAATAGCATATTTGCCCCTAAAATTTTTAGACCAAAATACCCCTCCTTACTCAATAGCCTCCCCCCAATATCCAAACAGCCCCCCATGCTCCCCTGTGAGCCCCTCCCCAGTCCCCAGCCCCTCCTCCCACCTCCCTCACTCCGGCTTATCCTTGGATCATCGTTTGAAGGTTGATTGAAGCGATTTCAACCTTAAATCGAGCAATGGATAAGCAATTAGTAATTTTTGAAGGTTCTACGGTCGCAAAGGTTAGTTTATATCTCATCGTCAATTTTTTTTCCCGGTTCGTGCATTGTTCGGCCCTGTGTGGCCGAACAGGTAAGCTCTGTTTGGCCACATAGGGCCGAACAACATAAACATGTTCGGCCCTAGTGGGCCGAACAGCTGAACAACTTTCTTCTGTTCGGCCCTGGTGGGCCGAACAGAAGATTTCTGTTCGGCCATCAGAGCCGAACAAAAGAAATCACAGAAAAAAGATTTCTTATGTTTGGCCCTGTATGGCCAACAGAATGTTTATTCTCCATTTTTTTTGGATTAATTATGATTAGGATTTAAAATTATTATTTGATCATGTAGGATGATGCTTCGATTGAATGCAGCGTGATTAGCTTTGATTGTGTGATGGATTACACAAATGAATTTACAACTTATGAGGTAAAATTTAATTGCATTTATTTTCGTATTATTTGACTGAATAATGTTTAAAATTGTCTACTAACATAAAACTATTTATTTTATAGATATTCAAAAGTAGAGAAGAAATGTGTAATTGGTGTCGGAAAGTCAGAAAGAGGAATGGATTTATCGTTATTATTAAAAAATCCGATACAGGCAGCAATGTTAAGAAACCAAGAATTGTTTTTTCTTGCGAGAGGAGCGGTACTTGTAAAAGTAAACACATCAAGGAAAAGGGATCAAAGACCAGAGCCAGTGGCACTAAGAAGTGTGGATGTCCTTTTGCCTTAAGAGGAAAGAAATTGGACACTGCAGATGATTAGATGTTAATGGTCATGTGCGGTGTGCACAATCATCCATCTGCAAAGCATCTCGAGGGGCATTCATGTTGATCCAATTGATGATTTTGATGATTAACAAAACTATTTGAGTATAACAATTGAAGGCTCTAATGATTTTGATTAAGTTTTTCAGATTATAAGTCGATTGAATGATCAAAATCAGGAGTTAAATCTTGTTCTGGATCGAATCTAATGTCTAGGTAAGATTGCAGACATTAGAGTCGACTCCGAGAATCACAGAGCTGACTCCAGTATCTGGCATGGAAGTTAGAGTTGACTCCGAGATTGTTAGAGCCGACTCTCACAGAAGAAACAGAACGTTGATTTTTCTGGCCCCGACTTAGAGTCGACTCCGGGTCTGTTAGAGTCGACTCCAGAAAAGTTTCTTGTCGACCCCAGAAAAGTAAGAGACGACTCCAGAATTAACGGATTAAAGTGTTTCAAGTTAGAGCCGACTCCAGAAAAGTTAGAGTCGACTCCAACCCACCTGGAATGAAAAATCAAATTGCCAGATCAGCTCTAATGGTAATATTTCTATTTTACTTTATTTCTAACGGATATTTTGTTGCAAGGTACACTCCAACGGATAGTTTTCTTCCAAAATGGCTTGAAAGAAATCTATAAAAAGGGAAGACTATCATTCAAAAAGGAGAACGGAAGAAAAGAAAAAAACAAAGAGGAAAAATGGAAATAGAGAAATCCCAATTCAAAAATCCGAAAAAGAGAGGGCCTGAATCTCAAGAGAAAAACCTTCTAGCTCAAATCCACTCCACTCCAAAAAGCTCAAGAGGAATCCAAGGCATTCAAATCAAAGTTTTGGTGGATTTCCCAAATTGGAGAAAGAGGATCAGTTTCTTGCTTTTCAATCCTTCTCAACTGCTTCAACTGTGAAGAATCGGAGCTGAGGCTTGATTCAATCTAGCAAGGAGAAGAAGAAAAGAAGAAAAGAAGAAAAGCTCAAAAGCCAACCAACTACAAATCAAGCTTTTCTAAACCTTGTTCATTTACTTGATTATTTGCTCATTGAGGAGCTGTGTACTCCAGGAGCCACCGAGCCCTCCTCACGCCGAGCCAACTCGGCAACTTGTTGACAAGGGATGCTATTTCCCCTTCCTGCTGGCTGATAACACGGCGAAGGAGCTTGACCTCCCTCGTCAAAATGGCTAAGTATCGCTCGGCCGTTCTTTGAAGCTCCTCATGGCTCGCGAACGCCGACGCCAGAACCACTCCATCAATAGTCACTGCAATGCGACTCCCTCGGGAGTCCCTGTGGCCATTAGCACTGCTGTTCGACCCTTGAGTCGATCACCTTTTGCCATCGGAGGCCATATCCACACTCAAGAATCATTGGGAGACTAGCCGAAAGGATGACCGGCACAGGCATCCCACTCTTCCATATTTAAACCACTCCTGACGAGTATTTGATCACTCGAGTCATTAATCTTGACCCATGGAAACTCACCACGCGTCATCGCCTCAGTAGGCGCTTACGGGAGACAAGGGGTCGCGCCCCCTCATCGAGGAAGATCGGGAAGCATCAATGAGGTGCACAGGGAACTTCCCCTTTTTCTAGGGACCAAGCTCCCTCCGGTTTGCCAAACCCTTCTGAAATGAATGTCCTCGAGAACCTGCCAGACTCCCTCGAATTGGGCATCCTGGAAAAGATGCGTCAGCGATCAGCGCTAGCTCGCCTCCCTTGAGGATAACCAAGTCATAAACTTCGGACGCCCCCATGCGTTGCTCGAATAACCCTCATCCTCTTTGGCAACCTGCACTAGAATCTACATTTGCTGCAAGAGCCAAACAAAATATTATACCTCGGCAACAACCGAGTGATATCCTTCGTACCTCGGTAACAACTGAGTGATATCCTTCGTACCTCGGCAACAACCGAGTGATATCCTTCATACCTCGGCAACAACCGAGTGATATCCTGAAGCTTCGGCTTAGTCGAGTAATCTCTCCATCGCTCTGACGCGGCTAAGGCATCCTATTATACCTCGACGGAGGCAAACGACCTCCCATTACTCAACAGCAAAGGCATGTCACGAACTGTCTTTCCCTGCCGAAATACCTACCTCAATAAACGAGATCATGTCTATCTCATGAGTCCACAGGATCGCCCAGGTCCCTCTTTGACTCAATCATGGATATCCAGCTATTAGGATGTCATCTACATACAACGCCAAGATCAGAATCTCATCATCTGATTTCTTAATATACATACAGTGATACTTCTTATTCATATTTAAGCCAATTGATGTCATAGCTTTATGAAACTTGAGGTGCCATTGCCTAGATGGCTGCTTAAGACCATATATGGATCTTCTAATGTGGCATACTTTACCCTCCTATCCTTTGGTCACAAAGCTCAAAGGTTGATCCATATAGATCTTTTCATCCAGGCTTCCATTAAAAAATGTTGTCTTAATATCCATTTGATGTGGCTCCAAATTTAAATGGGCTACAATAGCTAAAATCAAGCGAATGGAGACAAATCTCACCACAGGAAAAAATTTCTCTTCAAAGTTTATACCCTTCAACTCGGTATAGCCCTTCGCCACAAGATGAGCCTTGTACTTATCAATTGACCCATCAGTCTTGCGCTTTATCTTAAGAACCCACTTATTTCCTATAGATTTTCATCCAGACAGAAGGTCTACCAAGTCCTACACATGATTCTTGGCCATCGATACCATCTCATCTTCCACAGCAGCTAGCCACTCACTATGAGTAAGTGAATCGAGCGCCTCTTCAATAGAAGCAGGCTCATCAGGATCCAATGGGGTGCAGAGAAACATATTCCCTTCAATCCTAAAATATCGTCATGGAATATGACCACGTTTGCTTCTTCGTAACTGCGTATTTAGACCCTAAGGACCGCTCTCAGATGGTGCAACAACCCTCATGGGTGAGCTCCTACCAGGCTCAGCTTGTGCGCTCCCACTGTCTGGTGTGGCACTTCCACTGGGCCTAGCATTCCCACTATCTGTGGCGAGCTTTGAGACAAATTGAAAATTTCCTTCATCTCCAGATATAGTAGGAAGGTCGTTTTGTAACTCATACAGAGACATGTCCTTCCTAATTTCACCAATGCTCGAGAATTCATTTTCTAGAAACTCTACGTCTCTAAACTCCACTTCAGTCAACCCTCCATTAGGATGTGCACCATACATCACGTAACCCTTCAAATTCTTAGAGTATCTTATGAACACCTTTTTGCTAGCTTTAGGATGTAGCTTTCCTAACTTATGGGAGGCGTTGTGAACATATCCTGCTGAACCTCAAGGGCGCAAATGATCCATAGAGGGTTGCGCATCATACCATAGCTCATATGGAGTGGAGGATTCTATTTTACTAGCTACACGATTAAGGATGTAGGTAGCAGTCAACAACGCATCTTCCCAGAAACTAATTGGAAGATTTACCTGCGCCATCATTGACCTAACCATATCTAGTAAAGTCCTATTTCAACCCTCGGCAACACCATTATGTTGTGGTGTCTCAAGAATGGTAAGCTGCCTGCGTATCCCCTTTTCTAATGGAGCTGCTAGAATTGCTTAGATAGATATTCGCGACCTCTATCAGTTTGGAGAGTCTTCAAAGACCTTTTCTTTTGATTTTTTACCTCAGCTAAAATTCATCTGAAATAATCCAATACTTCATAGCAATGGAAGATCAGGTACACATACCCGAATCACAAAATATCATCTATAAATATGAAGAAATAGGAAGCACCATGGCGCACTTTGATACTCATGGGTCCATAGATATCAGAGTGAACTAGCTCTAATGGATGAGAGGCCCTAGTAGCCTGCCCAAAAATCAGGAAACACTTCAAACTTAAAATAATAGTTGATGTGGGTACAAGAAGGATCTCACCAACGTGTGGTTGCTCTTCCGTGCCCCCAAATCTGCTCTCAGACTCATCCGTACGACCTCCTGAGGTTGCACAGGATTTCTCCCAAGCCTGGGCTTCTCTGGATCTCTCTCAGGCCGCACACAGCTCTATCCCCTCAATCTGGGATTTTTCTTCTCTCGTATCACCCTTATACGGATCTCTCTCCCCCTCCTTTATTTTTGGGATTCTTTTTCCTTTTTGAAAACAGCTCTGTAACAAACTGTGATGCAGTTTGTTATCATAGGCTCCGTAACAAACTGTGATGCAGTTTGTTATCATGGGCCGGTTTCCTCCCCATGTGGAGGGAGCACCCAACAATATCTCCCCCTCCCGACTACGTGGGGAAATCCACCAAGCCTGCTTTCTTTCTACAAGCTTCAACCTTCTTGATAGGTAATGACTTTGTCATTATATCTGACCCATTATCATCTGTATGGATCTTCTCCAACAGCAACTGCTTCTCTTCCAGGACCTGTCTGATCCAGTGATAACGCATATCAATGTGCTTCGACTTGGAGTGAAAAGTCGGATTCTTGCTCAGGTGAATAGTGCTCTGATTTTCACAATAGACCACATAAGTATCATGTCTAACACCCAGTTCCTGAAGAAATCTCTTCAGCCACAATATCTCCTTGCATCCTTCTGTCACTGCTATGTACTCAGCCTCTGTGGACGATAATGCAACACACTTCTGTAACTTGGACTGCCATAAAATTGCACCTCCTGCAAATGTAACCAAGTAACCGGATGTGGACTTCCTGGAGTCAACATCTCCTACCATATCTGCATCTGTATATGTCTGTAACACAGGTTCTCCCTGTCCATAACAAAGACTCAAGCTAGTTGTACCTCTCAAATACCTCATAATCCATTTGACTGCTACCCAATGCTCCTTTCCTGGATTCGCTAGAAACCTGCTCACTAAGCCAACTGCATATGCTAAGTCTGGTCGGGTACAGACCATAGCATACATAAGACTACCCACGGCTGAGGCATAAGGGACTCTCTTCATCTCCTGCTTCTCTTCCTCTGAGGCTGGGCTCTGCTCTGAACTCAGTTTGAAGTGTCCAGCTAGTGGACATGCCACTGACTTGGCATTGCTCATGCTGAATCTCTGAAGCACCTTCTCTATGTATTTCTTCTGGGACAACCATAACCTGCATGCTTGTCTATCCCTGAATACATGCATCCCCAATATTTGTTTCACTGGCCCCATATCCTTCATATCAAAAGCTTTCCCTAACTCCTTCTTCAGTGTGGCAATCTTGCTGGAGTCCTGCCCAACAATCAACATATCATCCACATATAAGAGAAGGATGATAAAATCACCTCCAGGAAACCTTCTAATGAAGACACAATGATCTGTGGTTGTTCTTTTATAACCAACCTATACCATGAAAGCCTCAAACTTTCTGTACCACTGCCGGGGCGCCTGCTTGAGACCATACAGACTCTTTCTGAGTCTGCACACCATGTGCTCCTTGCCTTTCACCTTGAAACCTTCAGGCTGCTCCATATAGACCTCTTCCTCTAAGTCACCGTGCAAGAATGCTATCTTCACGTCCAACTGCTCTACCTCCATGTTCATACTAGCTGCCAATCCTAACACCGTCTTGATTGAGGTCATCTTCACTACTAGAGAAAATATCTCATCGAAATCAACTCCCTTCTTTTGTGCAAAGCCCTTCACAACTAGTCGTGCTTTATATCTAGGCTGTGAGCTTTTCTCTTCTGCCTTTACCTTGTAGACCCACTTGTTTCTGAGTACCTTTCTCCCCTTGGGCCTAGCTACCAAGTCATATGTATGATTATGCAGAGAGTCCATCTCCTCCTGCATAGCTCTCTGCCACTGCTCCCGCTGCTCACTGACATGGACCGCCTCATATGACTCTGGCTCATCTGCATCTGTCAACATGACATATTCATGCACTGAATACCGACTAGATGGTTGCCTTGCTCTCGTGGATCTCCTCACCTCTGTCGGTAGCTCCTCCTCAGAGATCTGAATTTTCTGATCTGTATCCTCAATAGGTGTAGGCTGCTGCTCATCTGCACCCTGTACTGACTGTTTCTCTGGCTCATCTGCATGAACTGCTGGAGGACTGATAGGCTCTATATCTACTGGGCCATACATATCTGACTCAGACTGATGCTCTGCCCTCTTGATGTCTTCTATGGTTTGATCCTCATAGAATATAACATCTCTGCTCCTGACTACCTTCCTATCAACTGGGTCCCATAGCTTATAGCCAAACTGCTCATCACCAAACCCCAGAAAGATACATTGTCTTGTCTTGTCATCTAACTTTGTCCTCTCATCCTTAGGCACATGCACAAATGCCCTGCAGCCAAAATTCCTTAGATAATCATATCTGACATTCTTGCCTGTCCACACCTTCTCTGGCACCTCTCCATCTAGAGCTGATGAGGAAGATCTATTTATCAAATAATATGCTGTCTGGACTGCCTCCCCCCAAAAGCTCTTGGGCAACTTGGACTGGGAGAGCATGCACCTGACTCTCTCCACTATTGTCCTGTTCATTCTCTCAGCTACTCCATTCTCCTGTGGAGTCTTTGGCACTGTTTGCTCATGTCTAATGCCTTGTGCTCTGCAGTACTGGTGAAAGACTCCTATGTACTCTCCCCCATTGTCTGTACGAATGCATCTCAACTTCTTTCCTATCTGCCTCTCCACAAGCCTGTGAAAAAACTCAAAAACCACTGCCACATGGTCCTTGGACTTTAAAACAAAAACCCACACCTTTCTGGAAGCATCATCTATAAATGTGACGAAATATGAGGCTCCTCCTAAGGTCTTCTCCCTCATGGGTCCACACACATCTGAGTACACTTGCTCCAAAAGGCCAGTCTTCTTCTTGGAGCTACTCTGAAATGTCACCCTGTGCTGCTTACCCACCACACAGTGGGTACAATCACTGAGAACTCTGTCCTGTATCTCTGGTAAGACCCCTGCCCTGACGAGAGTTTGCAATCCCTTTCCGCCAATATGGCCTAATCTCTTGTGCCACAAATCTGCAGTATCATGCTCTGCTGTGCATACCTCTCCCCTAACCAAACTGGACTGCAACTTGTATAATGTGCATGATCTCTGTCCTTTGGTAATCACCATAGCACCTTTGATTAACTTCCATTGATCTCCCCCAAACTGGCTAACATATCCCTCTTCATCTAGCTTGCCTGCTGAGATGAGATTCATCCTGAGATCTGGAACATGTCTGACCTCTTTGAGTATCAATCTGCTACCTTCACGGGTCTGGACCACTACTTCTCCTATCCCACATATTTTGGAAACACCATTGTTTCCCATTCGGATCACACCAAGATCACCTATCCTGTAGGATGTGAAGAACTCTCTCCTGGGTGTGGCAT
The DNA here is from genome assembly GCA_900491605.1 of Calamus simplicifolius. NCBI lineage: Eukaryota > Viridiplantae > Streptophyta > Magnoliopsida > Arecales > Arecaceae > Calamus > Calamus simplicifolius. The sequence continues at coordinate 264,524 of UESW01004400.1, read as the reverse complement.
GATAAGAAGCTCCAGTATCCACCACCCAATCAACCTGATTTGATGTGGTGGCTAAGCACTGATCAACACATTCTGTAAATAGAATGATATCTTCTCCTGAGGCAACTGCTGCTACCTCTCTATCTTTCTTATCTTCTACCTTACCGCCTTCATTGTTCTTCTTCTTTAGCAGTCTACATTCACTTTTGTAGTGTCCTTTCTTATGACAATGGTAGCATTCGATTTCCTTCCTTGGTCTGGATTTGCTTCTGCCTCTGTTGTTTTCTTTTCTAGTAAACTGTCTCCCTCTGCCCTCTGTGACAAGTACATCTGTCTGTGTTTGAGACTCTCCAGTTCCCTTCCTTCTTTCCTCCTCATTGAGCAAGCTGCTAGTAGCCTGACTCATGGTGATAACTCCATCAGGGGCGGAGTTACTCAATGACACCATCAGTGTCTCCCAACTATCAGGTAGAGAACTCAACAAAAGGAGTGCCTGAAGTTCATCTTCCATAAGCATCTTCATTGTGGCCAGCTGGTTCACAATGCTCTTCATCTCATTTAGGTGCTCTGTAATTGATTTTTTCGGCTTGTACTTCAGATTTACAAGCTTTCTGATTAAGTATGCTTCGTTTCCAGCAGTTTTCCTCTCATACAACCCTTCTAACTTCTTCCATAGTTCATAGGCTGAGGTTTCATTTGAAATATGATGGAATACTGTGTCATCCACCCATTGCCTGATGACACTGATTGCTTTTCTATCCATAGTAGCCCAATCTTCATCATCATATTTTTCTGGCTTCTCTCCCATCTTCTCAATCGGCTTGGCTAAATCTTTGCAATACAAGAGATCCATCATCTTTAGTTTCCAAATCAACCAATTACTGCCATTGAGACTAATCATCCTGCTAGTATTAGTGGTAGAATCCATCTGTGGCACGCTCAAATAATTTGTTCTGGGCTTGCAACCTGGCTCTGATACCACTATTGTTGGGAATACACCCTCAATCACCCTCGGAACAAATATGCGTGCACAATCACAGAAAAATATACCGATCTACCACAATCACAGAATATGCGGAATAAAAATAAACACCACACAAAAACACCAAATTTACGTGGAAAACCCCTCCAATATGAAAGGGAAAAACCACGGGGCAAATTCCGAGAGCACTTCACTAATCTTAATAAAAGATTACAACTTTTCTCCTAATTTCTTTTTGCCCAAAAATTAGGAAACACTTTGAACTTAAAATAATAGTTGATGTGGGTACAAGAAGGATCTCACCAACGTGTGGTTGCTCTTCCGTGCCCCCAAATCTGCTCTCAGACTCGTCCGTATCGACCTCCTGAGGTTGCACAGGATTTCTCCCAAGCCTGGGCTTCTCTGGATCTCTCTCAGGCCGCACACAGCTCTATCCCCTCAATCTGGGATTTTTCTTCTCTCGTATCACCCTCATACGGATCTCTCTCCCCTCCTTTATTTTTGGGATTCTTTTTCCTTTTTGAAAACAGCTCCATAACAAACTGTGATGCAGTTTGTTATCATAGGCTCCGTAACAAACTGTGATGCAGTTTGTTATCATGGGCCGGTTCCCTCCCCACGTGGAGGGAGCACCCAACAGTGTGCATATAAAACCAAAAGTAGTATACCCTTATTCTAAGTAAGGAAATATTGTTTCTGTTAGTTATGATACCAGTAAGGAAAATCTATTATGGTCAGGGTATTTCATGTCATTAAAATGTATTTTTTTTCTATCATTGGTATGCTTATATTTTACTCATGTAATTAATATAGGCTCTCATAATACACCTATCTTAAATCATAAGTGATAGAGGTGATTAACCATCTCTTGTGATAAGTTTTTATTCCATAACTAAAATGATGGAAAAAATAATCCTTCGAGGCTAATTCAATTAAATTCACATCATCCTTTGATTCCAAGGTTTCAAATTCCAATATTGGGCTCAGTATTGGTTTTGACTGGAATGATATGATGCTTGTCCAGAAGGTATCCTGGTAAAGTAATCATGTTGGATGGAACGGATTATACCGTCCCATCCTGGTGTTTAAAATAAAAAAAAAACTTGGTTCATATTTGAGTGGCTTTGTTATGTGAAGAGGATCTTTAACACTATGAGCTAATATGTGAGCAGCAAGTTAAATCACCATATTACATCGAGTTGATAAAATGCAATTCTGCAATTTTACATACAGAGAACTAGGAAAAGACTAGATTGAGCTTTTATATAAAGCTACTTCATTTAGTGTGACTGTAAGCAATTTCTTACATAAAGAATTGATAAGCATCTCTTAGATTTCTGCTTTTCTGTGATTATATGCTTGCAGTTTCAAAAAAAAAAAAGAAAAAAAAATCTTGGAACACACACATATATATATATATATATATATATATATATATATATATATATATATATATACACTATATTATGTAACTGCAAAACCTGTTGTGAACTAATAATAATCCCATTAGTTGCCTTGAAGTTAACTTTTAAAGGATCTTCACCTTAGATGGTTGATCATGGAGAAGGTATTTAAAGGTTATATATATATTTCATGTGTGTACACACACATGCTTGCACTTGTGCACATGATATATGCGTGCTTGTAAGTAGATGTATTTTCACATCATTTCATTATTTTACTTTCAAGTACAACTATTAGTATATAACTGCATTCTTATATAAATGCAAAAGTCTTCTTATTCCAGATAAGTGTTTTCTATTATAGTGGCCATTGAGAGATTACACCATGTTTTATCTTGTTTCAGTTTGAAAGTTGTGATCTCCTTTAGTTATATATTTTCTGTATTGCTTTATTGAATATCAAGCATTGCCAAGCCATATACGGCTTCATCATAAGTCTATAAGATAAATAAAAAAAATGATATTATTTTTTTGGAATTTATCAAATCCAAGAAGAATTTGGAGAATCATTAACCAAGGGATTATCTAGGAGTGGAGATTCATCGAGGGAGATAGAGCTTAAGCCCATTATTTGATCACCAGCAGTGGATACCCAACCTCTGTGATTGGAGATTCTATGAATGAGGTTCAATGTGGTAGAAACGAAGCTGATTGAGTGATCGTGTTAGAGTACAAATGTTTAGAAAATTTTTTCATCCCATCCCTATGATGAGTGCTCTTATAAAGTGACAAAGTAAATTTGTGTAAGGTTGAATCATACTCTTAATGGATCCGAGGCATGTTATCTGCAAGGTATTGTCACAAATACCCTTAGAGGATTCACTTATATGAGAATCATCATATTAGGCCGTGACTAAAGGTTTGGACTAACCTTAAAGATTCTCATAAAAAATCAAGGTACTAAGCGCAAGGCCTTTAATATGCGCTGACCGCTTAAACCCAATTGATCCATACTGTGTGTGTGATTAGTAGAAGTCTGAGTCAAGGACCTAGTTCAAGGTTTAATCCACTATAGTTCCTTTAGATGTAGATTTTGAAAATAACAAAATATGTGATGCATGTCAGTTTGGAAACAAACGAGAAGTTCTTTTAAATCTAAAAATGTTGTTTCAACTTCTAGGCCATTAGAGCTACTTCACATGGACCTTTTTGGACCAACTAGAACCACAAGTCTAGGAGGAAAGAAATATGGTCTTGTGATAGTAGATGATTACTCTAGATTCACTTGGGTAATGTTTTTAGCTCACAAAGATGAGACTTTCTCGATATTCCTGAAATTCTTCAAGAAAGTAACAAATGAGAAAAACACTACCATAGTGTCTCTAAGAAGTGATCATGGAACTGAATTTGAAAATCACTTATTTGAAAGTTTTTGCAATGAAAATGGTATTAATCATAATTTTTCTGCACCAAGAACCCCTCAACAAAATGGAGTAGTTGAAAGGAAAAATAGAACTCTAGAAGACATGGCCCGTACCATGCTATGTGAAAGTAAACTCCCGAAATACTTTTGGGCGGAAGCTATTAACACAGCATGTTACATCCTAAATAGAGCATTAATAAGACCTATTTTAAAGAAAACACCTTATGAATTATGGCATGATAGAAAACCCAACATTAAATATTTTCATGCATTTGGTTGTAAATGTTTTATTCATAATAATGGTAAAAATAACTTAGGTAAATTTGATGCAAAATCTGATGAAGGAATATTCTTAGGTTATTCAACAACTAGTAAAGCATATAGAGTGTTCAATAAAGGAAGTTTAATTGTTGAAGAATCTATTCATGTAGTTTTGATGAATCTTTAGCATCAAGTTCCAAAAGGATTGATGATGAGGAAGATACAAACATTCTCGAAAACAATCTTGAAAAACTTAATATTGATGTATCTTCAGATCATGAACAAGAAGCTAAAGATAATGATTCGCCTAATGCTGATGTTATTAATACTAATCATAATGATGTAGATCTACCAAGAGATTGGAGATACGCTTATAGTCATCCCAAGGAATTGATTATAGGTGATCCATCTCAAGGAATAAGAACTAGATCATCTATGAGAAATATTAGTAATCACCTTGCATTTGTTTCTCAAATTGAACCTAAAACCATTGAAGAAGCTGAAAAAGATAATAATTGGATGTTAGCTATGCAAGAAGAATTAAACCAATTCACTAGAAATAATGTATGGACATTAGTGGAAAGACCTAAAGATCATTCTGTTATAGGATCAAAATGGGTTTTTAGAAATAAACTAGATGAAAATGGCATAGTAATTAGAAACAAAGCTAGATTAGTTGCAAAAGGATATAATCAAGAAGAAGGTATTGATTTTGATGAAACCTTTGCACCTGTAGCTAGATTAGAAGCCATTAGGCTATTACTTGCATTTGCATGTCACATGAACTTTAATTTATTTCAAATGGATGTCAAAAGTGCATTTTTAAATGGATTAATAAATGAAGAAGTATTTGTTGAACAACCACCGGGATTTGAAGATCATGAATTTTCAAATCACGTTTTTAAATTGCACAAAGCTTTATATGGTTTGAAACAAGCACCTAGAGCTTGGTATGATAGACTAAGTAAATTTTTGATTGAAAATGATTTTACAAGAGGAAATGTTGATAAAACATTGTTTTTGAAAAGAAAAGATAAAGATTTACTTGTAGTTCAAATTTATGTTGATGACATTGTATTTGGTGCTACTAACAATCTTCTATGTCAAGAGTTTGCTAAGTTAATGCAGGGAGAATTTGAAATGAGCATGATGGGAGAACTCAATTTCTTCCTTGGACTCCAAATCAAACAAAGCAAAGAGGGAATCTTTATCAACCAAACAAAGTACACAAGAGAAATTCTAAAGAAGTTTGGTATGGAATCAATCAAACCCCTCGGAACACCAATGAGTCCTTCATGCAAGCTGGACAAAGATGAAGAAGGTAAGAAGGTTGATCAAAAATATTATCGAGGTATAATCGGATCCCTACTTTACTTAACTGCAAGTAGACCAGACATAATGTTTGCTGTTTGCTTATGTGCTAGATTTCAGTCTGAACCTAAAGAATCACATTTAATTGCTGTTAAAAGAATTCTTAGATACCTTAGTGGAACAAAAAATGTAGGTTTATGGTATTCTAGAGACTCAACATTAAATCTGATTGCTTATTCTGATTCTGATTATGCTGGATGTAAGTTAGATAGAAAAAGCACAAGTGGTGCATGCCAATTTTTAGGAAGTAACTTAATCTCATGGTTTAGCAAAAAGCAAAATTCGGTTGCATTATCTACTGCTGAAGCAGAATATGTTGCAGCTGGAAGTTGCTGTGCTCAAATCCTATGGATTAAGAGACAACTTGAAGACTATGGTATCACACTTGATAAGACACCTATAAGATGTGATAATACAAGTGCAATCAATCTAACTAAAAATCCAATTCAACACTCAAGAACAAAGCATATTGAAATTAGATATCACTTTATAAGAGAACATGTTGCCAATAATGAAATTTGTCTTGATTATGTGAATACTGAAGAACAACTGGCAGATATATTTACAAAACCCTTAAGTGAAGAGAGATTTTGTTATCTTAGAGGAGAATTAGGAGTTTGTGATCCTTTGGAATAATTTTCTGAAACTCTTAAGAACAACTATCTAGATTTCATCAATTTCTTGAAAAATCTCGATATTCAATAAGGAAATCTATCTAGATCTTGATTCATTGTTTCCCCAATTGCTAAGGAACATTTATCTAGAGTTTGATGATTAATTTGAATAGTTTCAGATCCTTGAAACTTGATTTTTTATCTCTGAAACTGTTAGAGTCGACTCTAACAGTTTGTGGAGTCGACACCTTAGTTTTTGATGTTCTGTCTAAGCAATTAGAGCCGACTCCGGCTTCTGTAGAGCCGACTCTAATTCGAGCGCTGACAGACTTTCTGGTTCGGAGCCGACACCCAGTTTTCGGGAGTCGACTCTAGGTCGAACTAGGTCAAAAATAAAAAGGCGGAGTCGACCCCAAATCATTTTATCCGTCTCCCAAAACCCCTCCAAGGAGTTCCAAAGCCTTTCCAACCTCCCCAATCTTCTCAAAACCTTTGATTACACATTCCAATCAACTCAATGGCACCCAAGAGGCGCGGTTTCGTCGGAGGAGCGTCCGTTCCCACGAGGCGACGCACGATTCGGAGGCAACCCTCGCCATCCTCCTCTTCGGCCACTCAAGAAGATTCCCCTCCTTCACCCTCTTCACCCAAAGTAGATCAACTAGCCGGTAAGACTATCACAACTGGAAGGAAGGTCAACTTTGATTTCTTTGAGTCGGAGGGCTTCTCAATAGGAAGATGTTTAAAAGAAATGGGGTGGGAAAAGATTTGTTCATTAGATATCCCCACTTATCCTGCCCTAGTGAGAGAATTTTACAATGATTTGAGTAGAGGAGAAGGCGGTTTAGTCAGTATTGTAAGAGGAACTAGAGTTGTAATAACTGCTGAAATCCTTGGAAATCTGTTGGAAATGCCCACAATTGGTATTATGGAATATCAGCATGATGATAGAAGTGGTGCATTGTCAAGAATGTTAGGGAGGGATGTAACCGAGTTTGAGGAAATTCTTGCTAATCAATTAAATCTGGAGCTCAGGTTACTACACAACATATGTGGAAGAATTTTATTCCCCAAAATTGGTAGATTTGAGTACGTCTCGGAGCGAGACATTCTTTTGATGGATTGTATTATAACTGGAAAGCCAGTCAACCTAGCTGGCATGATGATTGGTTATATGGCAGAGGCTGCTACAAAGAAAAGATCTACACTGCCATATGGTATGTTTCTGACATTAATCTTTAGAAGCCAAGGTATGCTAATTATGGATAATGAACCCCTAAGGAAATTAAGGCACACTGACTATTATAGTATTCTACTATTCATCGGATGGGCTTCAAGAAGTTAAATGGTATCTGGATGAAAGGAGGACGAGAAGAAAGAGCTGAGAGAGATAGACTGAAGAGGCCAGAGTAGAAGATATCCCTGGACATCCACCGCGGGACCATCAGTCCTTGATCCATTTATTACGGGACCATCTATAGCTGGACCTTCAGAAGCTGGACCAAGCACAGTTGCTTCTCCCTCCACATCTGTCTGTTACTGCTTCTGGGAGATTCTCTGATGAGCAGATTGGTTAGTTGAGAGCCTTGCTTGCTGAATATGACAGTCAGAGATCTTATGAGATTAATCAATTAAAAGAAGACTTCAATCAGTTAAAAGAAGAACTTAACTCGAGACTTGACATGATTTCCTTTTCCATAAGCAATTCTGTTGAATCCTTTGGTGCTGAACTTCACAAAATCTTTGAAAGGATGGAAGGCATTTGTTGGAAGATTATTGAAAAATTATATGCCCCAATCCTTTTGATTTTGATGATTACTAAAAGCCATTGAGTTCATTAAAAGATATAATGAGTTTATTTACATAAGAAATGAATTTATTTAGAACAATCAATGAGAATGTTAAAGTATGACTTTAATCAATTTGAAAGTAACTTCAAGCTCCATGTTTAAGCTTTCAAAAAGAAATTTTATACTTCATGTTTTAATCAATGAGTTTTTGGAACATTTCTTGAATTGATTCCTAATGTCAATTTTATTGATATTCAAGTAAAACATTGATTAAAATGAATCTGGAACGAATTTTAAGTCAATCAGAAAATTCTCTGATTTTTGATACGTTCCGGAGCCGACTCTGAGTTTCAGAGTCGACTCCACTCAGAGTACAGAAATGTGTCTGTCTCGAGTCGACCCATGTGATTCTCGAGTCGACCCCTGATTCTGTCGAGCCGACTCCATGACTGTGTGAGTCGACTCCGCTCAGACACCAGAGGTGTGTTTTTCTGAGCACTTCGCGAGTCGACCCCCAACTTTTCATGAGTCGACCCCCGACTGTCAGGAGTCGACACTTTACTTTGATGAGTCGACCCTTAGACTTTCTGAATTTCTATTTTGTATCACGACTTCGAGCCGACTCGCGAAAAGCATGAGTCGACTCCAGCAAATCTGGGCATATTTTTCGAATGCCAACTCAGCGTCAACGGTAAGATTTTTAATTAACGGCTATTTTTCTTTGTTCTAACGGCTATATTTTTGCAGAATCTATAAATAGAGAAGCCGTTTTCAAATCAAAGATAGACAATAGAGAGATATTCATTTCAAAGAAAAAGAAAGGAAAAATCAGAAAAACAGAGCGTTAGCTGAAAAAATCTGTGATTCAAAATAGAGTGAAAGAAAGAGTGTGAAATCAAAGGAAGCTCCTTCTGTGCTCAAGCTCTACATCCAAGGAAGCTTCAGAAGAAATCCAAGTGCATCTCAAGTGATTTCCACCACTCAAAGAAAAGAGGAAAAGCCCAAATCAACTCCAACACTCATTCTGTGGAGGATCCGTGCTGAGGCCGATTCTACACCTCAAAGGAGTTGAAGAAAAGAAGAAAAGCTCAAAGCCAACCAACTGCAAATCAGGCTTATCTAAACTCTATTCTTACTTTTGTTAATCTGCTCATTAAGGAGCATTGTAACTAAACAAACAATATTTCTATTCTTTGTGCCTAGTTCAATCTGGGGGATTGATCTAGAGGAGGTAGTCTTACCTCAGTTCAAGCTTGATTAAGCTTGGGTTAAAGGGTTTTTGTGCTGGTGAGCCCTTGAAAACCAGCTGGGTTCGTTGTGCGCCCGGGAAAACAACAAGTTCGAGTTGTGAGCTTGAAAAACAACTCTGCTGTAATCTAGGGTGATTATAGTGTGGACCCAAGTGAATCTTGGGAGTGGACGTAGGTGTTGGATACACCGAACCACTATAAAATCCTTTGTGTTTGCTGTGATCGATTGTCTCTATCTCTATCTCTGTTTATTCACTGCAATTTATCTTTACTTTGCATTTGCCTTCTTTCATCTCAAGCTAAATAATTTAAAAAGGCTAATTTTTTAAAGAACCCAATTCACCCCCCCTCTTGGGTTGTCATCTGGGCCAACAGCATTGCTGATGGCTCGGGATCTTATGTTCATGCAACTGGTCAACTGAAGAAGGACATTGACCTTGCAGTCTCACAGATTGAAGCTTGTCTTGAAAATTTTAAGAAATCTCAAAAAGATGATGTAATGGAATCATAGGTCACTTGAAGAAAATTGTATTCAAACATATCTGACTTTGATTTTGATTTTGATACTCTTTTGTATCTTAGGTTTAATTTATCTTGATAGTTTGTATTTAGGAATTTTGAGTATCTAATGTATCTCACTTTGGAATGTACTTGAATCAACTTATGTAATGTTTCTTACTTATGTAATGCAATTACATATTTTCAAATCTGTCTATGATTGACTGCTTGAATCCCTATGTCTTATTGAACCAACAATTTTCTCTAGTAACTTTCTTTATCTAATACTCTCCTTATTGCTGATAACAAAAAAGGGGGAGAGATGGTTGAATATGCAAAAAATATATGCAAAAAAAAAGAGACTTGAAACTTTAATGAGAGATGGTTGATATGCAAAAAGAAAGAAAGAAAGTGGGAGAAATAATTATTTATGCAAAAAGAAAGAGACTTGAAATTTTAATCAGTTCAATTAAAATTTGATTTTTATATAGGGGGAGCTATTCAATGCAGGGGGAGCTTAACAACAAGCTTAATTACAATTTTCTGTACATTTAGTTTAAATGTTCATAATTGATGGCTTATATAGAACTCATGCATAATTTTAAAAGTTCACTTTGAATATTGGCATCAAATCCTTCATTAAAAATGTTTTTAAGCTTTAAAATGACTATAATCTTTAGTTCGAATGCATTTTTTGAATGCATATACTCAAAGTTTTTGTTATCATCAAAAAGGGGGAGATTGTTGACCCAATTGATGATTTTGATGATTAACAAACTATTTGAGTATAACAATTGAAGGCTCTAATGATTTTGATTAAGTTTTTCAGATTATAAGTCAATTGAATGATCAAAATCAGGAGTTAAATCTTGTTCTGGATCGAATCTAATGTCTAGGTAAGATTGCAGATATTAGAGTTGACTTCGAGAATCACAGAGCCGACTCCAGTATCTGGCACGGAAGTTAGAGTCGACTCCGAGACTGTTAGAGCCGACTCTCACAGAAGAAACAGAACGTTGATTTTTCTGGCCCCGACTTAGAGTCGACTCCGGGTCTGTTAGAGTCGACTCCAGAAAAGTTTCTTGTTGACCCCAGAAAAGTCAGAGACGACTCCAGAATTAACGGATTAAAGTGTTTCGAGTTAGAGCCGACTCCAGAAAAGTTAGAGTCGACTCCAACCCACCTGGAATGAAAAATCAAATTGCCAGATCAGCTCTAACGGTAATATTTCTATTTTACTTTATTTCTAACGGATATATTTTGTTGCAAGGTACACTCCAACGGATAGTTTTCTTTTCCAAAAATGGCTTGAAAGAAATCTATAAAAAGGAAAGACTATCATTCAAAAAGGAGAACGGAAGAAAAGAAAAAAAAAAGAGGAAAAACAGAAATAGAGAAATCCCAATTCAAAAATCCAAAAAGAGAGAGCCTGAATCTCAAGAGAAAAACCTTCTAGCTCAAATCCACTCCACTCCAAAAAGCTCAAGAGGAATCCAAGGCATTCAAATCAAAGTTTTGGTGGATTTCCTAAATTGGAGAAAGAGGATCAGTTTCTTTCTTTTCAATCCTTCTCAACTGCTTCAACTGTGAAGAATCGGAGCTGAGGCTTGATTCAATCTAGCAAGGAGAAGAAGAAAAGAAGAAAAGCTCAAAAGCCAACCAACTACAAATCAGGCTTTTCTAAACCTTGTTCATTTACTTGATTATTTGCTCATTAAGGAGCTGTGTACTTGAAAAACAATATTTCTTTTATTTGTGTCTAGTTCAATCTGGGGGATTGAACTAGTGGAGGTAGTCTTACCTCGGTACAAGCTTGGTATAGCTTGTGTTAGGGTTTTTGTGCTGGTGAGCCCGAAAAACCGGCTGGGTTCGTTGTGATCCCGAGAAAACAACAAGTTTGAGTTGTGAGCTTGTAAAACAACTCGGCTGTAATCAAGGAAGATTATAGTGTGGACCCAAGTGAATCTTGGGAGTAGACGTAGGTGTTGGATACACCGAACCACTATAAAATCTTTGTGTTTGCCGTGTCTCCTTTATCTCTATCTCTATCTCTATCTTATTGATTGAATTTTGTTTTTGCATCTGCATTCACTTTCACTCACACTAAGCAAACAAATATTTCAAAAGGTTTAAATTTTTTAAAGAACCCAATTCACCCCCCCCCTCTTGGGTTGTCATCTGGGCCAACAACTCATATGCGAGACGATTATCTAAGCAGGAGACTACAATGCTAGTGGAGATGTCGAAGAGTTTGGTTCGGCCTAAGGACATATTATCTACTTTGAAGTAAAGGGATGCCCTCAATGTTACGACAATGAAGACAATCTACAATGCACGACAGAGGTGCAAGGCTGTAGAGATTGCTGGAAGATCTCAGATGCAACATCTTCTTGGTAAATTATCTGAGTGTAAATACATTGAGTGACATAGGAATTGTATTAAGTCTGATGCTGTGCGTGACTTGTTTTGGGTACACCCTGGTAGTATAGACTTGTTACGTGCATTTCCTAGTGTGTTGATAATGGATTGCACTTACAAGACGAATAGATATCGTCTTCCTCTCTTAGAGATTGTTGGGGTGACATCAACTGACCTGACATTTTCTATTGCTTTTGTGTATATGGACTCTGAGCGAGAAGATAACTATACATGGGCATTAGAGAGATTGCGCAGTGTCATGGACGATGATGCTCTGCCTGAGGTGATAGTCACAGATAGAGACTTGGCTCTATTGAATGCAATTCAGAGGGTATTTCCTATGGCAACACATTTGCTATGTAGATGGCATATTAGTAGGAATGTTTTGGCCCAATGCAAAAGGTTATTTGAAACAAAGGAGAAATGTGATAAGTTTATAATGAGTTGGAATATACTTGTGTTGTCCACCATAAAAGATGAGTTTAATGATCACTGGACAAAACTCCTGAAAGAGTTTAGTACCTACCCAGATGCTTTACGGTATGTGTCAGATACTTGGCTGAGCAAGTACAAGGAAAGATTTGTCGCAGCATGGACGGACGCATGTAGGCACTGCAGGAATTTGACAACTAATAGGTATCACAAGGAATTGATAAATTTAAGAAATTTATAATTTAATTACGCAATTGTTATCTCACTTTTATTAAATTTTATTTACTTTTTTAGGGCTGAAAGTGTACATGCAAGGTTGAAAAGATAGCTTGGATCAAGCCAAGGGAATTTCAAATCATCTTGGATAAAAATACATAGTTTGATTGAGTTGCAGGATAGTGACATTAAAGCCTCATTTGAGAAGAGTTTGACGGTCGTACAACACGACTTCAAGCCTGCTGAATTTAAAGAACTGCGAGGTTTCATTTCTATAAGGGCATTAAATCAGATCCTTGCTCAAGCGAACCGAGCCAATTCAGTTAGTATTGATGATTCATTTTGTGGGGCGCACATATGGTTTACCATGCGCTCACGAGATTGTGCGATTCAGGATGGAAGGTCGGCCAATTCCCTTCGATTGCATAGATCCTCATTGGAGAAAACTTGATATGATGCCGGCTTCAAATGTGCAAAGTATTCAGCTGAGCTATGAACCAGAGTTGGATATAATTGCTCGGAAATTCAAACAGTTAGATGGGTCTTCGCAAGTGCAGATGTTAAGAAAATTGAGAGAGATTGCTAGCCCAGAAAGTACTTCTTTTGAAGAACCTATCAAAAGGATCACTCGTTCACTTGGCCGCGGCCGTGCTTCATTGAAGGTTGATACATCTACCCGCCATGATCCTTCTGCCTTTGAGTTGATTCTTTCAGGACAAGATAGTTATTCACATGGTACGGGCACTCCACCAATGACGCAAGTGCCAAAGAGGCAGCCAAGAAAGAAGGTACAAAGCACTTCTTTCACTAAAGAAGGGACCCCATGCCGGTATGTGCCGGACGCGTGCTGGTACGTGCCGACACATGCCGGTACGTGCCAGCATATGCTTGCAACTTTCGGACCCCATGCCAGTATGTGCCGGATGCATGCCGATACGTGCTGGCACATGCCGAAAACTTCCAGACCTCATACCGGTATGTGCCGGACGCATGCCGGTACGTGCCAGCACATGCCGGCAACTTCCGAACCCCATGCCGGTATGTGCCAGATGCGTGCCGATACGTGCCGGCACATTTCGGACCTGTGCCAATTGTTATTACAAAGCGATTTGTTTACCATCTAATTCATTCGTTAATGGTTTGCAGGTTTCTCGTCAGCAAACCCGGTCATATAAGCCAACAATCTATATTGATCAAATTCCAGATGGGTTGAGGCCGTTCATCCAACATATCAAGGATGTTAAAGCTAACGACAACTGCGGATTTAGAGCAATAGCTGACTTGCTGGGATTTGGAGAGGAGGATTGGCTCCGTATTATGAAGGATTTATTAAATAACTTGTAATGTCATTCAGAGCACTATCGTGCTTTATTTGCTGTCGAAGGGAGGTTTGAGGAGATTGAGCATGCATTATCATATTTTGATAATGCTCCACCTTATGACCTGTGGATGACTATACTAGATATGGGGCACGTTATAGCATCCCGTTATAATGTTGTCCTATACCACCTCTCCTTGCAACAATGTCTTACATTCCTACCTCTACGATCGGTGCCTCTTCCTCCTTTATCCAGCAGTGGCATTCGTTAATGGCAATCATTTTGTGAAGGTATTACTTAAACAACTCTTAATCATCCTTAAATGACTAATTATTCATTATGTTTACTAATTTATATATTTTGCAGCGGGTCATCCCGTTCCTCTAATAGCAAGCAATTGGCAAAAACATCATTTACCCTGTCCTTTCGGATGGGCTACTTCATATGCATCTAGGATTCACTAGTTCAGACAAACGATCTCGTCGGATGTTATTATTAGCGAGACTATTGAGTTGTAGACATCTTTTTGCCTGCAACAATCAATTTTGTATAATGTTTGACATATTTATATTAATTCAAAAAAATTTCATTCAAATTGAGCCGAAAGGAAGTAAATTTTAATTTAGATTTCAATGTCTTTTACAAAAAGATGCACTATGTGCTAATAGATACAAAATACATGAGGTACATCAGGGATCCCCACCATGCCGTCGTTGACGCCTGTACTGCTGTGACGATGCATGACTAGGGCCAGGAACATCAGGCTCAACGAGCTCAACCGTAGAGATATGCTGACCCTGCAACACATGTGCAATCTGCGATATGACATCGTACATGTACGTCCCCTGTGACGCAACAGCCTCATCCCGATCCATATCAAGTATGCTAGTGCAAAGGCCAAGCGCATCTGCAATACGCCGGCCTTGCATGTTAGCATCAGCATCATCGGGACGTGATCGGTAGTAGATACTGGATCGGCTCTTCGGAGGGTGAATAGCCAGATGCGTGATCCGAGAATACCACTCCAAAAATATCGGTACGTAATCTGAGGGTCGGCTCACCGGATGGCTCCCGCTCGCTCGGCTCAGCAGGTGATCCTCCCACCTCTCCCATAACTGCTCATAGAAGACATACCGAATGCGGTACGATGCTGCTGTTGATCCTCTCACTACAAGGGGAAAAAAATATTGCGACGCCCAAATGCATCGCAATTGCGTTGCTAAACATGCTATTACGACGCAATAGCGACGCAATGATGGCGTCGCTCAGATGTCCGTCGCAATCTCCATTTGTCGCAATTGCGTCACAATATTGCAACTGTTGGCCCAGATGGCAACCCAAGAGGGGGGGGTGAATTGGGTTCTTTAAAAAATTAGCCCTTTTTAAAATAGTTTGCTTGAGATTAATGAGGGGAAATGCAAGATAACTATAAAGTGCAGTGAGTAAGATAGAGATAGATAAAGAGACAATGAGACACTGCAAACACAAAAGATTTTATAGTGGTTCGGTGTATTCAACACCTACGTCCACTCCCAAGATTCACTTGGGTCCACACTATAATCTCTCTAGATTACAGCCGAGTTGTTTTCCAAGCTCACAACTCAAACTTGTTGTTTTACCGGGTGCACAACGAACCCAGCTGGTTTTACTCGGGCTTACCAGCACAAAACCCTACACGTTGTTTTTCACGGGCTCACAACTAACCCAAGCTTAAACAAGCTTAACCGAGGTAAAACTACCTCCTCTAGTTCAATCCCCCAGATTGAACTAGGCAAAAATAAGATAAGTATTGTGTGTGAATACAAAGCTCCTCAATGAGCAAATATACAAATTAAGAATAATAAGGTTTAGAAAAGCCTGATTTGTAGATAGGTTGGCTTTTGATCTTTTCTTCTTCTTCTTCCTTGCTGGATTGAATCAAGCCTCAGCTCCGATTCTTCGTGGTTGAAGCAGTTGAGAAGGGTTGAAAAGCAAGAAACGAATCTCCTTTCTCCAAGTTGGGAAATCCTCCAAGACTTTGATTTTGAACGCTTTGGATTCCTCTTGAGCTTTTGGAGTGGAGTGGATTTGAGCTAGAAGGTTTTCCTTTCAAGATTCAAGCTCACGGATTTTTGAAATGGGATTTGTCTATCTCAGATTTTCTCTTTGTTTTTCAGATTTTTCTTTTTTTTTTTTTGAACAATAGACTTCCCTTTTATAGATTTCTTTTACACCTCTTTTGGAATAAAACTATCCGTTGGAGTGTACCTTGTATCAAAATATATCCGTTAGAAATGAGTAAAAATAGAAATATTACCGTTAGAGCTGATCTGGCAACTTCGTTTTTCGTTCCAGGTGGGTTGGAGTCGACTCTAACTTTTCTGGAGTCGGCTCTAGCTCGAGGCGTTTAAAATGATATTTCCGGAGTCGTCTCTGGCTTTTCTGGGGTCGACAAGAAACTTTTCCGGAGTCGACTCTAACTTACCCGGAGTCGACTCTAGGTTGGAGCCAGAAAAATCGACTTTCTGCTTCGTCTGTGAGAGTCGACTCTAACAGTCTCGGAGTCGACTCTAATGACCGTGCCAGTTCCGGAGTCGGCTCTGTGATTCTCGGAGTCGACTCTAATGTCTGCAATTCTTACCTAGACATTAGATTCGATCCAGAACACATTGTAACTCTTGATTTTGATCTTTCAATAGTCTTATAGGCTGAAACACTAAATCAAAATCATCAGAGCCTTCAAAAATTATACTCAAATAGTTTTGTTAATCATCAAAATCATCAATTGGGTCAACAATCTCCCCCTTTTTGATGATAACAAAAAACTTTGAGTATATGCATTCAAAAATTCAATCAAACTAAGGATTATAGTCATTTTAACTTTAAACCATTGAAATTAAGGTTTTGATGCCAATGTTCAATGTAAACTTTAAAATTGTACATGAGTTCAATATAATCCATCAATATTGAATTGTTAAACTTAATGTGCATAATTGTAAATGAGCTTTTTGTTAAGCTCCCCCTGCATTGAGTAGCTCCTCTTATATATAACATCAAATTTTAACAGATTAATCATTTCAATTCATTTTGCATAAACAATTAATTCTCCCCCTTTCTTTCTTTCTTTATGCATATATTATTCAATATTCTATTCAATCTTTCTTTCTTTGCATATACACAACTATCTCTCCCCCTTTTTTGTTATAAGCAATAAGGAGAGTAAAAAAAATTTATAATCTCAATAAAGCATAGGAATCCAATCAATCAAAATTTGAAAAAGTGAAATTGTATTTCATAAGCAAGAACCATTACATCAGTTGATTCATTACATTTCAAAATGAAATACATTGGATATTCAAAAACTTCCTAAGTACAAGCTATCAAACTCAAAACAAGATCAAATGTGCTTGAATACAATTTTCTTTAGATGACCTATTATCTCCATTACATCATCTTTTGTGATTTCTTAAAATTTTCAAGGCAGGCTTCGATTTGAGAGACTGCAAGGTCAATATCCTTCTTCAATTGACCCGTTGCATGAACATACGATCCTGATCCATCGGCAATGCCTTCCATCCTTTCGAAGATCTTGTGAAGCTCAGCTCCAAAGGATTCTACAGAACTGCCTAAGGTAAAGGATAGCATGTCCAGTCTCGAATTTAATTCTTCTTTTAACTGATTAAAGTCTTCTTTCAATTGATTAATTTCATTTGACCTGTGACTGTCATACTCAGCAAGTAAGCTTCTTAACTGATCAAGTTGTTCATTAGAAAATCCTCCAGAATTTGTTATAGGCTGATGTGGAGGTGATGGAATAGAACTCGGTCCGGCCTCCGAAGGTCCAGCAGAAGAAGGTCCCGCAAAAGATGAATCAGGGACTGATGGTCCCGCAGTAGATGGTCCTGGGATTTCTTCTAGTCTGGTTCCTCTGCACCATCCCTATCTGTTCTTTCCTCTCCTCATCCAAACACCATTACTTTCTTGAAATCCCATTCTATGAATAGTAGAAATGCTGTAATAATCAGTGTGTCTCAGTTTTCTTAAAGGTTCATTTTCCATTATGAGCACACCCTGGCTTCTAAAATAGTGTCAGAATCATACCGTATGGCAGTGTTGATCTTTTCTTAGTAGCTGCCTCTGCCATGTATCCTATCATCATGCCAGCTAAATTGACTGGCCTTCCAGTTATAATGCAGTCCATCATCAGAACGTCTCGCTCCGAGACATACTCGAATCTCCCTATTTTTGGAAATAAGATTCTACCACATATATTATGCAATAATCTGAGTTCTAGGTTTAACTGATTTGCAAAGATCTCTTCGAACTCAGTCACATCTCTTCCTAGCATCCTTGATAGTGCACCACTTCTGTCATTAAGTTGACATTCCATTAAACCAACAGTGGGCATTTCTAATAGGGTTCCAAGAATCTCAGTTGTTACCGTAACCCTAGTTCCTCTTACTGTGCTTATCAATCCTCCTTCTCCTCTGCTTAATCCATTATAAAACTCTCTTACCAATGCTGGATATGTGGGTAAATCTAGTGAGCACACTTTCTCCCATCCCATATCCCTTAAATTTCTTCCAATAGAGAAACCCTCCGATTCAAATAAATCAAAATTAACTTTTCTCCCAGTGGTAATGGTCTTACCAGCTAATTGATCAACCTTAGGAGATGAGGGTGAAGGTGGAGAATCCTCTTGAGTGGCCGAAGAGGAAGAAGGCGATGGTTGCCTCCGAACCGTGCGTCTCTTCGTTGGAACGGATGCTCCAGCGACGAATCCGCGCCTCTTTGGTGCCATTGAGAGGATTGGAAGGTTAATCAAGGGTTTTGAGTGATTTGGGGAAGTTGGAAAGTTTTGGAGTTCTTAGGAAGGTTTAGGAGACGATTGGAATGATTGGGGGTCGACTCCGCCTTTTTATTTTTGACCTAACTCGACTTAGAGTCGACTCCCGAAAACTGGGTGTCGGCTCCGAGCCAGAAAGTCTGTCAGCGCTCGTATTAGAGTCGGCTCCACAAAAGCCAGAGTCGGCTCTAATCACTTAGACAGAACATCAAAAACTCAGGTGTCGACTCCGCAAACTGTCAGAGTCGACTCTAACAGTTTCAGAGATAAAAAATTGAGTTTCAAGAATTTGAAACTATTCAAATTAATCATCAAATTATAGATTAAAGTTCTTTAGCAATTGGGGAAACAATGAATCAAGATCTAGATAGATTTCCTTATTGAAATATCAAGATTTTTCAAGAAAATGATGAAATCTAGATAGATGTCCTTAAGAGTTTCAGAAAACTATTCCAAAGGATCACAAACTCCTAATTCTCCTCTAAGATAACAAAATCTTTCTTCACTTAAGGGTTTTGTTAATATATCTGCAAGTTGTTCTTCAGTATTCACATAATCAAGACAAATTTCATTATTGGCTACATGTTCTCTTATAAAGTGATATCTTATTTCAATATGCTTTGTTCTTGAATGTTGAATTGGATTTTTAGTAAGATTTATTGCACTTGTATTATCACATCTTATGGGTGTCTTATCAAGTGTGATACCATAGTCTTCAAGTTGTCTCTTAATCCATAGGATTTGAGCACAGCAACTTCCAGCTGCAACATATTCTGCTTCCGCAGTAGATAATGCAACCGAATTTTGCTTTTTGCTAAACCATGAGATTAAGTTACTTCCTAAAAATTGGCATGCACCACTTGTGCTTTTTCTATCTAACTTGCATCCGGCATAATCAGAATCTGAGTATGCAATTAGATTTAATGTGGAGTCTCTAGAATACCATAAACCTACATTTTTTGTTCCACTTAAGTATCTTAGTATTCTTTTAACAGCTATTAAGTGTGATTCTTTAGGTTCTGATTGAAATCTAGCACATAAACATACAGAAAACATAATATCTGGTCTACTTGCTGTTAAATAAAGAAGGGATCCGATAATACCTCGATAATACTTTTGATCAACCTTTTTACCTTCTTCATCTTTGTCCAGCTTGCATGAAGGACTCATTGGTGTTCCGAGGGGTTTAATTGATTCCATACCAAATTTCTTTAGAATCTCTCTTGTGTACTTTGTTTGGTTGATAAAGATACCCTCTTTGCTTTGTTTGATTTGGAGTCCAAGGAAGAAGTTGAGTTCTCCCATCATGCTCATCTCGAATTCTCCCTGCATTAACTTGGCAAATTCTTGACATAGAGAATCGTTAGTAGCACCAAAAACAATGTCATCAACATATATTTGTACTACAAGTAAATCTTTACTTTTTCTTTTCAAAAATAATGTTTTATCAACATTTCCTCTTGTGAAATCATTTTCAATTAAGAATTTACTTAACCTATCATACCAAGCTCTAGGTGCTTGTTTCAAACCATATAATGCTTTGTGTAATTTAAAAACGTGATTTGAAAATTCGTGATCTTCAAAACCTGGTGGTTGTTCTACATAAACTTCTTCATTTATAAATCCATTTAAAAATGCGCTTTTAACATCCATTTGAAATAAATTAATGTTCATGTGACATGCAAATGCAAGTAATAGCCTAATGGCTTCTAATCTAGCTACAGGTGCAAAGGTTTCATCAAAATCAATACCTTCTTCTTGATTATATCCTTTTGCAACTAATCTAGCTTTGTTTCTAATTACTATGCCATTTTCATCTAGTTTATTTCTAAAAACCCATTTTGATCCTATTACTGAATGATTTTTAGGTCTTTCAACTAAAGTCCATACATTATTTCTTAAATTGATTTAATTCTTCTTGCATTGCTAACATCCAATTATTATCTTTTTCAGCTTCTTCTATAGTTTTAGGTTCAATTTGTGATACAAATGCAAGATGATTACTAATATTTCTCATATATGATCTAGTTCTTATTCCTTGAGATGGATCACCTATAATCAATTCCTTGGGATGACTATGAGCATATCTCCAGTCTCTTGGAAGATCTATATCATTATGATCAATATTGACATCATCGTCCTTATGTGAATCATCATCTTTAGCTTCTTGTTCATGATCTGAAGATACTTCAATATTAAGTTTTTCAAGATCTTTTTCAATTATGTTTGTATCTTCCTCATCATCAATCTTTTCAGATCCAGTTGCTAAAGATTCATCAAACACTACATGTATGGATTCTTCAACAATTAAGGTTTTCTTGTTAAAGATTCTATAAGCTTTACTAGTTGTTGAATAACCTAGAAAAATTCCTTCATCAGATTTAGCATCAAATTTTCCTAAGTTGTTTTTACCATTATTATGAATGAAACATTTACATCCAAATGCATGAAAGTATTTTATATTTGGTTTTCTTTCATTCCATAATTCATAAGGTGTTTTCTTTAAGATTGGTCTTATTAAAGCTCTGTTTAAGATGTAACATGCTGTGTTAATAGCTTCCGCCCAAAAATACTTTGGTAGTTGCTTTCGCATAGCATGGTACGGGCCATGTCTTCTAGAGTCCTATTTTTCTTTCAACTACACCATTTTGTTGTGGAGTCCTAGGGGCTGAAAAATTATGATTAATTCCATTTTCAGTGCAAAAACTTTCAAATAAGTGATTTTCAAATTCAGTTCCATGATCACTTCTTAGAGATACTATGGTAGTGTTTTTCTCATTTGTGACTTTCTTGAAGAATTTCAGAAATATCGAGAAAGTCTCATCTTTGTGAGCTAAAAACATTACCCAAGTATATCTAGAATAATCATCTACAATCACTAGACCATATTTCTTTCCTCCTAGACTTGTGGTTCTAGTTGGTCCAAAAGGTCCATGTGAAGTAGCTCTAAAGCCCTAGAAGTTGAAACAACATTTTTAGATTTGAAAGAACTTCTAGTTTGTTTTCCAAATTGACATGCATCACAGATTTTGTTATTTTCAAAATCTAACTTAGGTAAACCTTTAACTAAATCCATTTTAATTAGTTTTGAAATAAGGTGTGTGCTTGCATGACCTAATCTACGATGCCATAACCATCCAATATCATTTATGTTAGCATTGTCAGCAATTAGGCAATGACTACTTTCAGATAATTTGTCTAAGTCAACTAAGTACACATTGCCATGTCTATAACCAGTAAAAACAATGCTATCATTAATGGAATCAGATACTATGCAAATAGAAGATTTAAATGAAACATTAAAGTTCTTATCACATAGTTGGCTTATACTAATTAAATTATGCTTTAAACCATCAACATAAAGTACATTATCAATAAATATAGATGGAGTTATGCGAACTTTACCAAGGCCCATAATTTGACCTTTACCGTTATCGCCAAACGTCACAACTCCACCTTTCTTTTCTTCCAGGGTGATGAATTCATCTTTGTCACCCGTCATATGTCTTGAGCAGCCACTATCAAGGTACCACTTTTTCTTTGATCTTTTGGCTACAAGACATTCCTGCAACATAATTTAAACTTTATGTTTAGGTACCCAAGCTTTCTTGGGTCCTTCATGGTTAGTAGCAACAAAAATTGTTCCTTTCGGAACCCATATTTTCTTTGCTTTAACATTTAACTTGTTGTTATTATTTAAGTTTTGCATTCAAAAGATTTATGTCCTTTTTGATTACATTTAAAACAAGTAATATTACTTTGGTTGCTTTTACAAAAATATTTTTAATGATTTTTGTTTTCTAATGTGTTATACCCTAAACCTGCTTTGTCAAAAACTGCTTTTTGACTATCTAAAATCATATTTAGTTTAGTTGAGCTTAGAGTAAATTTCTCAACAATGTCTTTATACTTTTTAACATCTTTCTTTAAAAATCATTTCTTAGATTGATTCTTTTTCTTAATTTCTAATTGATTTTTAAATCTTTTGTTGAGTTTTAGTTTCAGATTTCAATTCTATTTCTTGATTAATATTTTCTCTTTCTTTCCTAAGTTCTTCTTTTTCATTTTAAGTTCTTAACTTCTAAAGCTAATTCATTTTTACTTTTAGTTAAGCTAATTTTCATTTTTCAAAAACTTATATTCTTTTTCAAAGATTTAAAATCAATCATCAATTCATTGAAAGCTTCAAACATTTCATCAAATGTAAATTCATCATCGGGGGTTTCGGTGCTTACCTCATTCGTTGTCGTCGTTGTTGGCCATGAAGCAGATATTGGCAACTTCCTTTTGTTCTTCTTCTTCGGAGGAAGATTCATCAGACCATGTTGCCATGTATGCTTTCTTCTTTTTCTTGTAGGCCTTTTTCAGCAAAGGACAATCATATCTAAAGTGCCCTGGCTTTTTACACTCATAACATACTAAGGGCTCTTTTTCTTTTTCTTTGTCCTTGTCCTTTTTCTTATCCTTTTCTCCATCAATCTTGCTCCAAATTTCTTTTTATGGAAGGGCCTTTTTCTCATAAACCTTCTGAATTTTTTGGCCAAGAGAGCAGTTTCATCATCATCTCATCATTACTTCACTGCTGCTCTCTTCCATTTCTGCAGCTTGAGGGCAATGTTTTCTTCTTTTTGTTTCCTCCTCAACATGCTGCTTCATTGTCAGCTCGTGGGTCATTAGGGATCCTAGAAGCTCCTCTAAGGTAGTGCATTGAGGTCCTTTGCTTCTTGGATTGCTGTGACTTTTGCTTCCCACGATCTTGGTAGTGACCTAAGAATTTTGCGAACAAGGTCAGCATTAGTATAAATTCTACCAAGACTTTTAAACCATTCACAATATCGTGAATCTAGTGAACATGCATGTGATGGTTTCAGTTTGTTCCATTGTAAACAATTCATATTTATGAACCAAAATATTTATTTTTGATTCTTAACTTGGTTTGTTCCTTCATGTGTTATTTCCAACCTATCCCAAATTTCTTTTGCGGAATTACATGTTGAGATTCGGTTGAATTCATTAGAGTCTAAGGAACAATATAAAATATTAATGGCTTTAGCATTTAAGTTGTGCCATTCTCCTATCATTATCATTCCAATCCCTTTCGGGCTTAGGAACAATAGTGCCATCAATAAGGTGTGTGGGTGTACTAGGTCCATTTATTATTACTCCCCACAATTCATAGTCAGAAGCTTGAATGAATATTCTCATTCTAGCTTTCCAATATGAATAGTTGGTTCCATTAAATAAAGGAGGTCTATTCGTAGAATGACCTTCAGCAAAACATGAACCACTTTGTGTTGCCATAAGGATCTTTAGCCCTTGATCGTGAGATCAAATTCTAAATGAGCACTTGCTCTGATACCAATTGTTGGCCCAGATGGCAACCCAAGAGGGGGGGGTGAATTGGGTTCTTTAAAAAATTAGCCCTTTTTAAAATAGTTTGCTTGAGATTAATGAGGGAAATGCAAGATAACTATAAAGTGCAGTGAGTAAGATAGAGATAGAGAAAGAGACAATGAGACACGGCAAACACAAAAGATTTTATAGTGGTTCGGTGTATCCAACACCTACGTCCACTCCCAAGATTCACTTGGGTCCACACTATAATCTCTCTAGATTACAGCCGAGTTGTTTTCCAAGCTCACAACTCAAACTTGTTGTTTTACCGGGTGCACAACGAACCCAGCTGGTTTTACACGGGCTTACCAGCACAAAACCCTACACCACGGGCTCACAACTAACCCAAGCTTAAACAAGCTTAACCGAGGTAAAACTACCTCCTCTAGTTCAATCCCCCAGATTGAACTAGGCAAAAAAAGATAAGTATTGTGTGTGAATACAAAGCTCCTCAATGAGCAAATATACAAATTAAGAATAATAAGGTTTAGAAAAGCCTGATTTGTAGATAGGTTGGCTTTTGATCTTTTCTTCTTTTCTTCTTCTCCTTGCTGGATTGAATCAAGCCTCAGCTCCGATTCTTCACAGTTGAAGCAGTTGAGAAGGGTTGAAAAGCAAGAAACAATCTCCTTTCTCCAAGTTGGGAAATCCTCCAAGACTTTGATTTTGAACGCTTTGGATTCCTCTTGAGCTTTTGGAGTGGAGTGGATTTGAGCTAGAAGGTTTTCCTTTCAAGATTCAAGCTCACGGATTTTTGAAATGGGATTTGTCTATCTCAGATTTTCTCTTTGTTTTTCAGATTTTTCCTTTTTTTTTTGAACAATAGACTTCCCTTTTTATAGATTTCTTTTACACCTCTTTTGGAATAAAACTATCCGTTGGAGTGTACCTTGTATCAAAATATATCCGTTAGAAATGAGTAAAAATAGAAATATTACCGTTAGAGCTGATCTGGCAACTTCGTTTTTCGTTCCAGGTGGGTTGGAGTCGACTCTAACTTTTCTGGAGTCGGCTCTAGCTCGAGGCGTTTTAAAATGATATTTCCGGAGTCGTCTCTGGCTTTTCTGGGGTCGACAAGAAACTTTTCCGGAGTCGACTCTAACTTACCCGGAGTCGACTCTAGGTTGGGCCAGAAAAATCGACTTTCTGCTTCGTCTGTGAGAGTCGACTCTAACAGTCTCGGAGTCGACTCTAATGACCGTGCCAGTTCCGGAGTCGGCTCTGTGATTCTCGGAGTCGACTCTAATGTCTGCAATTCTTACCTAGACATTAGATTCGATCCAGAACACATTGTAACTCTTGATTTTGATCTTTCAATAGTCTTATAGGCTGAAACACTAAATCAAAATCATCAGAGCCTTCAAAAATTATACTCAAATAGTTTTGTTAATCATCAAAATCATCAATTGGGTCAACAGCAACTCTCTACGACGCAACAATGCGTCGCAATATTGCGACGCATCCAAATGCATCGCTAAATTTAAAACTAATTTTTAATATTTAAAATTATTATTAAATATTGTGATGCATTCAATTGCGTCGCATTTAGCTGCATTGCAATATTTAATAATAATATTTTTAGATATAATAATGACACAATTTGAGTCGCTAATGCATCGCAAATTTTTTTTTTTAAAATATTGCGACGCAAGGTCATTGCGTCGCAATATTTAATAATAATATTTTAGATATAATAATGATGCAATTTGAGTCGCTAATGCATCGCTATTAAATTTTTTTTAAATTATTACGATGCCAGGTCATTGCGTCGCAATATTTAATAATAATATTTTGAAAATATTAGCGATGCAATTTCAGTCGCTAATGCGTCGCTAATTAAATTTTTTTAAAAAAAAAAAATATTAAAAATTAAAACGATTAATACAATTTCATTACATTTAAATATTGATAGAAACATTCTTCACTCATATTGATCCAAACAATAATCATTCAATTTCTAAAAATAATTAATATATTAAAATTTTGAAGTTTTCATGTACAACATAAAAAAGAAAAAAAAATACATCAAGAATCTGAGCGATCACGGGGAGGCTGGAGACCCTGCGACAAGCGGCTAACCATATCCTGCAAATATGCATCTGATCTCGCATGTCTGCAAGCTCCTGATCCCGGCCTTGCATACGCTCTCGAACTCGTGCTCGACCTCCTGCCGAACCTCCTGACGAACGTCCTGCCGAACCTCCTCCGCAATAGATCTGCGAAGTCGTCTAAACGCTCGGCAGGAATATCACCAGAAAATCGCGAGCTGGAGGCCTGATGGGAAAATATGTAGAAGCTCTAGTGCCCAGACCATAGACCCTGCGGTCTCGCGGCTGGGCACCAACGCCTCCAAAAACATACACCGACTCTCCTCTGCTGAGAGTTCGACGGGCGTCTCCCCATCAGTGGAGTCGACCTGCGATGCCTGGGAGCGAAGCTCCTCGACTCGTGTCTTTGAATTATAAAATCAACAATAAATGAGTTAATAAATTTCTCGAAATAAAATTTTAGAAATTAAACAGATACTACATAAAGCTAATTTCTTACCGCAACCTCCGTGATCGCGTGTCGACCCAGGAACCGTCCCTCCTGGTGTGTGTCGCCCTGAATAGACGAAACTCACCAGGATCTCCCCTCCTGCTCAGACTATAACAATAAAAAAATTGATATTAATACAAATATTTGTAAATAACTAAATTAGTAATTAAAATTTTATGTTTTCTTACCATACGCGTCTGTGCTCCTGAATCGAAATGGAGCCCGAAGTATGGTGGGAGAGACCCGTGCCAGGACCGCCCTTCTCGGATCGCGGTTCGTGCTGGCTGATGCGGACCTCCTGCGCCAGCCATCGGACGGCCAGGCCTGCTGCCACTCGTGCCAAATACCCTCTGGCACATGCGCAGGACGCTGACCCGATGACCTCCAACGATGAAGCATGTCAGAGTATCGGCGTCCCGTAAGAGCCTCCCATGCTGCCCTAATGGCATCATGGCTGGCAGGGTCCCACGTAAACTTTTTCTGCATTAAAATAAACAGTTAGTTTCAGAATTTATTAAGATTAAGAAATTTTATATCAGTGATAAATTGTATTTAATAAGTTTACCTGAAACTCAAAAAAATAAAACTCTCGTGGCTGGAGATACGTGGCGCCAATCGTAGCCACTGGGATCTGCACACCTCTGAAATACGGCGCTGATGTGGCTGGATGCATGATGCTGCTCAATAAATCTATTAAAAAAATGAATGTTTATAAGTAATTAACTTAAAAACATAAATATATATTTTTAATTAGTATATACTTATAGCCCATGAGCATCAAGTCGAAGTACGGTGCGGCTGATGGTGGAAGAACTCTCGGAGGTATGTGCCGATTGGCTGGATGGTAATACCAATGCAGGATCACCGCCGACTGCTGGAGAGATTGAAGGTTATGCGATGTGTGGAGATCCGAACTCTCCATCTCCAAAGCTCATGTGATCTGATGCAGCAAGGCTACGTCCCTGCTCACTCCGTATGTCGTCGGTAGATCTACCTCTGCCCGTCATATTGAAAATACTAAAGAATCATACAATTAAATTACGATTAATGATTGACTATGTAAAAATTTACCACTTATAAAATAAAGTTGAATTTAAAAAAACCTCTATGTTTAATCGGTGTCATTTATTTCATGAAATGTTGGTTCAACATCCGATGCCGTATCGGACTGCGATTCATTTATGAGTTTAATCAGTTGATTTAAAAAGAGTCATGATTGATGAGCTAAATCAGTCTATCCAAAGAGCTACGACTAATGACATAAATTAATTAATTTATAACTAATCTAATAAAAAATTAGATTAGTAGTCACATTTTTTAATATTTATCATCAAATTATTTAAAAATATTTTTAAAAATAATAAAATATAATAGAATCTAAATTTTTTGTGTTAATTTTTTTTTTCATGAGTGTTAAAATTTTTTTTTGAAGGGGCCGGGGTGGGGAAAACCCCCCTAGCTGTTACTTTTTTTTAAAAAAATTAAGTTGCTCATGTTTTAAAAATATATTTATATTTTTTTATATTTGTCATCAAATTATTTGAAAATATTTTTAAAAATAATAAAATATGATAGAATCTAATTTTTTTATTAATTTTTTATGAGTGTTAATTTTTTTTTAATTGAAGGGCTCGGGGGTGGGGAAAAGCCCCCTAGTTGTTACTTTTTTTTTTTTGTCTGGCCGCCGTGGCCAGGCCACGGCAGTGGCCGTGGCCGGAGAAGACGAACGGGAGGGGGGTGGGGAAAACCCCCCCTCCCATAACTATTTTTTTTTTTTTCCGGTGGCCTGGCCACCGTGGCCGTGGCCGTAGAAGACGAAGGGGGGGTGGGGAAAACCCCCCCCCCCACCAAACTGTATTTTTTTGGTGGCCTGGCTGACGTGGCCAGAGAAGATGGCCACGGCCGTGGCCGTAGAAGACGAACGGAAGGGGGGGTGGGGAAAACCCCCCCTCCCATAACTTTTTTTTTCTTTTTTCGGTGGCCTGGCCACCGTGGCCGAAGAAGACGAACGGGAGGGGGGGGTGGGGAAAACCCCCCCCCCCCCAAACTATATTTTTTTGGTGGCCTGGCCACCGTGGCTAGGCCATGGCCGGCCACGGCAGCGGCCGTGGCCGGAGAAGACGAAGGGGGGTGGGGAAAACCCCCCCAAACTTTAAATTTTTTTTGGTGGCTTGGCCACCGTGGCCAGGCCACGCAGCGGCCGTGGCCGGAGATGACGGCCATGACCGTGGCCGTGGCCGGAGAAGACGAAGGGGGGGTGGGGAAACCCCCCCCCCAAACTATAAATTTTTTTTTGGGTGGCCTGGCCACTGTGGCCAGGTCACGGCCGGCCACGGCAGCGGCCGTGGCCGGAGAAGACGGCCACGACAGCGGCCGTGGCCGGAACCTATTTTTTTTAAAAAAAACAATTTAGGAGGAGGGGGGCTTACCTCGGTCGCGAGGAGATGCCGCCGGAGTGGGGAGAGCTTCCACCGGGGGAGATGACGAGGGAAGCCGGAGGAGCGGATGGACAACGGCGGCTAGGGTAGGAATAGGAAGAAGAAGAGAAGGGAAGGGGGGGCGGCCCGACCAAGCATTAAATAGTGGTGATTAGCGACGCAATTTATGCGTCGCTAATCACTCGCTATTTTTTTTAATTTTATTATGGATTAGCGATACAACAATGCATCGCTAATCCATCGCTAATTAGCTTTTTTATTATTTAATGCAAAATTTAGCGATGCAACTAATTGCGTCGCTAATGAGTCACTAACTTGGCGCCATTGTCCGGTGGGAAAATAATTTTTATTTTCTAGGAAATTGCATCGCAAATGCATCGCAATATTTTTTAAATATTTATAACTGATAAAATTTATATTTTCTGAAAATAATTGCGACGCAAATATTGCGTCGCAATATTTTTTAATTTTTTTATTACATTTATTTTTCTTAAAAATATTGTGATGCAATAAATGTGTCGCAATATTAAAAATTATTTTCTCTAGGAAAATTATTTTTATTTTCTAAAAAATTGCATCGCAAATGCATCACAATATTTTTTAAATATTTATAACTGATAAAATTTATATTTTCTGAAAAATTGTGTCGCAATGCATCATAAATGCGTCGCAATATTTTTTTAAATATTTATAACTGATAAAATTTATTTTCTGAAAATAATTGCGACGCAAATAATGTGTCGTAAAGTTTTTTTTAAAATTTTTTAATTATATTTATTTTTCTAAAAAACATTGCGACACAATACATGCGTCGCAATATTAAAAATTATTTTCTCTAAAAAAATTATTTTTATTTTTTAAGAACCTGTATCGCTAATGCGTCGCAATATTTTTTAATACTTATTACTGATAAAAATTATATTTTTAAAAATAATTGCGATGCAAATATTGCATCGCAATATTTTTTTTAATTTTTTATTACATTTATTTTTCTTAAAAACATTGCGACGTAATACATGCGTCGCAATATTAAAAATTATTTTTTCCAAATAAATTATTTTTTAGGAAACTGCATCGCTAATGCATCGCAATATTTTTTTAATAATTATAACTGATAAAAATTATTTTCTGAAAATAATTGCGACGCACATAATACGTCGCAATATTTTTTTTTAAATTTTTTTATTACTATTATTTTTCTTAAAAATATTGCGATGCAATAAATGCGTCGCAATATTAAATTATTTTATCTGGGAAAATTATTTTTATTTTCTTGGAAATTGCATCGACCGATCGGACCGATCGACGACGATCCGACGGTTGCGATCGATCCAAGCCGTGATCTCGATCGGCCACGACCGATCTCGGACCGTGGCGATCGGTCCAATCGGCGACAATCCGATGGTAGCGATCGATCCAAGCCCTGATCCCGATCGGCCATGACCGATCCCGGACTGTTGCGATTGGTCCGATCGGCGACGATCCGATGATTGCGATCGATCCAAGTCCTAATCCCGATCGACCACAACCGATCTCGAACCATGGCGATCGGTCCGATCGCCGACGATCCGATAGTTGCGATCGATCCAAGCCGTGATCCCGATCGGCCACAACTGATCTCGGACCGTGGCGATCGGTCCGATTGGCGATGATCCAACGGTTGCGATCGATCCAAGCCATGATCCCGATCGGCCACGATCGATCTTGGATCGTTGCGATCAGTCCAATCTGTGACGATCCGACGGTTGCGATCGATCCATGCCCTGATCCCGATCGGCCACGACCGATCCCGGACCATTGCGATCGGTCCGAGATCGCTGACGATCTGACGGTTGCGATCGATCCAAGCCCTGATCCCGATCGGCCACGACCGATCTCGGACCGATCGCTCTTTAACATAATTAATTTTTTTAAAACATTGCGATGCAAAGGGTTGCATCGTAATTTTTAATATGATAATTATATTATATAAAAATTAATTTTATTTAAAATAATTGTGATGCAACAAGTGCGTCGCTAAATTAAAACATAATTTTTCTAATTTTTTGGTTTATTGCATCGCTAATGCGTCGCTATTTAACATAATTAATTTTTTTAAAAATATTACGACGCACTGAGTTACGTCGCAATATTTTTTTCTCATAATTATATTTTATAAAAATTAATTTTATTTAAAATAATTGCGATGTAATTATTGCATCGCTAAATTAAAATAAATTTTCTAATTTTCTGATTTATTGCGTCGCTAATGCGTCGCTATTTAATATAATTAATTTTTTAAAAACATTGCGACGCACTGTGTTGCGTCACAATTATTTTTTCTCATATTTATACTTTATAAAAATTAATTTTCTTTAAAATAATTGCGACGCAGTTAGTGCATCGCTAAATTAAAAAATAATTTTTTTAATTTTTTGGTTTATTGCGTCGCTAATGCGTCACTATTTAACATATTTAATTTTTTTAAAAACATTGCAACGCACTAAGTTGCGTCGCAATATTTTTTTCTCATATTTATATTTTATAAAAATTAATTTTATTTAAATTATTTGCGATGCAATTGGTGTGTCGCTAAA
This sequence comes from Calamus simplicifolius, assembly GCA_900491605.1. Lineage (NCBI taxonomy): Eukaryota > Viridiplantae > Streptophyta > Magnoliopsida > Arecales > Arecaceae > Calamus > Calamus simplicifolius. The sequence continues at coordinate 232,797 of UESW01004400.1, read as the reverse complement.
TTAAAAATAATTTTTCTAATTTTTGGTTTATTGCGTCGCTAATGCGTCGCTATTTAACATATTTAATTGTTTTAAAAACATTGCGACGCATTGAGTTGCGTCGCAATATTTTTTTCCCATATTTATATTTTATAAAAAATTAATTTAAAAATATTGTGATGCATTTTTGCATCGCTAAATAAAAAAATTTAATTTTTTTGATTTTCTGGTTTATTGAGTCGCTAATGCGTCGCTAATTGCGTCGCAATGTTTTGTTGTCACGGAGGCATCGCAAAGTGGTCGCAATTAGCGACGCAATGATGCGTCGCTAAATTTGCATCGCTATTTCAATATTTTCTTGTAGTGTCTGCTGGCTCGCTCAGGGGCTAGTAGCGCATGGGGGATCGTCTGTATCCTACCGAACTGTTGTAAAACCCTTTCAGGATGATAGGGTTCTATGACATCCATGCACTTCAGGCATCCACTAAAGAATGCAATATCAAGGAACGGACGATCATCTCAGACAAGACGATAGGGATCCCAAACTGCCTGCATTATATTAAATCGTAATCAGTTGCATAATGTATGACAAATTATATAAATATACAAGTGCATGTCCTATGGTACATACCTCATCTGCCCTCAATACGTCTAATGACTCGCATAGAATCACCAAATGGTCCATCGTAGTACGGGACGGACTGCCGGGCATCCATCGGTGTATGCGAGGCCTAGCATCAGTATAGTCCAGGGCTGAGTGAGGAGTGAGAAAGGGAAAATGCTCATAAATCCATGCCTGGAGAAGCGTCATATATCCACTGATCTGTCTAATGGATGCCCTAGACGGAATCCCCAACTGCCGATATAAATGTGCCAAGGCACCCGCACCCCAAGCATATGTCCTCACTCTATCTAAATGCCGAAGTAGAGCAAGATAAGCTATAGACACCCTCGTCCCGCTCTTATCGATAAAAAGTGTACACCCTAACAAAAAAAGAAAATACATTCACGCCGCACACTCTATCCTACGGTGACTATCTCTATCTGATACATCATGGAAATGACTCTTCAGCCACTCTAACCTCACAGACTTACCATGGACAGATAGAACCTCCTGACGCGCATCATCCCGTGATACATCCAATAGCTGCACTAGGAGGTCCTCAGCATCCCAATCACTCATTCTATCAATCGACAAGGACACTGAGGCACCCATGACGCTAATCCCTAATATGGCAGCAACATCATCCAACGTGATTGTCATCTCGCCAAAGGGAAGATGGAAGTTGTTCGTCTCGGCCTGCCATCTCTCTACAAAGCCCGAGACAAGAATCTTATCGGCGAACCGATAAGAGCAATGCACTAGCTCAAGAAGACCTGATTGCTGAATTATATCCCTGAATCTTCTATTCGATTGCCCTGATGCCCACCACTGCCGCTTACCTACTTTGGCAGCATGGTTTATGCACTTCAGTGGAGTCTGTTCCTATGAAATATAAATGGATAACATGAATAACACATAACATCATTGAAATAATACATTAAATAAAATACAGTAGAACAACGATTTACCTATTGCCTCCAGATGGAGGCTGCAATATGTGTCCTAAAACTCCTAAGAACAGAGTCATCCTCAGGACCGCCTGGACAAGGCCCATCCGCTTCATCTTCAACATCCATAGCTGGGATGTCCTTGTCTGCTGTCTCATTTGGGGGCGATGGTGCAACAAGATCCTCAGGAACCTCAGGAACCTCAATAACCTCAGGCGCCTGGGTTCTACGTCTCCTGGCAGACGCTGTGGGTCTAACTCTAGCTCGTGAGGGGCCAGCATCCATATCTGGAACATTGTATATTTCATCATTAAAATTATATCAAAATAATATTTTTAATATACTTTAATAATAAAAATATATGATTATTTTTATTATACTTTATAATACTTGATTATAATTATCAATTATAATTATAATTATAATATACTTTATTATAATTATATTTATAATTTAATTATTCTGTTCGGCCTGCTGGGCTGAATAGAGAACGGGGAGGGTGGGAGGGAGGGGGAGAGGTGGCAGAGAGGGGGTGGAGCTGTCGGAGGGATGCGGACGCCGAGGAGGGGGAGAGCTTGGCTAAAAAAAAACTTTTGAGGGAGGCAATCGAGTGAGGAAGGGAAAGAGGGAGGGAGACCTTACCTGACGGAGAGGAAGATCTGCTGCCGGGAAAGCCACCGTCGGGGAGCACCGTGAGCGAGAGAGGCGTGAGCAAGAGCAAGCGGGGATCGCAGTCGGATGGGAGGAGGGGGGAAGGGGGGCCACTGAGCAATTTTTTTTGGTTGGGAGGAGGGGTAGTTTAGTTATTTTTTAAATTTAAGGGGGCTAGTGAGTAATTTTGGAAGGCTACTGAGTAAAAAAAAAAAAAATTGAGGGGCTCCTGCGCAAAACTTACGGACCAAATAGAATTTTCCCCATATTATTTGCTGACGCAACAACAAATTAGATAATGTGCTGATGCGATCATAGACGATGCAGCTTACGTGGCCACCATGCAAGCCTGAGTGATAAGCCGACGATATGGCATTGGTTACCTACGTGGTTGCCATGTGGTTGACAACATGGTGCCTTTGACGTCCCTGCTACTTATTAGCTGGCTGTCTACTGACGTGGTGCTTGTATGGCTACCATATGTTAGATGATGTACCAAGCTGACGTGATGACATAGCCCAATGGCTCTACATATATAGCTGCCATATGCGTGGATGGTACGTGGCGTGGCATGGCATATATATATATTGCACTAATACGGACTACATATTACTGTTGCGCACCCCTCGTAGCGCTTGCACCTTTCGAGTTGCACAGAGCATCGAGTTAGAATGCGGTGGTTAGAATGTTTGACTTTGATGGGGTTCTAATCGGCGCAAATGCTCACTGTTAATTACTCCGGACTGAAACAAATCTAATTAAAATATTACAATCCTTGCGAACCTTTTTTGTACAGATGCATACATATATAAGAAGAAAAAAATATCATTATTTATTTTATGTTACAATAGTTTAAAATGATATTGCTGTTTTTTTATAATTTAAGTTTGATGCCATATATTTGTCTTTCTTTTGCTCCTTATTTATCCTTCTTAAGTTTCCCCTCAGATAGGTAGATTTTGTTACCTTGCTTAATTTGATACTTCATTTAACAGTACTTTAGGTTAATGGTCCTTTATAGGGTGCTCGGAGAGTAATACTTTCATAATTGAAAAGTAATGCTCCTTCAATGGAACAAGGATGAGCCGTCCTTGAAGAAGTAAGGCTTCTAAGGCTTCAATGAAGCAAAGTTTCATGTCTTTGATAGAGTAGGCCTTTAATTTTTGATGGAACAAGGATCCAATCTTCAATGAAATGAGATTTTTAAGTCTTTAATGAGGTAAAACTCCAAGGTTTTGACAAAGAAAGGTTTCAATTTTTAATGAAGTAAAGCTCTAGTTTTTAATGCACCAAGGCTTCAATCTCTAATAGAACAAGGTTCTAAGTTTTTACTAGAACAAGGCTATCGATCTCATATAATGAAGCATGACTCTAGGTCATCTTTTATGGAGCAGAGCTCGAGGCCTTGTTTCATGAAGTAGAGCTTTAGATCTTCTTTCATGGAGCAGGGTTCCATTTGGATTGGGTAAATCATCTTTCAACCTCAATTAAGCTTGATTTAGGAGCAAACTTTTTTGTGGCCTAACTTGAGCTCGATTTTAGAGCAAAACTTCCTTTAGGTTGACTTACGCTCAATCTAAGTGTAAGACTCTCTTTTGGCTGACTAGAGCTTAATTTGGGAACAAGGCTCCCTTTTAAGCCAACTTAAGATTGATTTGGGAGTAAGGCTCTCTTTTGGGCCAACTTGAGCTCGATTTAAAAGAAAAGCACCCCTTCGAGTCAACTTAATCAACTTCAACCTAAGGGTAGGACTTCTCTTTGGGTTGACTTGAGCTCTATCTGGAGTGAGGCTTCTTTTTGAGCTAACTAAAGCTCGATTTAGGAAAAAAACTTCCCTTTGAGTTGATTTAAGCTTGATTTGTAAGTAAAGTTTACCTTTAGGCTTGGTTTGAAAGTAAGGCTCTCTTTTCGACTTGCTCTGAAAGCATAACTCTTCTTTGAACTTGATTTAGGTTTGATTTGCACTTATCTGAGAATAAGGCTCCTTTTTGGGCTCGATTTGAGCTTGATTTAGGAGCAAGACTCTATTATTGGCATGATTTAAAAGTAAGCTTCCCTTTGGACTTAATCTGAGTGTAAGACTCACATTTAGACTGATTGAAGCTCAACTTGGAATCAAGTCTCCCATTTAAACTTGATCTTGAAAGAAGGCTTTTGTTTGGGCTCAATCTGAACTTGATCTTAGAGCAAGATTTTCTTTGAGCTTAATCTAGACTTCCTTTTGAGCTCAATCTAAATATGATTTAAAAACCAAACTCTTCTTTAGGCTTGATTCATGCTTGATTTGATCTCGATTTGAGCTCAATTTGAGAGAAAAGATCTTATTTAGGCTTGATTTAATTTTAATTTAAAAGCAAAGCTCTTCTTTAGGCTACAACCTACAGTCACAGTGAGGATCTTAATTCTATGGAGAAGTAGAGAACTACTCCTTACCAACAGGCTTTGATTTGATGGGCGCTCGCTAATGGAGGACATTTTAGAAAACGTTGCCTCATTGTATGATGGTGGTGACGGATTTTAGTACAAGGAAGGTTGGGCTTTGGCTCAAGAAGGAACCATTTATTAGGGATTTATAATAAATTTCTTCAATTTGAGTTAGAGAGGTCAACAGTTTTACTAAGGTAATATTGATACCATGGGATCGTTTAAGCATATGTGAAGCTTTAAGAGGAGAAACTGAGAAGTTTCAAGTTTCTTTGAATCCTAATTAAGGTCAAAAAGGAGACTTGCAGCTTGGAGATGGGGGGAAAGTAAGGGCTCTTTCTTTTTTTATTTATTTATTTATTTATTTATTTATTTGTATACATCGTATTCAGTGCAGCTTGCAAGTATCAAGATTGATGATTGATATGTATCGTGTATGTATATAATATTAAAAAAATTAATTTTTTATTTTTAACATGCGTACGTACCGTATATTGATCGTCAGCCGTAGCGCAACAAGACTTTTTCTTTTATAACGTAAGGGTAGAGCCCCAGGGTGAAGCAAGATGCATTGGAGTTGTGATGGAAAATACGTGCAGAGAGGAACACGCACTCTTGAGTTACCAACCACAAAAGTTTTGCTAATTTTGATATTTTAGAATGTTTGAGGCTCGGGAAAGAGTTGTTGAGTGGGAAAACACAAGGCTAAGTGAAGAGGCATGGAAGAATGGAAAGCCAAACACGAGGGTGGGAACTAGAATGTGGAATAATGCGCAATAAACTGTGCATTTTATAATTTTAAATTCTAAAGAATTGACTTGTAGGTGAGAAGAGGCATGAGAGTGTGGGTCTCTTGCTAATTAGGAGGTTAGATGGCATGGGGTTTTAAGTGGGCACCCATGCATGGATTGAACAAAAAAAAGTGAAAATGCATGTTTTAACGCTCGTTAATTAAAGAGTTTATGATAGCTAAACCTCCTTAAGTAATAGAGATAAATATTGATGGACTGTTTGATTCGTGAAAGTGGAGTTCTGGAAAGAATCAGAATTACTAATTCTAATTTCACAATTTGTTTCAATGGAATTGGAATTCAATTTTAATTTCATCATCATATTTCGAGGTGGATTAGAATTTCAGATTGTTACTTGTTGCCACGGGATCTGTCCTTTGACTCGAGCACGGTCGATCTCCTAGTCTGGGCTTTCTCCTGGGCGGACCTGCACAGAAGTCCTCGCACAAGAGGCGTTGGGGATGGCCCTCCGTGGAAGACCCTCCGACGCTCAAGTCAGTGGGGATTGATGATCAACAGAAAGTGAGGAGAGGGATCTCTCCGGGAAATCTCTCCAGGGGTGGCCGATCGGAAGCTCCAGAGGAGCGCTGACGAGTAGTGGAGGAGAGTGAGAGTGAGAATGAGAGTGAGCCAGGGGCTGTCAGCGCATACCTGAGAGAATCTGGAGGTGTCGTATTTATAGGCAATCACCTGGATCTTGAGCGCCTTCTGGAAGTTCGAAGGTTGTTAGGATACGGGAATGAATCGAATCAGGCCGTTGTAAGGCCGGTGGGATCCGTATCTTGTTCATTGAGGGATCGACGGCTAGGAGAGCTCTTTGATGGCCTGAGATTTGATAGATGCGTAGGTCCCAGGTAGTTATATTAGGTCCTAGACCACTCTTCAACATGATTCTCTGTTTGGGATTCTGTTACGATAGGTCTAGGCTCTCCCGCATCGGGTTCCACGAAGGTGAGTATCGAGTCATGGATCGCTCAGGGAGGCCGAGCTATAGAAGCTCGGGGGAAGCCGAGCTATATGAGCTCGGGGAGGCCGAGCTATAGGAAGCTTGGGGGAAGCCGAGCTATGGAAGCTCGGGGAGGCCGGGCTATGGGAAGCTCGGGGAAGCCGAGCCATGGGAGGCTCGGGAAAAACGAGTTGTGGGAAGCTCGGGGAAGCTGAGCCATGGGAGGCTCGGGGGAAGCCGAGCTATAGGTAGCTCGGAAAAAACGAGCTATGGGAGCTCGGAGAGGCCGAGCTATAGGTAGCTCAGGGAAGGTGAGCTATAAGAAGCTCGGGGAAGCTGAGCTATGGGAAGCTCATGGGAAGCCGAGCTATGGAAGCTTGGGGAAGCTGAGTCATGGAAGGCTCGGGAGAAGTCGAGCTATAGGTAGCTCGGAAAAACCGAGCTATGGGAGCTCGGAGAGGCCGAGCTATAGGTAGCTCAGGGAAGGTTGAGTTACGGGTAGTTCGGAAAGATCGGGCTATGGAAACCCGGAAAAAATGAGTCAGGGGTCGCATGGCCTGCCAGACCACATTAGTTTAGCTTGTTCCTCGGGGGCATATCGTAGCGGACGGAGGGATGGGGCTGATCTTAGCCCCTTCGCACGATTATCAATGCAATGATGATTCTACCCCTTAACATTACTCAAGATTTTGATTCCTATTCCAACATTTTAATTCTTCTCGCATGTAATTGTTTTCATTGTACCTTATTTTCTTACCTCTTTGTATCTAACCCTGCTTCTACCCAACATCGTAACTGTTTCATTCTTCTCATATGTAATTATTTTCATCGTGCCTCACCTGATCACATCTTCTCATCTAAAGTTGCTTTAATCTCCCACTTTCAACCCTTTCCATCCGTGACCTCACTCTTATCATAGTCTCATCATCAATCATGAGCTCTTCCTCATCGAAAAGAATTAAGAAACACAAGCAATCTCTATTTTTTCTTTTCTTCAGCGCCCAAGGGTTCCTTAAATCTCATAAATGTATAGTTTATTATATTATTCCCTTATTGGTTAATTTTTAAATTTATTTATTTATGAAATGAATATTAAATTAAGTACATATATAAATAAATTTAAAAATAATCATATCTTGAAGTTTTGGCTTAGGAGGAAAATTAAAACTATGGATCAATTCTGATCTCTGCGCCAGCCAAACAGATAAAGAGGATGAGTGATTCTGATTTCATTTCTAATAAAAATTCAGTTTTGATTCTAATTATAATTCCAATGTCATAGCAAACAAGCCCTAAATGATAGGCTTCTCTGCAAGAATGTGGAAGGTTTGAGATGAGATGAGGGAAAATGTGAGATAAAAGAATGCTTGGGTACATGCGAGAAAACTAACGCACAATTGCACGAAGCATACACTTACATAAGTAGTCCTTTGAACTTGGGTCTTTTTATGATCTTAGGATAAGGATGAAACGATAAGGATGTGAGAACTAAGTAACATATATATGGTATTATAGTTTTAGGATAGGAGGACGATAAGTATGTGAGAACCAAGTCACATGTGGTATTGTGGTTTTAGGATAAAGATGAGAGATAAGAATGTGAGAACTAAGTGATATGTGGTATTATGGGAGGTTGATGCATTCCAAAAAAAAAAAAAAAAACTAAAAACTAAAAACTAAAAAAGTTTTTAACTTTTAAAACAACTCCATTACGAGCTTTCCCAAAAGACTTATTTGTTGGCATTCTTTGCAAAAATGTTCTTATTCTATTTTATAAGTTTTATTGTTATAAGTATTGTATCCGCCAATGATTTTATTTTTTATTTTTAAAAATGCTTTGGATCCAACCTAATTAAAAGTTTTAGATCAATTTTGCTTTCTAAATAGATTTTTCCTAATATATCTTATTAAAATTTTAAATTATTAAATAATTTAAATAATAAAATTATAAGAGGTCATTTTTTTTTTTTTTTGCTTTGAATTATTTTTAACTTAAAGTGTGCGAGCTTATAACTTTTTAAGAATGATCATAATAAATGTTAAATCGAAGACCCTCAAAACCTAACCTGTCGTAAGACTCGTATTTATGGCCTTGAGATTCAAACTGGACTGGCCTCCTCCTTTGCCTTTTCCTTGCTCGAGGTCGCGCCTCCCCATCGCCGACCACCGGAGCTGGCCGAATTGCGGCCGCCGCTATTGCCATCTCCGGCAGCCCCTCTTCCCAAATCCCGCAAGTCCAGCAGAAGCCGAAACCCTACTGCAGCCATCGACCCCTGGCCTAGGTTCCCTGGCTTCTCTCCAAAGCCAACCTCGGCGACGCTCGCTGCTCTCCAAGCCATTCCGACCGTGACCGCCACCCTAGAAGCAGGCCATCCCCTGCCTTCGGCAGCCGTTCGCTACTGGCGTTGCAACCCCCGTTCTCTCTCTCTCTCCTCTGCTCTTCGGCCTTAACGGTCATCTTCCCCAGCCAGCCAACGGCCCTTGATTTGGTCACTGGCCTGGCTACTCAGCGTGATCTGCTGCCCGGCCATCCCAGTCGGACCCCCTTCTGCCCGTGAAGCCGGCCGTCAGCTCTACAGCTGGTCACCAAATGCCCCGCCTTAAGAACTTCCGGCCCTGCCAAGTTGTTGGATCTATCTCAACGCCCGACGTTTGCGGACTCTCCCAGCCGGAGGTCGCTCCACTGTCACCGCCTCTAACCACCGTCACCAGTCCCCGAGCCTCCCTTCTCCTTCTCCTTCTCCGGCTGTGAGATCTGTTGGCTAATAGGCCAATAGAATTATTGCTGCGGAAATTCATTCTCCGACTCGGTTGCGCTTTCGGCTCCTGATCCGAAAGTCGATCTTGTTGCCTCGAGATGGAACCTGCAAGACAGTCCATACGCAGAGGGTACTATGGGGGTTGCCCTTTGTGGAGGACCCTCCGACGCCCAAGTCAGTGGAGATTTACAGCAAGCAGATGTAAGGAGAAGATTCTTACATAGGAATGTTCCTCTAGGCCCTTGTGAGAGCTCTAATAGAGTATGAGATTCAGTAAGTGAAAATGAATGCGTAAGGGGTTGTCTTAGAGTTTACGTGCATACCTGAGAGGTTGGAATGCTATGGTATTTATAGGTGATCACCTGATTCCTTGGACGTACCCTGGATGGGGTCTGAGAACTGTTAGGATTCGAATCAAGTTTGTTATGAGGCCGGCAGGGTCCATATCTTGTCAGTTAGAGGATCGACGGCTGGAAGAGCTGGTTGATGCCTTGAGGCTCGATGATCACACAGACCTAGGCCACTCTCGCAGATCCTAGGCTACTCCTGGGCATGATTCGCTGCATGGAATCTTATTCAGCTGTAGCGGATTCAAACTCTCCTGCGCCGAACTCTGCAGAGGTATTTTGAATGTTGTGATTTGGCCTGAATGAAGAATAACCTGGTTTTTCAAGGTGTAGAATGGATCAGCTCGAATGACCGAGGAATGGCTCAGCTTGGACGACCGAAATATGAGGGTGGCTCGGGTTACCGAGGTATAAGGATAGCTCGGGTTACCGAGGAATAAGGATAGCTCGGCTTAGATAGCCGAAGTATAAGGATAACTCGGGTTGCCGAGGAATAAGGATAGCTCAGCTCAGATGGCCGAAGTATAAAGGTGGTCCGGGTTGTCAGGGTGACCCGACCTCATCAAAGCTGATTTGACCTCGTCGCTAGAATGCTACGCCAGCTGACCAGCTGGCTAGTATGGTGTTTGGGTTGGGCGCGACTCCATCGCCAATGTGAGCGGTCAATAATGCAATGATGATTTTACCCCTCATCAGATGTTATGCCAGCTGGCTAGCGGGGTGTTTGGATTGGGCGTGATCCAATCGTTGATGTGAGCGTCAATAATGCAACGATGATTTTACCCCTCATCACATGCCCCCCACTCCCTAGTCCGAAGTGTAATTTCGGATATAGGGAGTAGAATTCTGGAGAAATCTTATTTGGGGGATTCAAAAGATGGGCAATGATGATCTCTTAAATGACAGGCTGTTGTTACGCCATCATTTTTCGCCGCTGCTCGAGGAGGAAACGCCTCGTTTCCAACAAGTCGCGATAGCAGAGGTTCCATGTGGTAGAAGTCCTTTATTTCTGGTGCCCCTATCGGGGTCTTTGGCGTCTAGGGCTTTCTTTCTGAAGCACTTATTTAAAGAGGGTTGGCGTGGTGCTCCTTCTGCAACGCCCCTTTGTCCCCGCCACAGAGATTTTTCACTCTCTCTCTTAGCCCTTGCTTGTCTGTTCATGTCTTACCCCCTATTCAGCCAACATGAGCGGTCCAGGTGATGTTGCTTCTGAGGTAACCTTAAATGATCTGGATAGGATCCGTCACCATTATAGAGTTCCTTTGGATGTAGCCTTATGGGCGCCGAGGACCGAGCACCGAGTTTCAACCGAGCTAAGCTGGGGAGTCTTCTTCTACGAGGAGAGCTTGAGGGCAGGTCTCCGATTCCCTCTTCACCCGTTGATACAGGAGGTGGTGAGGTTTTACAATATATGCCCAATGATGGTGGCTCTGAATAGCTGGTGCAATCTCGTCGGGTTCATCTCGATGTGCAGTCGCGTTGGGGTGACTGTGACTCTTCCCTTATTTCAAATTTGTTACAATTTGGTTTCCGGAAGAGTTCTGAGTGGCCCTACATTGGCCTCCGGAAGTCATTTAAGATGATTTCTGATAACCCTTCTTCGATAAAGGAGTAGAAGTCCCGATTTCTCATTGCCAAAGGAAACATTGGCTCGGATTTTCCAAGAGGATGGGCCAGTTATGTAAAGGATCCAGAGGCGCGTATGGAGTTGAGTGAGTAGGAAAAAAGGGATCTGGCTACCCTTCGCAGCGGTTAGGAGGTCTCTCCCAGCTCCTTGTTAGCGGAGGATGCCCTTTTCGCCGCCAGGCTTAGCCCTATCGACCCTCAGGATGAGTATTTGTTCTAATGGTCAACATGTTTATGTGATCTTGCCATTGTTTAACTGAACATCCGCTGTGTTTTCAGCCGAGAGGTCCGCATTTGCGGGCCAAATAAGGAGGGAGCTGGGCAAGCAGGGGCTTCGGCTCCAGGGATAAGCATAGATCCGAGAAGAGGGCTTGTCCTTCCGAGTCTCACTCGAGGGAGTCCAGGAGAGACGATGTTGGCTGCCGCTCCTCTGCTTCAAAGAGGGAGGAGGTGAAAATACCAACTGTAACCGATAAGCCCTCCCTGCTGGAGGGAGGTGAGACAGCAGATGAGGTCATTGGGGGAAGCTCGGAAAGAGCCGTCGAGGTTCCTCCCCTCCAAATAGTAGTTATGTCAGACGATGCTGAGGAAATGTCGCCAGTTGGTCCGGCGATCCTCCTGCCGGAGGTTCCTCAGTCACCAGTGGTGATGAGTCCACAGCGCATGGAAGAGACCCCCGCTCAGGCAGAGGGGTCAGGAGAGGCAGTGGTGGCTGTCGAGGCTCAAGTGGCGCCATTGTAGAGAGGTTGGTGGAGGTTGAAGCGCCTCCTATTGAGGGTGTCTCTGCTATGGCACCAGGGGATGCCGTGCAAGAAATTGAAGTTCAAATGGAGTCTGCCGGAAATAGGGCAGTAGCCGAAGAGAAAGAGGAAGAGGAGGAGGAATCGCTGGATGAAGGGGGTGTTCGGGCCGAGGCTCCCTCGATCGAGGCCGAAGCATTCGAGGCCTTGCAGGTTGGAGCTCTGACAGGGGAAGCTGAGCGTATGATTCCTCGGGTCGGAATCCTTCAGGCCGGTTCTTCGGCTATGAGCTCCTTCGTCCATAGCCCGGAGGTGGATGATATGCTCACTGCCTTGATGAGGTCCATTCTGCGCGCGGGTGGGAGTTCCTCGACGGACGAGCCTACTGCCGAGGATATCATTGAGGCATCTTTCGGCCGGCTCGGGGCACCGAAGGATGCTTTCCTTCTCCCAGAAATTAGCAATGCTACTCTCATGACAATGGCTTCAAACTACATATTCCGGGTGAGTTACTGTACCGAGGTTGTGATTCTTGATTGGTCGGCGTGTCGTGGTTTTTCACATGCATTTTTCTCGCAGAATGCTTTGGTCACCAGAGCACTGACTTGGTGTTTAAATTTGGCTGTTAGGGCATGTGCTCAGGCCAGGAAGGAAGCGGCCGACCTTCGAGCGAGGGTGGATTCAACCAGTTGGCTCTCTAGGGCATTGGCGTCCACCAGGACGGATTTTGAAAGGGCAAGCGAGTCTCACCGTCTTGCAGCTGAAAGGGCCTCTCGGTTCAAAACCCAAGTAAAAGAGCTCCAGGGTTTTCACGAGCAATCAGACAATGCTTGCCTAGAGTTATCCCAGATTAAGGCGAAGCATGACGACGACGTTAAGACCATGCAGGAGTATTTCGACAAAAGGTGGAACCTGTTGAGGGCTAGTCATGCCGAAGATAAAAATAATTGGAGCAAGAGGCTCGAGGAGGAGGAGCGTAAGTGTCGGCGGCAGCAAATCAGCTCGCCGATCTGAATAAGGAATTCGCCGATACGGAGAATCGACTGAAATGGCAAAATGAGCAGATTGCTCGGCTTACTGAAGATCTTGATCGATCTCGGCGAGAAGTTGGGGACAAGCAGTCCCAAATTGATGACCTCAAGGAGGGTCTTCAACAAAATAAGTCGGCCAAGCTGAAGGCCTTGGAAAGGGTTCAGGAGCTGAGCAATGAAATGGCTCGACGGAAGGAAGAGGTATAGTGTCCTCCTATTTGTTTGCTTTCGGTGCTTTTCTTTTGTCCATGGGCTCGAATGTTCTGGTGTTTTTGCAGATGGGCAAAATCGAGTTCGAGGTGCAGGAGCAATTTAAAGCTCTAAGGGCGGAATTGTCCGTGAGTCGTCAGATGAACGTCGATCTCGAGGGCCAGTTAACTGAAGCCAATAACCGAATCGCTTTGGCTATGGAGGAGTACAAGAGTTCTACCTAATTTTTCGAGGAGTATAGAGAGGCTTGTGTCGATGCATTTAGGTTCGGCGAGGAGGAGACTCGAGCAAAGATCTCCCGGGCGCATCCCGAATGGGATTTATCTTTTTTGGATGCTGAACATTTTGACGCCTGTACCCCGGGGGCCGAAGAAGCTAAGTATGAGGATATTTCAAAATTTGATCTTAACGCTATCCTCGGCCCTAATGAGGCCGTGGCTCCCGAAGAATGCCCTTAGCTCGCTGCCGAGGAACCTGAGGTTTTTCCTTCGACATTGAAGTGGGTGAAGTGAGTCGAGTCCTTCCGGATGTTACCGAGGAAGCTCCTGGGACTGACCCGAGCCCTGATTCTTAAGGGTTGCTTGTGTATTTTTGCTTCTCAGATTTGTAACTTGGCTGAAACTTTTAATGAATGGATCTTTCGTCTCCACTTGTTTGTCTTTTTCGAATGATCTTTTTGTCGCGAGTTTTTCCAGACGGCAACAAATCTATTCGTGTTCCTTTCTGGATTGAATGTCCTGCTTATTCGAAGTTGAACCAATTTGCTTTGCTGATGTAAACTAGCTCGGTTTGAACTTAAGGAAATGTCTCGGTCAAGGCCGAGGCCTAGCAGATGGTTCGGCGCGCCGAAGCAGAGAATAGCTCGGCCAAAACCTTGGGAAACATCCTGGTCAAGGCCGAGGCTAGGCGGATAGTTTGGTCTATCCGAAGTAAGAAATTGGCTCATTTGGCCGAGGCATAAAATGGTTCAGCGCGATACGACCAAAGACTGCGTGAGTACTTTGACTGAGGCCGAGATTTGGCAGATAGCATGGTCTATAAGAAATCATCTTGTTTCCCGCCCGAGTGGATGAAACGGATTTTTAATTTGCCGAATGACGCTTTATTTTTTGCGTAAGGCATTTATCCCGTTGGCCTTTCCAACATGGGTCTTTTTAACGTACGCGACAAGCATTTGATTGTCATTGGATGGCGCCATTTTCACAAGGCGATTTCCCAGGCCTGCCTGTATCTTGAGGACCGGCAGATGATTTCCTGCATTTAAGGCTCTTGATTCGAGATAAGAGGAAAATCTTCTGTCGCACATCATGGCCTGGGAAATGCATTCGGCGCACTTTGAAAAGCGCTCTTTTATCCTGAACCGCCACGTGATAGCGTGGCCAGGGCATTTCGAATTCCAGGGCTCCCTTCTTTAATGATCACCCCAGCTTGTTTGCATATAAAAAGGGGCAGGGAGCGGACTGTGCTAGGCCATCCTTCAAAGTCTTTTCTTTCCTGTGAGTCGTAAGGGTTTCCATGGCGTCTGTTTCATTGAGGTTGAGAGTGGAAAGACTGACTTTTCCTTTTGAAAGCTGGCTCATCCCAGATAGCTGGGGCAACGAAGAAGCTGCTAAGGAGCAAGCAATCCTCAAGGGAGGAATTCTTGGAGGTCATATGGAGAGCGCACGGGAGGCCTGCAGAGGGCATATGGGGAGCGTACGTATGCGCTTCTTATGTGTCCTTTGTCACTTGCCATGGGGACCACAGGAAATGCAAAGCATACGTATCCCCCATGGCTTACATGAATTTCGCCTCCTCCCTCAGCTTTTTTTTTGCGTAAGGCATTTATTTCGTTGGTCTTTTCTAACATGGGTCTTTTTAATGTACGCAATAAGCATTCGATTTCCATTGGATGACATCGTTTTCACAAGGCGATTTCTTAGGCCTGCCCATATCTCAAGGACCGGCGGACGCTTTCTTGCATTTAAAGCTCTCGATTCGAAATCATAGGAAAATCTTTTATCGTGCGTCATGGCCTGGTAAATGCGTTTGGCGCACTTCAGAAAGCGTCCTTTTATCCTGAACCGCCACGTGATAGCATAGCCCGAGAATTTTGAATTCCAGGGCTCCCTTCTTTAATGACCACCCTCGGCTTGTTTGCCTATAAAAAGGGGTTGGGAGCGGAGTGTGCCAGGCCATCCCTCAAAGTCTTTTCTTTTCTGTGAGTCGTAAGGGTTTTCATGGCGTCTGTCTCATCGGGAGTGGAGAGACTGAGCTTCCCTTTTGAAAGCTGGCTCATCCCAGATAGCTGGGGCGACGAAGAAGCTGCTGAAGAGCAAGCAGTCCTCAAGGGAAGAATTCTCGGAGGTCATATGGAGAGTGCATGGAAGGCCCGCAGAGGGCATATGGGGAGCGCACATATACACTTCCTATGTGTCCTTTGTCACTTGCCATGGGGACCACAGGAAATGCAAAGCATACGTATCCCCCATGGTTTACATGAATTTCGCCTCCCCCCCCAGATTTGGATTCCTCAGCACATCTGCCTGAGGAATCTTCTTCCCACGTGAAGACGGAGGAGAGCGATGTTGGACTGCTGGTTCTCTACCTTTTATTGTCGGGCAGTAGCTAGCAGTCTAGCATCCCATTTTGGGGGATGTCTCATTGGCATAAGCATCCACGGGTCCTTGACCTGGTTATAATCCCTTCATGTGTTCATCCGAGGGATTCGTGGATGGCCTACTTTGCTCTTTGGCCTTAACCAGTGGCTCAACGGAGCTTGTCTGGTTTTTTGATTTCTGAGGTCGGATGTAAAGACATCGCTATCGACCGAAGCTGCTCAGCCGAGCTTTTTATTTTATTGTATTTCCTATGCCTTGACGCACTTGTAATGCCTCTTGAGAGGTTGTAATCTTTTCATTAATAAAGAAAGTTTCTGCTCTTTCTTCTTTCAACATCTGTTTCTTTTTCTGATGTAATTGTGTCGAGAGTTGCCACTCTCATTTTATGCTTTCCAATCCGTAGCATAATCTATAAGTTCAGCAGCATTCATGCTACTTTATTTTTGCCAACATGTTATTTAATCCCCTGTGAAGGAAGTGTTTGTCTCTGTGTGGGTCAGAGAAAGGCCTGGGCGGCCCTATGGACTTATGCAACAAGCATGGTCCTATTTAAGGAACGAACTATGTATTTCCTTGAAAAGAAATAACTTGCGTAATCTTGCTGATAAGCGGAGGAAGGTTACTAACCTCTGCCGAAGCATAACGGGATGCCTTAATCGTGTCAGAGTGTTTGAGAAATTACTCATTCAGGTTGAGGCTTCAAGAACACATCACTCGGTTTGGCCAAGGCTTCAGATAATATATCACTCGGTTTGACCGAGGCTTCAGATAATATATCACTTAGTCTGGTCGAGGCTTCAGATAATATATCACTCGGTCTGGCCGAGGCTTCAGATAATATATCACTCGGTCTGGTCGAGGCTTCAGATAATGTATCACTCGGTCTGACCAAGGCTTTAGATAATGTATCACTCGGTTTGACCAAGGCTTCAAGATTATATTTTACTTGGTGCTGCCAAGGTACGGAGATCGCTCGGCCCGGCCAAGGATTTATAAAGATTATATTTTACTTGGCGCTGCCAAGGTACGAAGATCGTCACTCGGATTGGCCGAGGCTTCAAATAATATATCACTCGGTTTGGCCAAGGCTTTAAGATTATATTTACTTGGCGCTGCCAAGGTACGGAGATTGCACGGCCCAGCCGAGGATTTATAAAGATTATATTTTACTTGGCGCTGCCAAGGTACGGAGATCGTCACTCGGATTGGCTGAGGCTTCAATAATATATCACTTGGTTTGGCCGAGGCTTCAAGATTATATTTTACTTGGCACTGCCAAGGTATGGAGATCGCTCGACCCAGCCGAGGATTTATAAAGATTATATTTTACTTGGCGCTGCCAAGGTACGGAGATCGTTTGGCCCGACCGAGTAAAATATAAAGATTATATTTTACTTGGCGCTACAAAGGTACGGAGATCGCTCGGCCCGGCTGAGGATTTATAAAGATTATATTTTACTTGGCACTGCCAAGGTTCGGAGATCGCTCAACCCGGCCGAGGATTTATAAATATTATATTTTACTTGGTGCTGCCAAGGTACGGAGATCGTCACTCGGATTGGCCGAGGCTTCAAATATATATCACTCGGTTTGGCTGAGGCTTCAAGATTATATTTTACTTGGCACTACCAAGGTACGAAGATCGCTCGATCCAGCCGAAGATTTATAAAGATTATATTTTACTTGGCGCTGCCAAGGTACAAAGATCGCTCGGTCTGGCCGAGGATTTATAAAGATTATATTTTACTTGGTGCTGTCAAGGTACGGAGATCGCTCGGCCCGGCCAAGGATTTATAAAGATTATATTTTACTTGGCGCTGCCAAGGTACAGAGATCGCTCGGCCCAGCCGAGGATTTATAAAGATTATATTTTACTTGGCGCTGCCAAGGTACGGAGATTGTCACTCGATTGGCCGAGGCTTCAAATAATATATCACTCGGTTTGGCCGAGGCTTCAAGATTATATTTTACTTGGCGCTGCCAATGTACGGAGATCGCTCGGCCTAGCTGAGGATTTATAAAGATTATATTTACTTGGTGCTGCCAAGGTACAGAGTCCTCCTAGTCTGGCTGGGATATATTTTACTTGGCACGGCCAAGGTCCGGAGATCGCTCGGCCCGGCCAAGGATTTATAAACCTGTATCTCATCGTAGCCATCAAAAAAGCAACAAAAATAGAAATTTTTGAATCTTTGAAAAATTAATTCAATGGACAAAGTAAGTTCAGGAAGGGCATACTCTCATTGATGATAAATGCGGAGATTATCTGAGTTCCATGTCCGGGGAATAGATTTCCCATTTAGATCTTGGATCTTGTAGGTGCAGGGTTTGATCACCTCCATAATTTGATAAGGACCCTCCCAATTAAGAGACAGCTTTACTTGCTTCAGTAGCTTTGAGACAGATGCCTTCCGAAGTACCAGATCACCCGGGGAGAAAAACTTTCTTTGACTCTGGTTGAATGGTAGTGGGCAACTCTTTGTTGGTAAGCCGCCATCCGAATCCGGGCTTTCTCCCTGACTTCATCTATCAAGTCCATATTGGTTCGGAGTTGTTCATCATTGGATTCTTCCGAGTAGCCTTCGGTGCGAGGGGAGGGCAGTCTGACTTCCATGGGGATAACAGCTTCAGTGTCGAAGGCCATCTTGAATGGAGTCTAGCCCGTGGGAGCCCTCTCGGTGGTTTGGTATGCCCATAATACGTGGTGGAGCTCCTCCGCCCATCTGCCAATAGAGTTCGATTTGTTACCTTGGCTTCCCCATTAGCTTGAGGATGTCTGACCGATGTCAGGCGATGAAGAATGCCATGATCCTCACAGAACTCCCAAACTTCGGATTATCAAATTGCTTCCCGTTGTCGGTGATGATGGTGTGAGGAAGACCGAAGCGGCAGATGATGGACCTCCACACAAAGTCTTTAGCCCGTGCTTCGGTTATTTGGGCAACTACCTCGGCTTCAACCCACTTAGTGAAGTAATCAATTGCGACAAATAAAAACTTCCTTTGCCTCGTTGCGAGGGGAAAGGACCAAGTATATCCATTTCCCACTTGGCGAAGGGCCATGGGGATGAGATGGAAGTCAAGTGAGCAGAGGGGAGCCTCTGAATATTTGAGTGTTGTTGGCACATATCATAGGCTCGAACAAGGTCGTCAGCATCTTTCTGCATCGTCGGCCAATAATATCCTTGGCGTAGCACTTTGTGGCATAGGGCGCGGCTGCCGAGGTGATTGCCACATATGCCTTCATGAACCTTCCGAAGAGCATAATCGGCTTCTGATGGACGGAGGCATTTGAGCAATGGCATGGAGAAGGATCGCTTATATAACAGATCATCAACTAGGACATAATGAGATGATTGCAATTTCAACTTCCTTGCTTCCTTTCTATCGGCGGACAGCAACCCTTCTTTGAGGTACTGGTGCAGGGGGTCCATTCAGGATGGTTCGGTGTCAACCTGCATCATGTGATCAACAATGATGATGCTGGCTTCTCTAGGACTTCCAGGTGGAATTTTTGCTCGAGATCCATTGACTCTGTATTCGCCAAGCGGGACAGTAGGTTAGCGCATGCATTTTCAGCCCTTGGGATCTGAATAATTTGAATTCATCGAAATAGGAAGATATCGCACACCTTTTGAAGATACCGAATCATGCTCGGCTCTTGAGCCTCGAATTCTCCTTGCACCTGGCCGGCTACAATTGGGAGTCGGTGTAGGCAATCAGCTTCTTGACTTTAAGCTCCGGGCAATTCGGAGTTTGGAGAGTAAGACTTCGTACTCTGCCTCATTGTTTGAGGCCGAAAGGAGAAGCGAATGCCATATTCAAAGGTCGAGCCTTTCGGACTGGTGAGGACTAGGCCAGCGTCAGAACCGCCTGCGCTGGAGGATCCATCGGCATGAAGCAACCATGGGGTGCTAGGCTTTGGTTGTTCGGGGATCCAAAATAGAGCTATCTTTGGGTATGGTGCATTCGAGGAGGAAGTCCGCTAGAACTTGGCTTTGATGGCTGGACGAGGCTGATATTGAATATCGTGCTCGCTCAGCTCGACAGCCCATTTGGTCATTCTTCCTGATGCTTCTGGACGATGGATAATTGCCTTGAGAGGTTGGTCGGTCAGGACGATGACAGTATGCGCCTGGAAGTATGGCCGCAACTTTCAGACCGATGTCACTAAAGCCAGGACCATCTTCTCGACCTGAATACCTCGATTCAGTGTCTTTGAGCAGCTTGCTGACATAATAGATAAGTCTTTGGACTCTGTTCTCCTCTCTGATTAGCACTGAGCCAACAGCGCCTTCAGAGACCGCCAATACAGGTTCAGCACCTCCCTTGGCTTCGGGCTACTGAGGAGAGGAGGTGAGCCGAGGTATTTCTTGAGGTCTTCAAAGGACTTCTAGCAATCTGAAGTCCACTGAAAGTTTTTGGCCGACCGAAGCACTTTGAAGAAGGGAAGGCATTTCTCGACCGACCGAGCAATGAAGCGGATGAGGGCTGCTATCCTCCTGGTGAGGCATTGCATGTCCTTGACTGACCCTGGCAGAGCCATTTGCTGCAGGGCTTGGATTTTCTGAGGGTTTGCCTCGATGCCTTGCTATGAAACCATGAAGCCAAGGAATTTTCCGGAATTGACTCCGAAGGCGCATTTGGTGGGATTGAGCTTCATCTGATATTTTCGAAGTGTGGCGAAGCTCTCTACAAGGTCCTCGATGTGCTGGGATGCCTCCTTGCTTTTTACCAGTATGTCGTCAACATACACCTCCATGTTCCGACTGATTTGCTCCTTGAAGACTTTGTTGACCAGCCTTTGGTAGGTGGCACCTGCATTTTTAAACCAAAGGGCATAACTCGGTAGCAATAGATACCTCGGTCGGTGATGAAGGCGGTTTTCTCCTCATCTTCGGATGCCATTCAGATCTGGTTATAGCCCGAATAAGTGGGATGAAGGTTAGCATTTGATGCCTGAAGTTGAATCCACGAGCTGGTCAATCCGCGGAAGAGGAAAGCTATCTTTTGGGCAAGCCTTATTGAGGTCAGTGAAGTCGATGAAGATCCTCCATTTGCCATTCGATTCTTTACCATGACCACGTTCGCCAGCCAGTCAGGGTAACTAACCTCCCGGATAAACTTGGCTTTGATGAGCGTATCCACCTCTTCTTCGATGGCTTTTTGGTGCTCTGGGGCGAAGCTCCTCTTCTTCTGCTTAATGGGCCTAGATGTTTCGTCCATGCTGAGGCGGTGGACTAGGATGTCTGGGCTGATTCCAGGCATATCCGATGTAGACCAGGCAAAGACATCGGCATTCCTCCGAAGGAACTCGATCAATTTCCGTCAAAGCTTTCCTTCTAGATGCGATCCGACCTTTATAGTTCGGTCGGGCCGAGCCTCATCGAGTGGTATCTCTTCCAGTTCTTCGGCGGGCTTCTCCTCGTTGTTCGGCGAGATCTTCTCAAGCATCTAACCCATCCACCTCGGGCTTTCTGGATTGGAGGTCGGTAACAAAGGAATGCCGAGCTACCATATGGCTTCCTCGAACAACCCCCACTCCCCATTCAGTAGGAATTTCATGGTGAGATGGGGAATGAAAATGATGGCTTTGAGAGAGATTTGCCCTGGTCTATCGAGGATGGTGTTGTAAGGAGATCTGAGCTTGGTCATGAGGAAATCCATGAACACGGTAGCTACACGGGTCCAGGTGTCGGTTCGAACCGACAGAGTGATGACTCCTTCAGAGATTATGGAGTCACCTGTGAAGCCCACCAGGGTGGACTCCATCGGTCGGAGGCTTTCTACCTGAAATTTTAACCTCACAAAGGCATCGAAATACAGAATGTTAACAGAGCTTCCACTATCAATCATAATCCGATGTACATCGTAATTGTTCATATTTAAAGATACAACCGGAGCATCATAATGGGGGTACTGTACTTTCCCAAGGTCTTCATAAAAAAAGTGAGCTCATCGACCCGTGCTTTTTTCGACGGGTTCTCCTCCTTGCCTGACCAAGAAGATGGGGATCCGGCTGCCGTTATCACATTAACGTTGCCGATAACTGAAGGATTTGGCGATGGGAGCTGGCGAGGCTCAGGCTGGCGATTCTCTTCATTAATCAGCTTAGGGGGCTCCTAAACCGGTTCAGTCTGCCTCACCGGATCAATTGCTCGATCTCATTTTTGAGCTACCAACAGTCCTTGGTATCATGCCCGTAGTCCCGATGGAAGCGGCAGTACTTGGCTGGGTCCCTCCGAGCTCCGTTGCCTCGAAGAGGAGGGGGCCAAGGAAGCTGACGTTCGATCTCCATCAGGATCTGCGCTCTTGGCACGGTAAGGGGAGTATAGCGGTCGAATCTTCGGGCCGGACTCCGAGTTTGGTCCCGAGGCAGCGATAGAGGAGCCCTGCAGTGGCGAGGTGGGCTAGCGCGATGGTGGGCCCATTGCTTGTCCGGGCCCTTTTCTTCTTTCTTCTTCAGCTGTTCAGCTCGGGCTGACCTCCTCGATTCTTCTACTCTGGCGTATTTGTTCGCCAGGGACATCATGTCCGAAAGGCTCTTCGTGTAATTCACCTCCAGGGCCAAGTAAAAGTTTCCCTCCTTGGACACTCCTCCGGCCAGGGCGAACATGACCATCTTGTGGTTGAGATGGTCGATTTCTAGGAGGGCCGTGTTGAAGCGGCCAAGGTAACTCTTTAGCAACTCCCCCTCTCTGCTTGATCTCGGAGAGGGAGTTCGATCTCCGTCGCTGGCGATGGCTACTAACGAACTGGCTAATGAGTAGACAGCTCAGCTCGTCAAAAGAATCAATGGAACCTGGTTTTAGGCTGTTGAACCAGGTTCGGGCAGATCCCCTTAAAGTGGAGGGGAAGGCTCTGCAGAGGATCGCATCTGATGCGCTGTGGAACATCATGATGGATCTGAAGATGCTGAGATGGTCATCGGGATCGGTGGATCCATGATACGGCTCGATGGTAGGGAGCTTAACATGAGGGGGAATCACTTTCCTCATGATCCTCTCGGAGAAGGGATGCCCTGCTCCGCTTTCGGCTGGGATGGAGGAGCTTGCCTGGCGGCGTCCAACTCCAGACACCACTCTTGCTGCATCTCCTGCATCTGCTATTTGATCCCTTCATTCAGAGTGGTATGAGGGATCGGGTGAGGAGAAGATGGCAGCGGTGTCGAATCCTGGGAAGACACCGGGGAGGAGGAGCGAACCTGTCTGGATCTGAGCGGGCTCTTCCCTCCAGCTCACTGTAGTGTCAGCTTCGCCTTTGCGGGCCGGTGATCGCGATCCGCCGCCCTAGGCGGATCGAAAGAAGAAATCGCTGGCGGGGTAGGGGTAGTGGCCTCCTCATGGGGCTGAGAGGCAGGGATAGCAGTTCTAGGGATCGCCTGGAACCCCTAGACCAGCTAGGTCAATGCCTGGACCTGCTGAACCAGAGTGGCGGACTGGTCCAGGGGCCGTTGCTGATAGTGAAGGAGTTTCAGTTGGCGGTGGTAGTGGAGGTGCTGCACCGCTAATCGGATCAGGCCTTTGAGAGGCGGCCTGGTCTTGAGCTTCAGATGTAGCTCTCTTTCGATTGGCCATTAGAGGATGCTTTGATCTGATTTTTGAGTCTTGTCTCCTGAATCACAAGTTTATGGGACTTGAGGCCCTTCCTCTAGCGCCAATCTGTTGCTGCAAAAATCCGTTCTCCGACTCGGGTGTGCTTCCGGCTCCTGATCCGGATGCCAATCTCGTCGCCTCGGGATGGAGCCTGCAAGACAGTCTGCACGCAGAGGGTGCTGTGGGGGTTGCCCTCTGCAGAGGACCCTCTGATGCCCAAGTCAGTGAAGATTCACAGCAAGCAGATGTGAGGAGAAGACTCACAGAGGAATATTCCTCCATGCTCTTGTGAGAGCTCTAATGGAGTATGAGATTCAGTGAGTGAAATGAATGCATAAGGGATTGTCTTAGAGTTTACGCGCATACCTGAGAGGTTGGAATGTTGTGGTATTTATAGGTGATCACCTGATTCCTTGGACGTACCCTGGATGGGGTCTGAAGACTGTTAGGATTCGAATCGAGTTTGTTATGATGCCGGTAGGGTCCGTATCTTATCAGTTAGAGGATCGATGGCTGGAAGAGCCGGTTGATGCTTTGAGGCTCGATGATCACACAGACCTAGGCCACTCTCGCAGATCCTAGGCCACTTCTAGGCATGATTTGTCGCCTGGAGTCTTATTCAGTTATAGTGGATTCGAACTCTCCCGTGTCGAATTTCACAGAGGTATTTTGAATGCCGTGGTTTGGCCTGAATGAGGAATAACTTGGTTTTCCGAGGTGTAGAATGGATCGGCTCGAATGACCGAGGAATAGCTCGGCTTGGATGGCCGAAGTATTAGGATAGCTCAGCTTACCGAGGAATAAGGATAGCTCGGCTTAGATGGCCAAAGTATAAGGATAGCTCGGGTTATTGAGGAATAAGGATAGCTCGGCTTAGATGGCTGAAGTGTAAAGGTGATCGGGTTGTCAGGGTGACCCGACCTCATCAAAGCTGATTTGACCTCGTCGCTAGAATGTTACGCCAGCTGGCTAGCAGGACGTTTGGATTGGGCGCGACACCATCGCCAATGTGAGCAATCAATAATGCAATGACAATTTTACCCTTCATCAAATACAAATGGTCGTGATCAATGATTGATGAGCAGCATGAGTTGATAGCTTTTCCGAGATGGTGAAAGGTCGCGGCATAAAAGAATGGACCCTTTGCCACTTGCCAGGGGAGTTTCAAAAGCTCTCTCAACCCAACAGACCAACAAGATTCCACCATGCAAATGCAATCCGATGTTCATCCACCTCTAACGAGCTCTCCAACACATGGACTGATGCGTTCTTCCATATGTGATCGAGGTTTTCTTCGTAGTAATTCTCTTCCAAAGCTGCACTTGCCTTTGCGAAATGGATGCACTCCGTTTCTTTTTCTTGATACAACTTAACCAACTGGAGCTTGGCATTCTCTTCTATCTGTCATCTTTTGCTCAAAACTAGCTATCACCTTTTGCTCAAAACCGCATCAGTATTTTGTGATTCATGGTTGCATGAGTACCATCATAGATGCGTGGTGCAATCCGATGTGGCATGCACATGGCAGCAAGTTGGAACAGCTGTGAAGGTACAGCACATGACGAAGGCCAAGGAACCCGTAGGACTCGGCAAAGATGAGCTCGTTATGCTAGAAAAGAGGTATAGCTTTTGTTGAGGGGTAAAATCACCATTGCATAAATAATTATGCAAGGAGGCTAGGATCAATCCTGACTCCCATGTGCTGAACAATACCCGCTAGAGATAAGTTAGCCTTAGTAAATCGGGGTGCCTTAGCCCCTCACCGAGCCAAGGATTCCTAAGGCGCGGATCACATCTCTCGGCCTCAGCCGAGCTATATCGTCTCTCGGCCTCAGCCGAGCTATATCGTCTCTCTCGGCCCCGGTCGAGCTATCCGACTGTACCTCGTCAGCCGAGTCATTATTATGCCCCGGCTAGACCCGGGCACTCAACAACCTCTGCGAAATTTGACATGGAAGAGTTCAAATTCATAAGATTCCAAACAGAAATCATATATGAGAGTGGCCTAGGATCCGCAAGAGTGGCCTAGAGCCCTGGAGCCTATATACTCGCCAAATCTTGAGACATCAACCAGCTCTCCTAGCCGTCGATCCTCTAACCAACAAGATACGAATCTTACTGACCTCATAACAAATTGGATTCAAATCCTAACGACTTTTGGACCCACGACGCCCCCAGGGAATCAGGTGATTCTCTATAAATAGAGTCGTCTGCCGACTCCTTAGGTATGCGCACTTGCTCACTGGCACACTCTCTTTCTGCCTTGGCTTTCTCCATTTTCCGCCATTAGCGCTCTGCTCAGAGCTCTCGAAAGGCCACAATTGAAGAGACTCTTTAGCGAGAGCCTTCTCCTCTTGTTTGTTGATTATCGATCCCCACTGACTTGAGCGTCGGAGGGTCTTTCACGAAGGGCCACCCCCAACGCCTCTCGCATGAGGACTGTTTTGCAGGTCCACTCAGGAGGGAGCCCGTCCTAAAGCTCGATCGCGCCCGAGTCGGAGGACAGATTTCAACAGCAACAGCTTTCTATTGCCGCCACGGAAAATTAACGCAGTTCTTATCTTTTACGAATCAACTCACAATTTTGACTAAGATAAGCATTCTTGCCTTCACATGAAGAAAATGATGCGACCCTCTTGGTAAATACACTTTGGTTGCATATCATAAAGTTTTCAGTAGCTAAAATAAACAAAACCAGAGTAAGCAAATTGCAATTCCAAAGTTAACTGGAGACTTTTCAGCCATTATGGCAGTATATGACATTAGTTTCTATTCATATAATTACACGATCAAGCATAATGATTTACTGTAAGAGACTGCATCAGCAGTGAATGCACTCTTTGTTTGATTAATAAAATGACTGAAGTCTGTAGGGAATACAATGGAACTGCTTCGGGGTACATTGCAACAGATTCAGAGGAAAGAACAAAAATCTATTGAAGCTGTCATCATTTTTTCTACTCATTTCTTCATCTAAGATCAGAAATTGGCTGTAATTATTAGCACGTCATAAAATGAAGCAATAACTTCATACGTTCTTCGGATTCAATTTTCAGGGTCCCCTCATTCATCTTCTTGAGCCAAAGGAGGTTAATGTACCAGCAGATCTCTGCTGCTTCTCCGACGCTTTGTGCTTCTTCTCTGATGTCCTCCTCTCTTTAATATTGTCAGCACCGTGTGCCAAACACGCTGCACTATTGTCAAGCTTGTTTTAGTTTCGTACCTTGAACTTGAATATCCAGCTCCCTTTAGCCTAGCAGCCTATGCTAAAAGCTCAGTTACCAGCATCTCAGTGCTTCTTGTGGTGAATTTAGAGATGGGCACTGAGCCAGCCGTGCTAAGAAACAAATTTGGCCGTGCCGAGCCTGCCAAAAAAACAAATTTGACCATGCCCAGCACGGTCCGTTTAATAACGGGCCATTTCGGGCATGGCTCAAAAAAAAAAAATTTTTTGATGCGCAGCATAGCTTGCAGCCCATTTCGGCACGGTAATCCTTCAGCATACAACCATCGTCCCCTAGCATCACAAAAACCCCTTGCAGCTCCGCCGAGATCTTGCCGTTGCCGTCGGTGTCGAAGACAGAGAAGGCCTCCCAGAGATCGGCCCCCGCCAGTGGGCCAAAGGTCGACCCGATGGCGCCGAACTCCTCCAAGCTGATGCACCTGTCGCCATCGCAGTCCACATCGGCCACCATCAACACGACCTCCTTCGCGGGCGGATCCGCACCGCCGAGGCAGCGGAGGATGGCCTCGAGCTCCCGCGGCATGATCTTGTCATCGCCGTCGCGGTCGAAGACGATGAAGAGGTCGGAGACGGAGGAGGAGGCGGGGGAGAGGAGGCACAGGTCGTTGGAACCATCGGCAGAGGGCGGTTTTTTGGCCGGGCGAAGGATGGAGAAGGGGGTAGACCGGAGGCAGGAGGATGTTGATTCGTCGTCGTCGTCGTCAGAGGTGGTAGTGAAGGCGAAGGAGGTGTCGCTGCGAGTGATCGAACAACTCTTCTTCTTCGAAGACTTGTTGAAGGAGCCGAAGAAAACTCCCACAGAGAGCTTCATCATGGCTTCTTAGATTTGGATTCAGAGAGAGAAAGAGAGAGAGATTTACAGGCATACTTCTTCCACTCACCCATCCCTATCATACTTTTATAGAGGTAGGCATTGGGCCGTGCCGCCCATGGCACGGCACGGCCCAGGCCCACATGGGCCGTGCTGGCACGGCCCGGTACTGCCATGCGGCCCAGTCCCACATGGGCCAGCATGGCCTGGTACTGCCATGCGGCCCAGGCCCACATGGGCCATGCCAGGCACGATCCGGTACTGCTACAGTACCAGGCCGTGCTGGTACAGCCCAGTAAATCGTGTCGTGCCGGGCTTGAAAAAAATTTTCTACTGATCCGACACGGCACGGCCCATGACGGGCCTAGGCCGGCCCGTCAGACCGTGCCGGCATGGCCCATCGTGCCAGCACGCATGCCGGCATGGCCCAGGCGTGCCGGCATGCCAGGGTGCGCTGTGCGTAGGCACAGCGCACCCGCTGTGCCTAGGCACAGCGTCCTGTCACAGGAGACGCTGTGCACAGCGTCCTGTGACGCTTTGCACAATGTGCACAGTGTCACAGTGACGCTGTGCCTAGGCACGTGCCGCGCCTGGCACGGCTCAAGTCCGGCATGGCCCGTGGTCTGAGCCACGGGCCATGCTGGATCTGAATTTTTTTTACCGTGCCGTGCCTGGCATGGCCGTTTGTTACTGGATCGTGCCAAGCACGGCACGGTAATTTTAGAGGCACGATGGGCCTGGGCCATGCCATGCCAGGCACGGCCCAGTGCCCACCTTTATACTTTTATTTGGTCCACGAGCCAAACTTTTCGAGCCTAGCATGGCCCCTGTTACAAGCATGGCCCAGTACTATAGTGACCGGGCCATGCATGGCCCGGTTCGTGCCATGCTAGGCTGGGCATGGCCCGATTCGTGCCATGCTAGGCTGGGCCATGGGCGGCCTGGCCAGTGCCCACCTCTAGTGGCGATGCCCCTCAAATACCATGAGATATGTGGCGGTGGGACAAGCTCTGGCTGGATCAGCTGATCAAACCCTGATCCAGCCTCACAATGGATCCTACTCCTCCCTTGACCCCAGTGCACAAATCATATTCGGCTCATGTTTTTGGTTTGGAAGGAAGGCAAATCTGCTAATCAACAAACAGTGGCTCTACTTCCCAATGACCCTCAATTTTTTCATAATTCCTGATTTTCCTTGCTTGAATCTCACCTGTAATCAGAAAACCATGAAACAAATGACATAAGCATGGAACTTTTAGGTCGTTATAGCTCTGAAACCCTTTTTCCTTTCCTCCAGCAAAGATAGTTTGACATAGCATTTTGAATAATTTCAATGGGAAGAACAAATGTTTTCTTACAGTATGATCTTCCCAATTTTGATCAACCAAGACATGCACATATATAGTTCCCGACAACCAAGGAATCTCCATATCACAGCTTGCTCCACCTCAACTACCTGCCTTAATCCTTTATCAACCAGAACCTTTCTGGATAATGCTTCCTGATAAAGGGTGCAAGTTAAAATGCTTTCTGTCCGGTCATGAAGATCAAAGATGCACAGATGTCTGCTGATTAAAAGATTTACCAGCATCGTTTCTTAAATTGGAATTGCATCTCTGGAATAACAGCAAGGCCAAGAGATTAAAGACTTGCATCCCTAGGCCCCCAAGTCAAACTCCATTCCATCCCAGAGCCTTACTGCAATTTTGCATGATCTACTAAAATTTACTTGCACAAGGACAGGACTTTTGTTTATTTTAAAAAAGGGCCCATGTTGGCAGCACGGCATGCAAAATCATATACAGTACCCCTTCAAGCTCAGTTTTAATACATGAATAGCACAATCTAAAATCTATATCAACAACCAACAACATCACATATTTCAATTAATTTCTTCGCATTGTGTTTTTCGGATATTGCAGAATTGGGTTCTGAAATTGTAGTGGAGGCCTGCCACTTAAACCAAGATGTGGCAGTACAGATATCAGGTCTAGGACCAAATGCAAGGGAAGAGAATTGATGTCAGTTCTACCAGGCAAAGGAAAGACAGAAACTTGACTTTGTTTGCTTATGCTATCAATCAACACAAACATGTTGAATACAGAGAAGTAATTTTACACATGAGACAAATATTATTTAGATTAATTTATTGAAAAGAACATAGAATTACAAATAAAAACCTAGTCTGGCTGTAAAACATGGAACATAACGGTAACTAAAAACTGGCCACCTTTCCCTAGCAAGGAATTATGAACTCTTTGGTATGTATAAGAAAATGGGCAAAACAAATTCCTTCACAGGGCTTTAAAACAAAAGATACGTACAATTCATGAAGCTAGATCAAAGTCTATACAATAAAATCACTGTGCCAAGAAGAAAGTCTTTGTGTGTCCCCAATAATCACTGCTAATTGGTATAATGGCCATACTTATTATTTGTCAGTTTGTGTTCAGCCTGACTCATATACATATATAACATTGATTGCTAGCACCCAAATCTTGAGAATTGACTAATCAGTAAGTATATGAAATTCTACAAGGATTTTTAGATAGATATCAGCATGGAAATTGTTACCGCCAAATCACGTTCCTCGAACGTCGGATAACGGAGAGGGTTCGAAGGGTCACTGGGACGGCGAGGGAATCTTCCGGTGCCTCCTTCTCAACGGTATTCCTGCAAGAAAGTCTCCGGGAACCGATTACACCGATGGGAACCCTCCAACACTTAGTAAGAACTTGAGAAATAGTGAAAAAAGGGCTAAAAGAATTAGCTAAAGAAAGAACTTGGAGTTCAGATCCCTTCTCTCGCTGTGAGCGAAGGTTCTTATACCTGTCCGGAGGTCCCTTTTACCCACTTTTGGAAGGCGGTTGATTCAGAGACGTTATTGTCTGGTAGTGGAAAGGCGGCAAGGCCGACAAGGACAGGTCGCAACAAACGCTGAGCATGTCAGAGGTGTTCCGCCCTACCAGTCCCTTGCCAAACGCAGCGCCACGGATGGTAGGTGGGCCTAGTCATGTCAGATGTGCTCTGTAACGGGTAGTGGTCACACGCGGTTGCAGATGGTTAGTGGGCCACATGGTGGTTGCAAGTGGCTAGTGGACCACGTGGCGGTTGCAGTCCGAGGCCGAGGGACCTTGGGGTCCGAGGCCAAGGGGGACCTTTGGATCCAAAGCCGAGGGGACCTGGAGTTTGAGGCTGAGGGGGACCTGGAGTCCGAGGCCGAGGATACCTTGGGGTCCGAGGCCGAGGAGGACCTTGGAGTCCGAGGCCGATGGGACCTGGAGTTATAGGTTCCGTCAGTCACCCCTTCCGTCAGTCACATCAGATGCCCTCCGCCCTTGAGACGATATGGGTCTACTCTCCGCCTGGCGAAAGGGGCGCAAAACCTCCAAGTGGCTGATCCGATGCACTGCCAATCATAGAGGGACACGTGTCCTTGGGGCAAATTCGACGCAGATGGTAAGGGGAGTCATAACGCCTCCGCTCCGATCGATCCTCACTATCGGATCTGTAAGGATCCTTCTCGAAGTGGGAAAGTCCTTCTGGCTATAAACAGCGTGCTTCGCGTGCTAGATGTTGGTCGAGGCAACTTCGCTAATAGTGGGCGTGCACATGGCTTGCTGGACCAGACGGAATGATTCGAAAATGATGTAAAGCAAGAGGGGCCTTGGACCTGATACTTTGCTTCTGAGACCTTCATCTTCGTCCTCAAGCTCGTACCTTGCTCGAGCCTCTCTTCTGAACCTTGCTACTTCCCTCGCCATTCTTCCTCTTTTGCCCAGGTTAATCCTTCCGATCCTTCCCTGTTTTTTCTTCATCATGACTTCTTCTCCTTCTTGGTCATCCTCTGCCCCACCCAAGGATCGTTTATCCTCCTCGCAGGTGCGAGCTTCCTCATCCCCCACACCTGTGTGGTTTCCTCTCCTCTCCTTCCTTCGAGGATCTTGTTCCTCTGTCCCAACAGCGGATCATCAGCTGGGCCCCCGTCAGGGTCGTCTGGTCGCCGCCGGTCCTCCACCTAGGGTTAGAGCGAAATCCCCGTATGGGGCCGCCTCCACTATGACCAGTCTATAGCAAACCTTAGGGCCCGGTACAGGATTTCGAGCAGCGTTCGGCTATTCATCCCCACCCCCGACGACAGGGTGACATCCTCCCGACCTGGAAGGACCGCCTTGTACAAGGTATTCCTCAAGGGGGGTCTCCGACTGCCTCTCCATCCCTTCATCACCAACCTCCTCGACCTATTCTCCTTAATGCTCGCGCAGTTGGTTTCGAATTCCATTCGGACCATATGCGGTTTCTTGGTGCTGTATCACCTCCAGGGCGTAGAGGCTAGGGTTTTCCTTTTTTGTAGTTTCTACACCATCCGCCAACAATCGGATTGGTGGGTGTTCCAGCCTAGGCCTGGCCGAGCCCTCCGGTTGGGTCTTCCCACGTCCGTTAAGGGGTGGAAGACCCAATTTTTCTTTGCCTACCTCGAGGGGGTGAGGGCAAGGTGGGGGGACCCGGACGTAGGACCAAACAAGAACTCGATAGTGGTCCTGAGGGACAAGGAGGCATTTGGGTAGCTGCTGTCGGCAGCGGTCCCTCGTTGCAACCAACTTCTGACCGAGGAGAATCTTCGACTCGCAGGTATCCTCCTGAGCGGTGGTGAGCAGTCACAAAACTTCCCCCCTTTCTCCTCGTCTGTTTCTTCTTCTTTCTCTCTTTTTTTTGAATAGCTCTGATCTGCCCTGACTTGCACATATATGAGGCCGCCGACTGAGATGCTGATGAAGGCGGTCGCGAAGAGATGGAGGGTCGCGAGCGAGGCAGGAGGATTGAAGAAGAGACGGCCAGCAGGCGGGCAGGGAGATCGCCGCGCCGGTCTTCCAGCCAACGATCGGCGCCCATCCAACGATCAGCAGGCGGGTGGAGAGGTCACCTCGCCAACCGCTCCATCGGCTGCCCCGACGATCGACCTGATCGCTAACACCCCCCCAGAGGAGCCGAGGGCCACGACGATTTTTTTGAATGCGGAGCCATCTGATCCTGCGGCCACACCAGCATCGAAGGGCCTGCCAGCGAGCAGGATGCTGTGGTAGCGAAGGGAGCAACTGCGGAGGGCGCCTCGGCGGGCGAAGGCTGCAGAGGAACGCTGCCAAGGTCCGAGGCGACATCCGCGCCCTCGGCCTCAGCTGATCCTGCGGGGGAGGACCGAGGCGGACCCCTCTCGGATGTCCCTCGCATACAATGATCGCACCGCTGAGCGGATGATGGCCAGGGTTATATGCCGGAGCTCCAAGCGGAGTTCGGTCAACTGGATGCCCCCGCCATCTTTCGGGACGCCTTCGCGGCGCATTTATGGGTAAGTGTCTCTCCCGCCCCCCCTTGGATTTTGTTTTTTTTTTTTTTTTTGCTTCATTGTGCATTAACAAAGGTTTCGCAGGCAGTGAACTCTTTGTCGGCGCTGAGGGACACTGCCCTCCGAAGCCACCGCGCCCACCAGACGACCCTAGCCATCGTGGCCAAGGCCGAGGAGGCTGAGGGTACGCTGGAGGCGGCCCATAGGGAGGCTGAGGTGACCGAGAGGGGCTGGGGGTGGCCCAGAGGGAGGCCGATGAGGCCAAGAGGACCTTGGAGCTGTTCCAGGTAGAGGTCGAGGAGACCAGGTGGCAATGAGCGGCTGACCTGGGGCATGCCCGCACCGCTGAGGCCGAACTAAGGGCTTGCTGACTCGACTGGATATAGCAATCTAGGAGGCGAAGGAGTTCAAGGGCCGGGCCAAGAGCACCGAAGAGATAGCCCAGATGGCTGATGCCCGGGCCACCGATGCTGCCATCCAAGTGAACGATGCCCTTTTGAGAGCATAAGCTGCCAAGGAGAGGGCCGTGGCGGCGGAGATGGTGGCAGCAGAGGCCGTGGAGCGCTATCGGGGCTCCACCGCCTTTGCTAAGAGGTGGCGGAGGGCTTCGCCGATGCCTACCTCCAGGGCTTCCGCCACGAAGGAGAAGGCCGCGTCAGTCTTCGATGTCGCCAGCCTCAATGACCTCGAGCCCGATGCCTTCGAGGAGCCGGAGTGGTCGACTGATGGTGAACCTGCGCTGGCCGATGCCTAAGGACCCGCACCTGCACCTTTTCTTTTATTTCTGCTATTGTATCAAAGTCCGACTTGAGTCGGCGTTTTGTAAACATTTACTAAGTAATGAAAACAATTGATTTTTCTTAAATTTGCGTCTTAAAGACTCTCCAAGTACTTAGCTCAAAGTAGTACGCTTTCTACTTAGTCCGCTTTTATTGGATCCCCGATAGGGCTGCACTAGTCTCGATGGGGTCATAGTATTCGTCCGCTCACCGTGAGCAAGTTCGGGGCTTTGTTGCCGCATAGGACCGAATCCCGGGGAAAGTGCTGAGGCCAGCTCCGGAACTTTCCTTTGCGAAAACTCGAGGTCGGCCTTGGGGTGTTGGTCTTGCAATAGGTTTGTAGCGCCGATCGATCGTCAAAGCTTTAGGGCTGGCCAGGGTTGGTCCTTAGGTGCCGAGCCGATCTCGGGCTTTTGGTGCCGACCGGAGCTGGGCTTCGGTGCTGAGCTGGCCTTAGGTTTTCAATGTCGACCGAAGTCGGGCTTTGGTGCCGAGCTAGCCTCGGGCTTTCAGTGCCGACCGGAGTCGGGCTTTGATGCCGAGCTGGCCTTGGGCTTTCAATGCCGACCGGAGTCGGGCTTTGGTGCCGAGCTGGCCTCGAGCTTTCAATGCCGACCAGAGTCGGGCTTTGGTGCTCAGCTGACCTCAGGCTTTCAGTGCCGACCAGAGTCGAGCTTTGGTGCCAGCTAGCCTCGGGCTTTCCGTGCCGACCAGAGTCGGGCTTTGTGCCGAGCAAGCCTCGGGCTTTGGTGCCGACCAAAGTTGTGCTTTGGTGCCAAGCTGGCCTCGGGCTTTTAGTGCCGACCGGAGTCGAGCTTCGGTGCTGAGCTGGCCTCGAGCTTTCAGTGCCGACTAGAGTCAGGCATTGCTGAAAGGATGAGTTACTTGAACATATCTTTATTAGTCGAGAAGATGAGGCATTCAAACCCAAAAGAATGAAACACTCAAATTCATAACCCAATGTTAGTGTATATTACTGATAGTACTGACGGAGGTTATCAGAATTCCAGGTTCGGAGGAGTGGCTTCCCATCAAGTCATTCGATTCGGTATGCTCCATGGTGGAGGGCCTTGGTGACCCGGTAAGGTCCTTCCTAGTTCGGTGACAGCTTGCCTCCTTCCGTCGGCTTCGAGCCTTGGCCCACCTGAGGACCAGGTCCCCTGGTAGGAATGCCCTGGGGTAGACACGAGTGTTGTAGTACCTAGGGGCTCGCTGGCGATAGACAGCCATCCTGACCCATGCCCAATCGCGTACCTCCTCGATGAGGTCAAGGTTGGCTCGCAGCTGGCTCTAGTTACCCTCCTCATCATATGACTCCATCCGATGACTTGGGATGTCAATCTCTACAAGGATGACAGCCTCAGACCCGAACAAGAGGCTGAAGGTGGTCTCCTTGGTGGGAGCCCGCAGCGTCGTGTGATAGGCCCATAGTACGTTGGGGAGCTCCTCCACCCATCTTCCTTTGAAGTCATCTAGCCGTGCTCTGAGCCCCTATAGGATGGTGCGGTTTGTCACCTCGGCCACCCCATTGGTTTGAGGATAACCGGCGAAGGTAAATCGCTAATGGATTCCCAGCTTAGTGCAGAATCCTGAAGGAAGCGTTGTTGAATTGCCGACCATTGTCGGTGATGAGGGTATGGGGCAACCCGAATCGGCAGATTATGGACTTCCAGAAAAAGGATCTAACCTTGCTCTCGATGATCTTTGCTAATACTTCGGCTTCAATCCATTTGGTGAAGTGGTCAACGGCGACTAGCAGGAACCTACGCTGGTCGAAGGCAAAAAAAATTGGTCCCAGGATGTCCATTCCCCACTGAGCAAGGGCCATGGGGCCGTCAGAGGGCTCAGTTGAGAGGTCGGCTATTGTTGGATGTTAGCATGCCGCTGACAGCTATCGCATCTTCGAACCAGCTCGGCGGCATCTTCCTTTATTGTGAGACAGTAATACTCCTGGAGCAGAGCCTTCTATGCCAGCGTTCTGCCCCCCAGTGGTTCCCACATATGCCTTCGTGGATCTTGCGGAGGATGTAATCAACATCCGTAGGGCCAACGCACTTGAGGATTGGGTATGAGGACCTTCGGTACAGCTGCCCGTCCAGTATCAGGAACTTGGGAGCTCATCGTTTAAGCAGCTTGGCCTTCGCTGGGTCCTCGAGAAGGGCACCATCGGTAAGGTGCTGGATGTAAGCATCCATCCAAGCAAGCTTTTAGCTGACCGACAGGTCATCCTCGACGGCCTCGATGCTTGGAACTTTCAGATGCTCTACATATGTCCTCCCCAGGGCCCCATCGGCCGAGGTGGCCAAACGGGACAATGCGTTGGCTCTGGCGTTCTCACCCTTAAGAATGTAACTAACACTAAAATAAGCAAAAAGAGAGGCCTATGATTGGACCTTACTCAGATAACGGGACATAATGGGATTTCAGGCCTCGTACTCTCCAGCGACCTATCCGAAGACAAGTTGGGAGTCAGTGAAGGCTCTGAGATGCTTTACTCTGAGATGCTTTACTCCTAGCTTCTTGGCTGGCTTCATTCTCACTAGCAAAGCTTCATATTCTGCTTGATTATTAGTGGCGGGGAAAAGGAAACGGAGGGCATACTCCATCGCCTCTCCCTCTGGGCTTGCTAGGATGAGCCCGGCTCCGCTCCCTTGGGAATTCAATGCACCGTCCACATGAAGGATCCAGCCCTCTCTTCCTGTCTCGGCTGTCATATCTGAGGATGCCGAGTTGGGCTCCTCTGATTGCTTCTCGACCCAAGTGCACTCGATCAAGAAGTCAGCTAACACCTGGGACTTCATGACCGACCTTGGCCGGAATGGCAGGTCGAACTCTCCCAGCTTGATAGTCCACCTCACTAGACGGCCGAAGGTGTCAGGACGAGACAAAATCGCTCTGAGTGGCTGGTCCATAAGCACCACGATCAGATGGGTTTGGAAGTAGGGCCTAAAACGCTGAGCAAAGACGATCAAGGCAAAAATGGTCTTTTCGGTCTTGGAATACCTGGTCTCCGCATCATGAAGCACCTTGCTGGTGTAATAAACCGGCCTTTGCATCCCGTCGACATCCATGCGCACGAGCATGGAGCTGATCGTCTCGGGAAAGCTGCGAGGTAGAGGAAGAGCTCCTCCCCGCTGCGCGGCTTGGACAGCAACGACGGAGTGGACATAAAACTCCTTCAGCTCTTCGAAGCCTTTCTAACACTCCTTTATCCACTCGAAACCATTGACCTTACGCAGGGCCTTTAAGAAGGGTATGCATCTCTTCGCTGATTTGGACAGGAAACGGCTCAGAGCTACCACTCTCCCGGTCAAACGCTGCACCTCCTTGTTGGCTAGGGGCTTCATGTCAAGGATGGCTTGGATCTTGTCGGGATTCGCCTTGATCCCCCGTTATGTCACCATGAATCCCAAGAACTTGCCCGCTGTAACTCCGAATGTGCACTTGCGGGATTCAGCCTCATCTGGAACCGGCGAAGATTGCTGAAGGTCTCCGCCAGATCAGTAACATGGTCACCGATGCAGATACTTTTGGTCAACATGTCATCCACGTACACCTTCATGTTGCGCTTGATCTGGTCCTCAAAGACCTTGTTCATCAGTCTTTAGTATGTGGCTCCTACATTCTTTAGTCCAAAGGGCATTACCTTGTAACAGTAGATGCCCTTCTCGGTCATGAATGAAGTAGCTTCTTCATCCGCCAGGTCCATTTTGATTTGGTTATACCCTAAGAAGACATCCATAAAGCTGAGGGTCTTGTGGCCAGATGTAGCATCCACCAACTGATCGATTCGAGGTAGTGGGAAGCTGTCTTTGGGGCATGTCCTATTAAGGTCGGTAAAGTTGACACACATCCTTCAGCTCCCACTGGCCTTGCGGACCATCACCATATTAGCTAGCCGGTCCAGATAGTGCACCTCCCGAATGTGGCCGGCGACAACTAGCTTGTGGACCTCCTCATCAATGGCCTTCTGCCGATCGGGGGCAAAGCTCCTCTTCTTCTGCCGACAGGCCGACACTCTGGGCTGATATTGAGCTGATGGATGATTACCTCTCCAGGTATGCCTGGCATGTCGGACGCCGACCAAGCGAAGATGCCCGAATTGGCCCATAGGAAGGTGAGAAGTTGATCTCGTCCTCCTTGGGAAGAAGAGCCCAGACCTGGACCATTCTCACCGGGTCCTCCCCCAGCAGAAAGGTCAACAAATGCTCGGCTGGCTCTCCCCTCCTCTCCGAATCTTGGGGATCAAGTGACTCAGGAACTGGCGTAGCCATCACCCCCTGAGGGCTGAGGGCTGTATGATAGCAAAGCGGCATTGGGTTCCGCTCCCCGTGCATCTCCCGACTCCCTCACTAGTGGAAAATCTTACAAGCAGTCTCTTAGTGGAGATGACGACATTTAGGAGATTCAGACCAAGTCTCTTGAGGATGGCATTGTAGGCCAAGGGAATTCGGACGACCAGAAAATTCATGAAGACCGTGCTTTGGCACGGCGGCATCTCAGCCGTGACCGGAAGAGTGATTTCTCCCAACCCTCACAGTCTCCGGTGAAGCCTATTAAGGGCATGGTCATAGGCCGAAGGGAGCTGGGGGATAAGTTCATTCGAACAAAGGCATCGTAACTGAGAACGTCGACCAAGCTTCCACTGTCAACCAAAATTCTCTATACAAGAT
This sequence comes from Calamus simplicifolius, assembly GCA_900491605.1. Classification (NCBI taxonomy): domain Eukaryota; kingdom Viridiplantae; phylum Streptophyta; class Magnoliopsida; order Arecales; family Arecaceae; genus Calamus; species Calamus simplicifolius. Next base: position 194,697 of record UESW01004400.1, on the reverse strand, counting down.
ATTTCATGATTGTCATAGATATGACAATGTTGTCATCATTATTGTTAACTACCTCCTCTAGGTCCCTTTTAAAAAAGAAAATTACGGAGTCTAACCCCTTATCCCCTCGTGGCCTCTTGGAAGTGCTGCCCGCCCCCTAGGAAATTATAGCCATGGTCTTCTCAATCAGGATGTTATCGATGCCGACCTAGGGAGGTGGAGGTGCCGACAAGCCTATCGCAGTCGGGTTTCTCCTATGAACGAATTTTTTTAGGTTGCCGTGCTAGATAAGGTCCTTAATCTCCTTCTTCAGCTGGCGACAGTCTTTCGTGTCGTGGCCATGGTCCTGGTGGAAACGACAGTAGAAATTTTTGTTTCAAGGGGCCCCTGACTTCATGGGAGGAGGGCGTTGAAGATATGACTCGCCATCGATTTTCATCAGAATGTGGGATATCAGGGCAGCAAGGGGTAAAGATTCTTCCTAGGGGCAAGTGCTTGCGGTCGGTTGTCCGATCGGTGAGGAGGCTCAAGCCTCCTGGGTCGAGCCTCAATAGGCTCGGACGGGCCTGCTTCTTGCTAGAACCCCCATCCGCCTCACGCCGAAAAGATTCGGCCTCATCGGCGTGGATATACTTCTGCATCCAGCTTAGTAGCTCGGTGTAAGAACTAGGGGGTTTCTTGTCGAGGGAGTAAATGAAGCGGGATGGGTGGAACCCTCGCTTCAAGGCCAGAGTGGTCACCGAGTCTTCGAGATCGTAGACTTCGAGCGCGGTCTCCTTGAACTGGACCACAAAGTCCCTCAACGACTCGCCGCTCCTCTGCTGAACGGCGAACAAGCTGTCGGCCATCCATGGGATCTTTCGGCACGCATCGAAGTGCGCTAGGAAAGCCCTCTCCAGCTACTGAAAGGAGTTGATGCTGCGCGGCAGCAAGTGGAAGTACCAGGCACGTGCAGCTTTCCGAAGGATGGCAGGGATGGCGATGCAAAGGAGGGAGTTGGTCGCTCCCTGGACTACATAAGGACCTTGTAGCTCTCCAGATGGTCCAGGGGTCGATGGTACCATCGTAGGGATCCAGCTAAGGAAGACGAAACCGGATCGAGATCGGTTCCTTCATGATGCGGCGGGACAACGGAGGGTGGCTATCATAGTCCGCCTTCGGTGGATTCGTGATTCTGTGGCTAAGCTTCTCCAGCCGCTGGTTATACTCATCTAGCCGTCAGCTCGGTCCGGCGAGCGATCCGACCATCGAAGGATCCCTCCCTTGAAGACCCCGAGGATGGGAAGGGGTAGCGCTAGTGGGGATGCGCGCGCTCGGTCTCCTTCCCGAGCTGCAGCTTGGAAGAAGCGCTAGCATGGCGAGGAGACCGGGGCCTCTTGGAGGCCTCCCAGCAGTGATGCCTAGGCGAGACGCGGCGGCGGCGGGTCTCCCGATGAGGGGATCTCCCGCGGGTGGACTACTGACTGGATTGAGCCACGCCCGTGCCTAGCGAGGATGGCCTTGGGTGCCGTTGCGCGGCCACCAGCTGTTACTGCAGCTTCTGGACCGTCGCGATAAGTGATTGAACTTGCATGGTTAGGGCGGCGATTCGATCATCTTGGGGTGGTGGCGGTGGCTACACAGGACGTCGGCCTGGGGAGCGAGGGGGCCAGTCTCCGGCTGCTCAGCTCCCTGGCGATGCCCCCCAGTGCAGCTAGTGAAAATCTCCTAAGCATGCGTCACCACCATCTTCTTGCTTGCTCTGGGAAAGAGGATCTGTAGCTGACTAGTTCGAAGCTTTCTACCTCCTTCCTGGCACGCCAATCTGTTTCCGCCAAATCACGTTCCTCAACGTCGAGTAACGAAAAGGGTCCGAAGGGTCATTGGGACGGCGATGGAATCTTTTAATGCCTCCTCCTCAACGGTATTCCTGCAAGAAAGTCCCCGGAAATCGATTGCACCGATGGGGACCCTCCGACGCTTGAGTAAGCAACTTGGGAAACATTGAAGAAAGAGCTAAAAGAATTAGCTAGAGAACTTGGAGTTCAGATCCCTTCTCTCGTTGTGAGCGAAGGTTCTTATACCTGTCCGGATGTCCCTTTTACCCACTTTTGGAAGGCGGTTGATTCTGTGACGTTATTGCCTAGTAGTGGAAAGGCGGCAAGGCCGACAAGGATAGGTCGCAACAAACACTGAGCATGTCAGAGGGGTTTCGCCTGCCAGCCGCCTGCCAGATGCGGCGCCATAGATGGTAGGTGGGCCTAGTCATGTCAAACATGTGTCGTAATGGGTAGTGGCCACGTGCAGTTGCAGATGGTTAGTGGGCCATGTGGTGGTTGCAGGTGGCTAGTGGGCTACGTGGCAGTTGCAATCCGAGGCCAAGGGAACCTTGGGGTCTGAGGCTGAGGGGACCTGGAGTCCGAGGCCGAGGGGGACCTAGAGTCCAAGGCCGAGGGGGTCTTGAAGTCTGAGGTCGAGGGAACCTAGAGTTCGAGGTTGAGGGGACCTGGAGTCCGAGGCCGAGGGGACCTTGGGTCCGAGGCCGAGGGGAACCTTGGGGTCCAAGGCCGAGGGGAACCTTGGGGTCTAAGGCCGATGGAACCTGGAGTCCGAGGCCAATGAGACCTGGAGTTCTAGGTTCCGTTAGTTGCCCCTCCCGTTACCTTAATGTGGACCGATAAGCCACATCAGAAATCAAGTCAAGAAAATTATTATTGATTAACTAATTATGAAGAAAGAAAGATAAGTAGTTCATATTTTGATTTTGGTTGATCGTTCCTTCCACTATTGATACATTATTCTCAATGAAACAGCATTGACAATGTCATAATAAGTTAAAGAAAGAAAGAAAGAAAGAAAGCAAGAAAGAAAAGAATTCGATAATGATACTAATAACGATATGATAAGAGAGCTAATTGTGTCATTAGTATAAAAAAATTTAAGATTTATGTAATTAGAGAGGAATATATACCTTAATGTTTTTAAACACTCTTTTTTTATCTGGGTCAAGACCAATGTTATAGATTGCATCTGGTGGTCAACAACAATGTTATAGTTGCAAAGAGAACCTTGTGGCATGCTAACCTACATGGAATATGCATCAAATTCTCAGCAACTAAAAATTTCTGCATGATTTTCATATAATTAAAGCGTTATTTTCTTAATAGACATCTACCTTCACAAGCTTTATAAAATTGGATTGGTATATTTCCTTGATCCATACAAAATATGCTTTAGCAGTAAGAATAGGTCTTTATTCTAGTTATTTACTTATAAAAAAACAAAGATATGAAGCATTAGGTGGACATCTATCTTCTTATATTATAAAAAGTATAAAAATTTACAATCAAAGTACCAAAAACATGAGAGATGAAAGAAATCATCAGAGAAATACTATTCCTGGCACTTAGCACCTTGATTTCTGGTGGTGGATCAAACCATTTAGGATTTTATCGCCAAACTTGCAGTTGCTTATCCAAGTTAACCTCCAAAGCGGTACACGATTCTTTCTCAGAAAGCATCAGAGGTTTTGCAATGTCAAACTTCTCTTCATTCTCATGAATAATGCGCTTGAGATGTGTCTGTAAAGATGAAAAATAAATCATCTTGTTAGCATGAACCAACCATAATGTTTTAAGGATCCCATAGGACTGACCTTCAGACAGTTTTTTAGTTTCCTGAGGCATCTGCACCAAAAAAAAAAAAAATTCAAATGCTGGATTGAGGATTGAATGGCATCCTCTTTTGCCAGCAAAGGTGTCAAAGCTTGTTCCCACTTTATTATCATCCATCAAGGACTGAAGTAAACCATAAACTTGTCAAAACCCAGAAAAGATTCAACAAGAGCTGTTTCAAGTATTGAACTACTTTTCTTCTAAAATAGTATTCTATGTCTTTGTATACAACAACAACAACAACAAACACTCTGAAGAGAATTGAGTCTAAGATTGCAAATAAAATAAACACATATTAAAATTTCCATATTTGGCTTTTACTGATTTAGAAATTTAGATGATTGTCTGTCATAAAAAACAGGGTACCATGAAGGATTTACAATTGCTAGAGTCCAAACCACCAGGCTTTTTTAACCAAAAACAATACAGGTAAGATAAGGAAGTCTCATGAGGAAGGAAGGGCGTGCCACCCAACTGAAATCAAAGTCTTGTGCCCCTAGGGCTTTCAAACTCTGATCAAGGACTTTGATTTAGTTATGCTGCATAACGGAAAATTTAATATGGAAAAAAAAGCATGATGTTCACATGCTCTCCTACTCAAATACAAGATGAGGTAGGACATGATGGAACTAGAAGTACAAATGGACCAACACATGGTCGACTTTGGGAGCTTTTATCTTTTAAAAGAGGCCACAATATGAAACCAAAGAGGAGTCTCCAGCAAGAAGTTTGGAGTTGCTGAAAGCTTTGCCTATTAGTTTTATGCTTTCAAAGTTCCTTTATACTCATAAGAAGGGCATCTATGACACTTTCAAAAGACTTTTCTATTTTTTTCCATCTCCAAAGAAATCCATCCATTAAGTTCATTGCCAGCATGAATGGAACTCCTTTCTTAGATGTGCAACATGAAAAATGGCAGGCTTGCATATGTGAAAAATATGGATAGGGGTGAACGCACAATCATTTTCTCCGCATGAGATCGTGACAGTGATTGAAGAGTGAGTTCTCAAATCGGAAAAACTAGTACAATAGTTGGAGTCTAGCTCAGGACCAATCAATAAACATCTGTAAAACTGCCTGTAGTGTTAAGAATTTGAGGCAACAAATGAGTTAGACTAAGCTTTTCACTAGAAGAAGCATCTCTGATTAGGTCAAATAATAGTGAAGATGTGAATATTTGTAAGAAAATGATAAATGATCCCCATAAGCTTACATGAATAGGGTGTGTAAATCAAATTCGTGTAGAAGCGCTTAGGACAAATTATTTATTTTGGCCCTGATAGCACATCATATAGATTGTTGGGATGGGGGGTTGCTGGGGGAGGTTTTATACCCTCTTTGGGTAGCTGTTGGGCAAACATAGCAGCACTCTTACTTGCATTAATTATGGAAAGATATGCCGAACAAGCCAGTGGACCCTAAGAACAGTGTGAGTTCCCATGCAAATAACAAAATAAACGATCATCTGGGCACAACTGAGCAGATAGAAAAAAATATGTTTGCTGTTCTGTTGCACGATGGTGCAACGGTGGTCAGGAGACTCATGATAGTTGGTGGGTCGAGCCAGAAGAACAACACAATGCAGCTGAAATATATAATGTGATGGATGTTGACCTCTTGGTCAAATATGGGGTAACGGGATGAATGATAACATATGATGGGGCCAAATCAGGTGCTCATGAGATGACAAACCAGCTGACATGCAAACTTCATGCAGCTGAGAGGACTAAACCTTTTCTGCTGCAAATGCTGCATAAGGTAAGAGGACACAAGGACTAGATTGCCTATAATATTCATAAGGTTCAACGACGAGGAGGACTTGCATAAAGGAACAAAGAGTTAGGCTTTTGTATCTATATGACAGAAAGAAAGAATAGAAATGCACCAATAATATCCTTTTGAACTGGAAAGAGATGATGAGATCAGGAAATTTCTAAACAAATCAAGAATCTCGTGATTATTCAGCAGGTTTAATGCTCTTAATTGGAAGCACACTAAAATAAAAAGTGTCATCAAAATCATCTACCATTGAGCTAAATAATTAATTTCTTATTCCTCTAGAGATTCCAGATTTTCTTTTTGACTACAACCTCAACAACTAGATGGTCATATTTGTAATGAACTCAAAATCATACTCGGGTGTGCCCATGTCAACATGGCATCATAGACACCCAAATTCAGCATAATCATCAACTAGGGATGTAAACAAGCCCAAGCTCAAGCAACCATATCCCTAACTCAGCTCATTTTCTAATTGAACCAGGCTCAAGACAGTCCATTTTATTTTTGAGCAAATGCAAGTTGTTTGAGAACAGCCTGCCACAGATATGTGCAAGGAGCCTGATGCCCTTAAGGGTTTGAGCTAATTTCCAAAATTATATCTCAATGCACTCTTTTTTACAGAAGCTATATTAGTCCTTTATAAACAAATATAAATATTTTTCATTAACAATTCTACAACTCAACTCAACTCATCTAAGCCTTTTCCCAATACATGGGTCAACTACATAATCTGCTTCCTCTACTCTACTCTATTCAGAACCAAGTCGACATTTAAATTATAAATAATTATATTTTTTAATTATTTTTCATTAACAATTAAAATGAAATAATATAGGATATTATCTATCTCTTTATTTATATTGTAAGCTTGATGGAGCAAGGTTTCAGCAATCCAGCCCTTGCTCTAACTTGCCTTGCCTATCAATCAAAAAGCCCAAATTCAAGCCAAATTTTAAAATAAACATGAACTGCTCATGAATTGCTTGCTCATTTAACTGCACCAGCATCAACCATATCATACCCCAATCAGCAATTGGAGCAAAAGGATACTATATCAAAAATATCATCCTTCCTAGGCAATAAGTGCAGTACTCAAAATGTGCCAAAATATGGAATCAGTTCAAAGCTGGAAACCACATCAGCAAGAAACTTGAGAGGGGAAAACCTTCGTACCTGTGGAACGGGCAACATCCAACCATAAAGAGACAAAATAACAGGACCACTGTGATATGCAGTAATATGCATGCAATTTAATATAGCAAGCGCAAAAAAGAGCAAAGCCGAAACCCAATCAAAATCTTAAAGCAATTCATAATTATCTATTTCATTAAACTTCACTCTTGGCCTAAATTACCTCCTGCTCTAAGTTCCAAACACCCATGCAGCATATAACAACCATAGCTACAGAACAGTCTTACATAACGAGATTGGGTGTAGTAATCTCCTAAAATAATTCAAAGAAAAAGGAAACCACAACGCATAATGGAAAACAACATCATTGTTGTTATCCATTAAAAGATATAACAAAATCATTACCAAAAAACACAAAGGCAGCGATTGCCCAGTATAGAACATACTGAACCAGGAAAATCACTGATTTAGGTCTCGTTTATTTCTTTTCTTCCTCCAGAAAAAAGAAAGAAAGAAAGAAAGAAATCTTGAATCAAATAAAAGCTTAAGATCGCATTGGAGAACCATACCTATCGGTCATAAAGTCGGACACTAAAAGCAGGAATGCAGGAAAGAAAATTCGGCCGAGAGATTCCCTCTCGCGCTGGAAAATGGGAGGAGGGGCTGGTCTGGGAATCGGTTGCGGCTAGTGGTCTGGTCACCAGGGATGGGACTGCGCAGGTGGGCAGAATTGGACCGGGTCTAGTCCAACCAACATCCGTTCGGATTGGTTTCAGTTAGAGGCCTGCCTAGCCGAGCACAATTTAGAGACAAACAATTTAAGGGCTGTTTGATTAATCAGTGCTACGATTGTTCTCTGATGGGGCCAATAAATCCTATGGGTAATGATTATCACACTCGGTTCAACCCACAATTAGCCACCCAGGTCAGCCCTCTTCAGTCGCCTCGATCTCGGCTAGTCAGCCTCGGCCCTCTTCGATCGGCCTCTTTGCCTCAACCTCTTCGGTCTCTTCTTTCAATCGGCCTCAGCCTCGGCCCTCTTCGGTCGGCCTCTTCTAGTCGGCCTCAGTCTCGGCAAGTTGGCCTCAGTCCTCTTCAATCGGCCTCTTCCAATCAGCCTCTGTCTCAGCCAGTTGGCCTCGGCTAGTTAGCCTCGGCTCTCTTCGGTCGGCCTCGGTCTCAGCCAGTCGGCCTCGATCTCAGCCAGTCAGCCTCAGCCTCGGATAATCGGCCTCGATCGTCCCTAAGATAGCTGCCCAACCTGCTTTATATAAGCACCCAGTCCTATGATCGAAATTTCTCTGACAAGAGACACGGGAGGTCATCACAGAGGGAAAGAGAGAGAGAGAGGGAACTCACCTTTCTTGGGGTGGGTGCAATAGGAGGCCCAAGGAAAATACCCTCTTCCTCATTGTTCACCTCTATCCTGCCTTTACTCACCATCAATGTCCTTGCTGCTTCCCATCAACAAGCCCTCGATCAGATCTCGACATTCCTAGGGCAACCTCCTGTGTCATGCAAGCAGTGCTCCGGCTATGTGACGGTGAACAAGGAGCAAAGCAGAGCTCTCTTCTATTGGCTTACTGAACCTGCCAGTGACGCCTCTACCAGCTTCATCATGTCTCCGTCCCGATGCCTCCGACTACCGGCTTCGTCCCAACTATCATAGCCTTCCATGGCTCCGTCCCGGCCACCTCCAACTCTCGGCTCCATCTCGACGCCTCCGACTCCCGGCTCCATCCTAACGCCTCCAACTCCCGGCTCCGTCCCGGCCATCCTGGCCTTCCACAGCTCCATCCCAGCCATCCCGGCCTTCCACGGCTCCACCCCAGCCTTCCACGGCTCTGTCCCGGCCTCCTTCTCCCCTAGGCATCCCAGTCCAGCACCAGGAGTTGGACCCTACTCGGACTTCTCCCCTAAGATTGGTAATTGTACCAGCCTCGCAACACTTGGCCTCGCGGAGACAGGCTTCTTTCTAAAGCCAATCAACTAGCATGTAGATGATTGTGCAAGTTGTAAATGCATGTGAATTATTAATCAATAAAATATTTATTTGGTGATTCATCACATTGCATCTTTCTGAAATGAATTCTTTTGTGATGGAGTCCTTAAACCATAATCAATTCAATAAAGAGAGGGTTTATTGATGGTTTTTAAAATGGTCGCACCAAAAGATATATAGTTATAGGATAACTATGTATCAAGTATAGCTTGTTTATATAATATGGGTTGGTTGTCCTCTTTACCAAGTGTTGACCCACTTATTGATTTTGACGATTAACAAAAGCAATGAGTATATTTCTTGTATTACTAATAAAATTATTAAGTGTTTAGGAACTTAGAAAGGTTAAGTTATTCAAATGATATATAAAATTAAGTTTGAATTAGTCTTTTAATAAAAATATTTAAGTCAGAACTTGGAGCCGACACCCACTGTGTCTGGAGCCAACCCCATAGCGTATCAGAACAGTTCAATATTTTTGGCACAGTTTGGAGTCGACACCTGATATGCTAAAGCCGACTCTAACCTGAGATACAGAGAAGTGCTTTCTGCATCAGTTTTTGGAGCCGACACCTGAGTTTTGGAGCCGACACCTGAAGTTTTGGAGCCACACCTGGAAATGATAGAGCCGACTCTAACCTGAGAACAGAGAGTGCATTTTTGGGACATCGTTAGAGTCGACACCCTCAAAAATTAAGCCGACTTCAGAACGCATCGAGCCGATACCACAGTTTCTCAGAGCTGACTCCCCGACGGACGTTTTGTTACTTTTTTTGGAAACCCGACTTGGAGCCGACACATGAAAAGTTGGAGCCGACTCCAACCTGTCAGGAATGGAATTTCAAATTTATCAAAACGGATTCCAACGGTAACATTTCTTCACCTAACCCCCAACGGATCTATTTCTTTGCATGAGGAAGCAATCCAAATACTTTGTAACGCTATTTTTCACCTAATCTTGGATTAAGGAAGATTATAAAAAGGGCATCGTCTATTTGAAAATAGAGGATGAGAAAATAGAGAAAAATAGAAAGAAGAAAACCAGAAAGAAAAAGAGAGAAATCATCTATAGTTTTTCAAGAGAAAATCTCTGTGCTCAAAGCCATCAATTGAAGAGTGATAGAAGAGAAAAACAAAGGCGTTTCAAGATTAAATCCGAAGGATTTCCATTGATTTGAAGAAGAGGAGCTAGAGCCCTAAATTTCTAACTTCTCTTCAACGAGCTTCGTTCAAGAATCATAGTTCAAATCCTGTTAGCTCATTCAGAAGAAGAGAGGAAAGAAGAAGAAAAGCTCAACTTCAAATCGCTTCAAAATTAGGCTTTTTATTTTTATTTATTTACGTTGCATATTTGCTCATTTGAGGAGCTTTAAATTGTTGTAAACTTATATTTGAATAGTTTGCTGTCTAATTCAATCAGGGGATTGAATTAGTTGAGGCAGTTGGCCTCGGGGTAAGCTAAGTGTAGCATACGTTGGATTGTGTGCTGGTGAACCGTGAAAACCAGCTGGGTTCGTTGTGACCCCGTGAAAACAATAAGTTCGAGTTGTGATCTTGCAAAACAACTCAGCTGTAATCAGGATGATTATAGTGTGGACCCAAGAGTTGCTTGGGAGTGGACGTAGGTGTTGGTAATACCGAACCACTATAAATATCTTATGTTTGTCGTGATTGTCTCTTTATCTTTCTCTCTCTCTTATTGTGCTTTACATTATTGCATCACTTCACTTGTGCACATTAACTTAGTGAAATTATTTTTTAAAGTGTAAAATTTTTTAAAGAACCCAATTTACCTCCCCTCTTGGGTTGTCCATCTGGACCAACAATTGGTATCAGAGCTTGTGCTCATTTCGGCTTGATTTAATATCAAGAGTTAAAGATCCAAATGGCAGCTCAAGCTGGATCATCTTTTCTGAAGGTCAATCCACCAATAGACCTCCTTTGTTTAGTGGCACAAATTATTCTTATTGAAAAGCTAGAATGAGAATTTTTATTCAAGCTTTAGATTATGAACTATGGAGTGTAATTATTAATGGTCCTAGCACACCCACACACATAGTTGATGGATCTATAGTTCCTAAGCCCGAAAGGGATGGAATGAAAATGATAGAAAAATGGCTCAGCTTAATGCCAAGGCCATGAATGTCTTGTACTGTTCTTTGGATGCAAATGAATCCAACAGAATATCAACTTGCATTTCAGCCAAAGTAATATGGGATAGGTTGGAAGTTACTCATGAGGGTACCAACTAAGTCAAAGAATCTAAAATCAATATTATAGTGCACAAATATGAACTTTCAGCATGGAACAAAATGAATCAATCACATGCATGTACACTAGATTCACTGATATTGTAAATGGTTTAAAAAGTCTTGGTAAGACTTATACTAATTCTGAATTAGTGCACAAAATTCTTAGGTCTCTTCCAAGATCATGGGAAGCCAAAGTGACAGCAATCCAAGAAGCCAAAGACTTGAACGTCTGACCTTTGAGGAGCTACTTGGATCCTTGATGACCCATGAATTGACAATGAAACAACATCAAGAGGAAAAGGTGAAAAAGAAGAGAACAATTGCACTCAAGTTGCTGAAAGTGAAAAGAACAGTAGTGAAGATGATGAAGATGATGAGACAGCTCTCCTTGCTAGAAAATTCAAAAATTTATGCAAAGAAGGAACCCTTCCACAAAAGAAAGTCTAGAATAAAAATGGAAGGAGAAAGAGAAAAGAAAAGGATAAGGAAAAGGAGCCCTTAATATGTTATGAATGTAAGAAGCCAGAGCATTTCAGATCTGAATGTCCTCAATTAAAGAAGGGATACAAGAAGAAAAAGAAAGCCTATGTTGCAACTTGGAGTGATAGTGAAGAGTCTTTATTTGAAGAAGAACAAAAAGAGGTTGCCAACATATGCTTCATGACAAATGACGACAATGAGGTAAATTTTGAAACCCCCAATGTTGATTTCACTTTTGATGAGTTATATGATGCTTTCAATGAATTAATTAGTGATTCAAGATTTTGAGAAACAAGAATAAATCTTTGAAAACTGAAAATTTAGATCTTCTCAAAATGAAAAATGAACTTGTTTTTGAGATCAAAAATCTAAAATCTGAAAAAGAAGAAATATTGAAAGAAAAAGAATCAATTTATGAAGAAAATCTTAATTTAAAGAAAGAAATTGATAAATATAAGAACATTGTTTATAAATTTACAAATAGCTCAGAAAAACTTAACTTACTATTGAATAATCAAAGAGCTATTTTTGATAAAGCTGGTTTAGGATATAGACCACACATGAAACAAAAATATGTCAATAATTTCTTTATGAAGAAAAATGATATTTCATGTTATCACTGTAACAAAAAAGGACATAAATCTTAAGAATGTAATTTCAAAATATCTCATAAGAACTTAAATCATAAAGGCAAGAAAATATGGGTTCCAAAAGGAATAATCTTTATTGCTACTAACCATGAAGGACCCAAGAAGGCTTGGGTACCTAAACATAAGATTTGATTACCTTGTAGGAGTGTCTTGCGGCCAAAGGATCAAAAAGAAAATGATATCTTGATAGTGGCTGCTCAAGACACATGATGGGTGATAAGGAGCAATTCATCACCCTTGAAATCAAAAGAGGAGGAGTTGTAACTTTCGGATATAATGGCAAAGGCCAAATTATGGGCTTTGGTAAAATTCAAATCACTTCCTCTACTTTTATTGAAAATATTTTGTATGTAGATGGATTAAAGCATAATTTAATTAGCATTAGCCAACTGTGTGATAAAGGTTTCAAAGTTTCCTTTGAAGCTTCTATTTGCACTGTATTAAATCCCATTGACAATGCATTATATTTGTTGGAAATAGAAATAGCAATGTATACTTGATTGATTTAGATAATATATTTATTAGTAATCATTGCTTAATTGCTGATAATGCTAAAGTAAATGAGATTGGATGGCTATGGCATCATAGACTAGGTCATGCAAGCACACACTTAATTTCAAAATTAATTAGAATGGATTTAGTTAAAGGACTTCAAAATTAATTTTGAAAATAATAGAATTTGTGATGCATGTCAATTTGGAAAATAAACTAAAAATTCTTTCAAATCTAAAAATATTGTTTCCACTACTAGGCCACTCGAGCTACTTCATATGGACCTTTTTGGACCTACTAGAACCACCAGTCTAAGAGGAAAGAAATATGGTCTTGTGATAGTAGATGATTATTCTAGATTCACTTGGGTATTATTTTTAGCTCACAAAGATGAGACTTTCCCTATATTTTTGAAATTCTTCAAGAAAGTCACAAATGAGAAAAACAACACCATAGTGTCTCTTAGAAGTGATCATGAAACTGAATTTGAAAATCATTTATTTAAAAATTTTTGTATTAAAAATGACATTCATCATAACTTTTCTGCACATAGAACACCTCAACAAATGGAGTTGTAGAAAGGAAAAATAGAACTCTAGAAGATATGGCCCGTACCATGCTATGTGAAAGCCAACTCCCAAAGTACTTCTGGCTGGAAGCCATAAACACACATGTTACATCCTAAATAGAGCCTTAATTAGACCAATTTTTAAGAACACTCCTTATGAATTATAGCATAATAGGAAGCCTAACATTAGTTACTTTCATGCATTTGGTTGTTGATGTTTCATTCATAATAATGGTAAAGACAAACTTGGAAAGTTTGACGCTAAATCTGATGAAGGTATCTTCTTAGGATATTTCACTTCTAGTAAAGCCTATAGAGTATTCAATAAGAAGTATTTAATTGTAGAAGAATCAATTCATGTAGTGTTTGATGAGTCTTTAGCATCAAATTTGGAAAAGATTGATGATGAGGAAGATACAAATTTGCTTGAAAGAGATATTGAAAAATTGAATATAGATGTATCTTTAGATCATGAACTAGAAGCTAAAGATAATGATTCACCTAAGGATGATGTTATTGATACTACTCGTAATGATGTAGATCTACCTAGAGATTGAAGATATGCTTATGGTCATCCGAAGAATTGATTATAGGTGATCCATCTCAAGGTGTAAGAACTAGATCATCAATGAGAAATATCAATAATCATCTTGCATTTATGTCTCAAATAGAAACCTACAACTATCGAGGAAGCCGAAAAAGATAGTAATTGGATGTTAGCTATGCAAGAGGAATTAAATCAATTTACTAGGAATAAAGTATGACCCTTGTAGATAGACCCAAAGGTCATCCCGTTATAGGATCTAAATGGGTATTTAGAAATAAATTAGATGAAAATGGCAATGTAATTAGAAATAAAGCTAGATTAGTTGTAAAAGGATATAATCAAGAAGAAGGAATTGATTTTAATGAAACTTTTGCTCCTATTGCTAGATTAGAAGCAATTAGACTATTACTTGTATTTGCATGTCATATGAACATTAATTTATTTCAAATGGATGTAAAAAGTATTTTTAAATGGATTATAAATGAGGAAGTGTTTGTAGAACAACCACCTGGTTTTAAAGATCATGAATTTTCAAATCATGTTTTTAAACTACACAAAGCACTATATGGTTTAAAACAAGCACCTAGAGCTTGGTATGATAGGTAAGCAAATTTCTAATTAAAAATAATTTTACTAGAGAAAATATTGATAAAACCTATTTTTAAAAAGAAAAGATAAAGATTTATTAGTAGTACAAATCTATGTAGATGATATCATATTCGGTGCTACTAACGATCTTCTATGTCAAGAATTTGCAAAGTTGATGCAGGGTGAATTTAAGATGAGCATGATAGGAGAACTTAACTTCTTCCTTGGACTACAATTAAATAAGAAAGGAGGGGATTTTCATCAACCAAACAAAGTACATGAAAGAAATTCTCAAGAAGTTTGGAATGGAATCAGTTAAACCCCTTGGAACTCCTATGAGTCCTTCATGCAAATTAGATAAAGATGAAGATGGTAAGCAAATTGATCAAAAATATTATAGAGGTATGATTGGTTCACTACTTTATTTAACGACAAGTAGTGATATTATGTTTGCTGTTTGTTTATATGCTAGATATCAATCTGAACCTAAAGAATCTCACTTAATTGCTGTTAAAAAGAATTCTAAGATATTTGAATGGAACTAAAAATGTAGGATTATGGTATTCTAGAGACTCAACATTAGATTTAATTGCATATTCTGATTCTAATTATGCTGGTTGTAAATTAGATAGAAAAAGTACAAGTGAGCATGTCAATTTTTAGGTAATAACTTATTCTCTTGGTTTAGCAAAAAGCAAAATCCGGTTGCATTATCAACTGCTGAAGCTGAATATGTTGCAGCTGAAAGTTGTTGTGCTCAAATCCTTTGAATTAAGCCACAACTTGAAGATTATGGTATAATACTTGATAAAACACCAATTAAATGTGATAATACTAGTGCAATAAATCTAACTAAAAATCCAATTCAACACTCACGAACTAAACACATTGAAATAAGATATCATTTCATTAGAGAATATGTAGCTAATAATGATGTTTGTCTTGATTATATTTGTACTAAATAATAATTAGTGGACATATTTACAAAACCTAAGTGAAGAAAGATTTTGTTATCTTAGAGAGAGTTAGGAATTTGTGAACCATCAGAATGATTTTAAAACTCCTAGGAATGACTTTCTAGAATTCATTCATTTTCTTGAAAAATCTTTTGTGATTCTAAGAAAAACTCATATAGATATTTGAACCCTTTGATTCACCACATTCCAATGAATTTTATCCAAAATTTATTGATTATTTTTTTGATAAGTTTCAGATCCTTTGAAACTCTCATTTATTTTCTGAAACTGTCTTGGAGTCGATACCTCTATTAGTGGAGTCTACCCTTTCTGTGTCGCTCTCTGTCTGAGACCTTGGAGCCGACACCCGCTTTTGCGAGCCGACTCTATTTCGAGCGCTAACTATGTTAGCGACTTGGAGTGACACCTCGCTTTGCGAGAGCCGACACCTTGTGGTCCCAGTTGACTATTTTAGGGCAGAGTCGACACCTAGAATCTATCTAATCCATCACTCCCTAGCAATCTATGGCACCTAAGCATCGAGGATCGGTATTTGGAGCGCCGGTGATGACAGGAAAGAGGACTGTAAGGCATCCGGCATGTCAGCCTTCGCCCAGCTCGTCTTCAACGTCGTCGTCCTCCACTCCTAGTGCCATACCTGGTCCTTCTTCTCCACATGTTGATCTCTTAGCAGGAAAGGTTATAACTATGGGTAGAAAAGTGGACTTCGGATTCTTTGAAGCTGAGGGTTTCTCTCTTGGTAGGCAAATTAAAGAAATGGATGGGAGAAGGTATGTTTATTAGATGTTTCTACTTATCCGCCCTTGTTAAGGATTTTTATCTTAATTTGTCTAGAGGAGACGGAGGCATTGTCAGCTATGTGAGAGGTACTAGAATCCATCTTACTTATGAAATTTTGGGAAGTTTGTTAGAAATTCCTGATATTGGACCTATTGTCAATTCCCACAGTGAAAGAGGTGAGGCACTATCAAGGATGCTTGGTAGAGAAATTGCTGAATTTGAGGAAATAAGAGCAAACCAACTACCACTAGAGTTAAGACTTTTGCATAATATTTGTAGCAGGATATTATTCCCTAAAACTGGTCGTTTTGAGTATGTATCTGAAAGGGACATAGTAGTTATGGATTCTGTAGTGACCAGTCAACCAATCAACTTATATGGAATGATGATTTGGTATATAGTGAGGTAGGTAGTAAGAAGAGGTCAACCCTTCCATATGGTATGATTTTGACTATGGCTTTTCAGAGCCAAGGTGTTAATATTTTGGATAATGAGCCTTTAAAGAGCCTTAGGCACACAGATTATTATAATAAGGCTACCTTGCACCGTATGGGTTTCGTAAAAATCAATGGAAACTAGGAAAGGAAAGGTAATCAGAAAGATAGAGCAGCTGATATGGACACTGCGACCCCTGGTCCATCTGAGGCAGAGCCTTCTGTGAGGCACCCTTCACCAAGTCCCAGTAGTCCTGCACCTCTGCACCTGCACCTCATCATTTGCTTAGGCTTTTATTGGATTTTCTGAAATTCAATTGAGCAGCTAAAATCTCTAATTTTGGATCATGAAGATAGAATGAAGGCTGAACTTGAGGATCATCTTATGAGATTTAGGCAACATTTCTTCTTTGGAGGACAGATCAGTGTGATAGAATCATCTTTGAGCACATCTTCTTTTACCTTGATGAATGACATTAGGTTGATATTTGACAAAATCAAGGACATTGCTGGTGATTCTGATACATATTCTAAGTGCAACGCAGAACTTCAAGAAAAAGTCACAGTTACATATGCTTTAGTTGAGAAGTTGCTAAATGACTTTATGAAAATTCAAGAAAAGGGCATGGGATAAATTCTAGAAGAGCTGAAGAGAATTCCGAGATTTTGAGATGTTGCATGCTTTGTTTTTTCTTTTGAACTTTAGTTTGTACTTAGGACAAATTATGTACTTTAATGTTTTCATGTATTTTGAAGTAATATGGATGTTGTAATGACTTAGTACTTTGATGAAATGTAATGATGTATTTTGCAAAGAATTAATGAATATTCTGAATGACTTTATACTCAATGAATGCAATTTGAAATTGACATTATTCTTTTTGAGTTAAACATTCTTATGTTTATACTTTTATAATATAAAGGGGGAGAAAGAATAGTTGATGTTGATTTAAGCTAAATGAACTTCTTTCTAACCTTTTTGTTGATAACAAAAAAGGAGGAGAAATGTTTGTTTACGTATATGCATTATGTATTTGATGTTAATCTAGTTATAACATACATGAGAAAGATGTTTTTATATATGTTAAGTGTTAAATGAATTTGGTTATAACATATATGCATTGAATGAACTTAATTTGGTTATCATAGAGGAGCTACCTCATTCAGGGGGAGCTTGACTATGAGAACTTTTATATTTTAAAAATTTTAATGTTTAATCATGCATATACTCAATGTTTTTATCATCATAAAAAAGGGGGAGATTGTTGACCCACTTATTGATTTTGATGATTAACAAAAGCCATGAGTATATTTCTTGTGTTACTAATGAAATTAATAAGTATTTCAGGAACTTAGAAAGGTTAAGTTATTCAAATGATATACAAAATTAAGTTTGAATCAGTTTTTAATAAAAATATTTAAGTTCAGAACTTGAAGCCGACACCCACTGTGTCTGGAGCCAACCCCAGAGCGTATCAGAATAGTTCAATATTTTTGGCACGGTTCGGAGTTGACACCTGACATGCTAGAGCCAACTCTAACTGAGACACAGAGAAGTGCTTTCTGCGTCAGTTTTTGGAGCCGACACCTGGAGTTTCGAGCCGACACCTGAAGTTTCGGAGCCGACACCTGGAAATGATAGAGCCAACTATAACCTGAGAACAGAGAGTGCATTTTTGGGACATCATTAGAGTCGATACCCTTGAAAATTAGAGCCGACTTCAGAACGCGTTGAGCCGACACCACAGTTTCTTGGAGCCGACTCCCCATGGATGTTTTGTTACTATTTTTGGAAACCCAACTTGGAGCCGACACATAAAAAGTTGGAGCCGACTCCAACCTATCAGGAACGGAATTTCAAATCTATCAAAACGGATTCCAACTGTAACATTTCTTCACCTAACCCCCAACGGATCTATTTCTTTGCATGAGGAAGCAATCCAAGTACTTTGTAACGGCTATTTTTCACCTAATCTTAGGTTAAGGAGGATTATAAAAAGGGCATCGTCCGTTTGAAAACAGAGGATGAGAAAATAGAGAAAAATAGAAAGAAGAAAACCAGAAAGAAAAAGAGAGAAATCATCTAGTTTTTCAAGAGGAAAATCTCTGTGCTCAAAGCCATCAATTGAAGAGTGATAGAAGAGAAATCCAAAGGTGTTTCAAGATTAAATCCGAAGGATTTCCACCGATTTGAAGAATAGGAGCTAGAGCCCTAAATTTTCAACTTCTCTTCAACGAGCTTCGTTCAAGAATCAGAGTTCAAATCCTGTTAGCTCATTTAGAAGAAGAGAGGAAAAGAAGAAAAGAAGAAAAGCTCAACTTCAAATCGCTTCAAAATCAGGCTTTTCTATTCTTATTTATTTACATTGCATATTTGTTCATTTGAGGAGCTTTAAATTGTTGTAAACTTATATTTGAATAGTTTGTTGTCTAATTCAATCAGGGTATTAAATTAGTTGAGGCAGTTGGCCTCGAGGTAAGCTAAGGGTAGTTTACGTTGGGTTGTGTGCTGGTGAACCCGTGAAAACCAGCTGGGTTCGTTGTGACTCCGTGTAAAACAACAAGTTCGAGTTGTGATCTTGCAAAACAACTCAGCTGTAATCAAGGTGATTATAGTGTGAACCCAAGAGTTGCTTGGGAGTGGACGTAGGTGTTGGTAACACCGAACCACTACAAATATCTTGTGTTTATCGTGATTGTCTCTTTCTCTTCTCTCTCTCTTATTGTGCTTTACATTATTGCATCACTTCACTTGTGCACATTAACTTAGTTAAATTGTTTTTTAAAGTGTAAATTTTTTTAAAGAACCCAATTCACCCTCCCTCTTGGGTTGCCATCTGGGCCAACACCAAGGAGTATGGTAACACTGGTATAACATGCAGGTAAGGTGTATGGCATCTCACTGAATGTGACCAATCTGCGGAACGCTCTTCTGCCAAGAGGTATTCACGAAGGGATATGGGTATAAGTGTCCTTCTAACCTAAGATCACCATGGTAGCTTGCAAGCAGCCTACTATACTTAGGTATCAGACTATCTGAATTTTTAATCCAGTGATAGAAGGTTTCTGCGTGCAGTCAAGTACTTATAGAGCAGTGAGTGGATCAAGATGGAATTAACCCCTCCAAATAGTTTGGAGTGAATGTCTCACTGTGTTTCAATTTAGCAAAACCTTGGCCAGGATAGTCCTTGTGAGAAGTCACATGATTTGTAAAGTTGAGACACTTTATGGATGAGCTGATTAAGGGTTGGCAGTTAAACCCTAAGTCATCTTGAGCATTAAGGGTCAAAGGGATGAATTATATGGTAACCGTATGCCAAAGGTTCCTGATTGTTGCTCTGCAACCTTTAGCCTATTCGAATGTCGGGTGTCATTGCTAGATGGCGACTTCGATTAGTATTGAAAGTGTTCTAGTGCTATCGACTTAGTGTTCGAACCTATGGGGTCACACATCATAGGGAATTCTGCCTGACTTGATGACTGAGAAACTAAATGTTAGTAATTAATTGAAGAATTAAATTGGCAATACGATTGCTAGCTAGCTCAATTTGATTGAGCTATGATAATTTGGGTCAAATCAAATGTGATTTGGTTTGAGCTCGATTTAGGTTCAATTGAGCCCAATGTTAACTTCCTTATCCGTTTGAGTTCAAAATTATGAATTTATATTTCAAATTAATTTTTAAATTTAAGTTTGAATTTAAATTTTGAATTCAAATTTTAAATTTGAATTTAAAAGGGATGTTGATGACCTCTCCCTAATTAACCCCATTCCTTCTCTTCCTCTCCTTTTCTCTCTATGGCTTCCAATTTTATGGGGCTGATGATAAGCATTAAAAGGGGCGACTTTTAGTTGAAAAGAAAGAGGAAGGATTCTTCATAATCTTCACCCCTTTTCTTTCCATGGTTTTTATTTTATGGGACTAATGATTGGCGTTAAAAGGGACGGTTTTTGGTTGAAAAGGAAGATGAATGATTTTTTTCTAATCTTCCATCCCTTTTCTCTCTACAATTTTCAATTTTATGGGACTAGTGATTGGCGTTAAAAGGGATGGTTTTTGGTTGAAAAAGAAGAGAAATGATTTCTTTTTCTCTCCATGGTTTTCATTTTTATGGGGCTACTGATGGGCATTAAAAGGAGTGGTTTTTGGCTAAAAAAAAAGAAGAAAGAAAGGAGAGAAGAAGAATTTTGGGGTGTAGGGATCCTAGCAATTAAGCTAGGTCTTAGGAAAGAGAAAGGAAGGGTTTCCTTTAGATCTTCTCTACCAAAATCTATCCTCCATATTCTTTTATAACTCCAAGAGCACCCTGGTGTTGAAAAAAAGAAACCTAGTCATCGAAGCCTTGGAGAGGAGCTAGCACTCCAAAGAAGCTGGTCATAATCAGAACCCTATTGTGGATTACCTGTAAAAGCCATTCACCTTTGTGTGGCTCATAGAAGTACTACCTACCATCGCCTTTCATTGCTGCGAGAGTCGTTAAGCATCCAAAGATAAGAGATTTTATAGTTACTGGTGACTTAGATATGATCTAAAACACTAGGCCACAAACATAGATATGATCTATGCTATTTGTATTTATA
Organism: Calamus simplicifolius; assembly: GCA_900491605.1. NCBI lineage: Eukaryota > Viridiplantae > Streptophyta > Magnoliopsida > Arecales > Arecaceae > Calamus > Calamus simplicifolius. The sequence continues at coordinate 173,800 of UESW01004400.1, read as the reverse complement.
CAGATTTGATTTGTGTACTTTTCTTTTACACTTTTATATATAATTTTCATATCATGATCCTATTGTAGACTGATATTGGATTAGATCTAATATTTTATTGCTTTCGTTGCAAATATATTTTATAAAATTTTAAAATGCATACATGTAGCCTACAAATAGATTAACTTACACCATCGACTCTCGGATAGCTCAGCAAGGATGGCTATATGGAGCGCATCAGGTAAGGCCATCAAGGGCCCAATCGGAGAGCAGCAAGCTTGCGACGGAGGCAGCTCCTCATCAACACCACCACAAGTTTACGACTACATTAATGTGGTTGATGGTGCCACATAAGTGTTAATGGCCAGGGCTAACTGACGACAAAGACCAAATGAAGCACCCCGCTCCAAAGTGTCTCTCTCTCCGAAGCGGCTCCACTCTAAGGCAGCCCCTCTTCTCCGAAGTGGCCTCGCTCCAAGGTGCCCCCCTTCTCTCCGAGGCGGCCTCGCTCCTAGGCAACCCCTCTTCTCTGAAGCGGCCCCACCCCAAGGTAGCCCTTTCTTTTCGAAGCGGCCCCGCTCCAAGGCGGCTCTCTCTCTTCGAGGCGGCCCCGCTCCTAGGTGGCCCCTCTTTTCCAAAGCTAACCTGCTCCAAGGCAGCCCCCTTCTCTCCGAGGCGGACCCTCTTCTCTGAAGTGGCCCCGCCCTAAGGCGGCCCTCTCTCCGAAGCGGCTCCGATTCGAGGTGGCTCTCCATCTCAAGGCGATTTTCGCTTCGGTATTAGTCTCTACATCAACTCCCGAATGAGTCACGATGCCTATGTGACCCCCACGGAAGCTAGGCCCACCTACCATCTGGCCCACGCGCTCGACAAGACCAGGCCCACCAACCATCCTTGGCCCACATCCCTGACAAAACCAGGCCCACCAACCGTCTTCAAGTTCACATAATCACCATGAGTCTATCAGACATTCTCTTTCATGGAACTCCATGTGGCTGACCAACGGATGAAGACCAAGGGTCCATAAAATGGGTAGGAAGGACCCTTGGCGAGGTATGAACACTTAAGCACCCAGAGAACTGGTTCTTTCTTTCAAGCTTCTTCAAGCTTACGGCTGTGATCTCGACCACTGACTTGACCGTCGGAGGGTCCCCACTAAAACTTCTAGCCCCGAGACTTTTTGCAGGTCTTTCACCAGCGAGGAGAAAGCTTCACTAGCGACCTCACAGTGTTTTCTAACGATCATCATCGGTGACCGGGTGTCAACAGATTGGCGTGCCAAGTAGGGGGAGAGAGAGTAGAGCTCTGTGACATTAAATTACAAGCCCTCACTCCCTTTGCGACAACGATGGTGGTAATGCATGCTCGGGAGGCCTCCATTAGTTATGCTGCGGGGCATTGCCAAAAAGCAGAGCAGCAAGAGGCTAACCCTCCTACTGCTAACCCTCCTGCTACTTCCGCACCACCATCTATGGCCACTCAAGCTAAGCAACTGGCCACACTCATCCAGCAAGTCTAGACCCTAATCGTGGTGGTCCACGGACTGCAAGAGCAACAGTTTGTGGCCACCCAGCACTAGTTCAGGCCTCCTATGCCGCCTGTGGCAATTGCACCAACCAGCCAACAATCCACTCAGGGGAGATCTCCTCAGCAAGAGACTCGCTGCCATCATGTCTCACCCAGACGACACCGTCAAAGGACCCTCAAGAGATCACGGTCTCCCATTCATAGCTTGGTGACTCTTCTCCCAGGCGATGGCATGGAGAAGAGCCCAAACGAAGGTACCACCACCCGCATTCTTTTCCTTCTTGTTCATCTTTCGAGTCATCAAGGAAGGTGTCAGCTATCAACCACAGGGCAGAGAGACATTTGGACAAGTACCACCGGTGGTTAAAGGAGCTCAACAGGAAGATTAATAACCAATCGGAGGTGGACTACGATACCCGTCCTCCCTTCACTCGCCGTATCTTGGAGGAGCCTGTTCCCTTCAGGTTTCGTCTTCCTCAACTGGATCCATATGATGGTACTACGAATCCACTCGATCATCTCAAGAGCTACAAGGCTCTCATGCAAGTTCAAGGGGCGACTAATGCCCTCTTATGCAAGGCTTTTTCAGCTACCCTATGGAAGGTCGTGCGTGCTTAGCACTACCGCCTGCCCTCACACAGTATCGAATCCTTTCGATAATTAGAGAGGACCTTCTTGGTATATTTTGATGCCTATCGAAGGATTTCATGGGTGACGAACAGCCTGTTTTTCATTCGACAAAAAGAAGAAGAATCTCTTAGAGACTTTGTGGCCCATTTCAAAATGGCTGCCCTCAAGGTCTACCACCTAAATGATGCGGTGGCAACCCTGGCGCTAAAATGGGAACTTTGTTCCTCCCATTTTACTTTCTCCCTCGATAAGAAGCCCCCCTAGCTCCTACGCCGATCTCTTGAGCCACACACAAAAGTACATCCATACCGACAAAGCCGACTCACATGCAGGGAGACCGAGGGAGGGTTCAGTAAGAGGTCAGCCCGCACGAAGTCAACCAAACCCTCTCGCCCTAAGAAGCCCAAGCCACTGTGCCGATCGGATAACCGACACCGAAGTCTTGCCCCTAAGGAAGATGAGCTCATCGCTCTTCTCACTCCCTAGTCTTACATTCTCATGGAAATCGAAGGTGAACCATACTTCCAGCGCCCTCCCTCGATGAAGAAAGGAGTTGCCCATGACAAGAGTCATTATTGTCATTTCCATCGGGACTATGGCCATAACACTAAAAATTTTATAGTCTGAAGTGCGCTGTTGAGGAACTATGTAGACGGCACCTCAAACTTCCAAGAAAGTGGAGCCGGTATCATTCTTGCGGGCCTAGAGGGCGAGAGGGCGGAATACCCTCTTCAGCTCCTCTTTAAAGCCACAAACAACCAGTCCGAGTACGAAGCTGTCATATTTCAGCATTAGTTACATTCATCAGAGCGAGAATGCTAAGGCCGATGCCCTTTTCCATTTGGCCACTGATAAATGCATAAATAATTATCATTAAACCTATTAATTAATAATTTAACGTATATATTATTATTTAATATTTTAATATTTATATAATATTTTAGATAAAATATTATCAACTTAAATATCTTGATTTTAGGGATTTAACGATGCAAACGGCATTTAAATCAGATTTAATATGAGCTCGAAATTGATTTTTCATTGATTTATCTGTTTTAGCACGGATTTTAAAGTGAAGTCGGCAAACCAAGTGCCGACTTCATCGTTTTCTCAGCCCTATTCTCTGTTTTCCGCCGATTCTTCTCAATTCAATTTCTAACAGTTTCCTCCACCAATTAAGGAATAGATTAGATTGGAAGTTATCAAATTGAGAGAATTAAATTTCTTTAGAAGGAATTTGAATTTTATTGATTATTTATCTAGATTTTTTTTGTTATTTTCGTTGCTTCCGCTGCGTTCTTTGCTTTGAAACAGGATTCCTCGCCGCGTCAAACCCGTATCTGGGCTTCTACAAATAGCAGCAGGGGAGTCAAACGATCAGCATCCAGGGTTCGTGAGCAAGGGAGAGGCTATTCTGCATTGGTGCGCGTGGGTTCCGCGTCCGTGGAGGAGCTCTGTAAGGAGAAAGCAGCAGTTCCTACTCTGCCGTTTCTGTCCGTGCCGTGGAAGAGGAGGCCGTCCATGGTTTGTGGAGATCGGCTGTTCACGTCCGGCTGTTCCCAGGAGCTCTGGATCGTGGGTTTATTTTATTGCTATTTTATTGCCTTATTCATGTTAAAAATTAAAACTCTTCTATTTTAGATTTTAATATGCATTCTTGGATGTTATTGAAATAAAATTTCTATTCATGTTAAATTGTTATTAAATTCTATTTAAGTAAAAATAATTTAGACTGATTTATTCTTAAAAGAGACGGGCCGTGATCTACGGGTACGAGCCGTGCTCTAATAAGATAAACCATATCTTATTATTTTGCACTATTAATTATATACTTAGTTATCTATTTAGTTAATTTATAAAATTATTTCAAGATAATCGCTAAATTCCCTGTGGAATCGATCACTTACTCTCGCTATCCTAATAGTAAAATTAAGGTGTTTAAATCGTTGCGCTACGACACGCATCAGATTTTTGGCGCCGTTGCCGGACTTAAGTGTGTTATTTTGAAAAAAAATTAAAAAAATAATAAAAATAAAAAAAAATAAAAATATAAAAATATAAAAAAAAAAAAAAAATATTACTTTCCTTTTTGCCACAAATCCAATTTTAACCTAATCAAAATTTTCTTTTAATTAACTTACCTAAATAAAACCCTAAAATAAAACCCTAAGACATCTTCCATAAAAATAATTAATTAAAAAAAATTATAAAAATAAAATATATAAACAAAATAATTATTTTATTTTCTATGCTATAGATTGACTTAGGTGAATTTATTTTCTGCAAAACTTAAAATTTTTTCATTGACATCTCATAATTTATTAGGAAATTAGAAACTTAATTATAAAAATAATAAATAAATAAATAAAAAACTATTTGCTTTAGAGGCATTGGTAGGGTGTATGCTCGGTCGCCGATCATTGCAGCCCAACCTTATACCCTTAGATCCTGAGATAGAAAGAACTATTAGAGCAAACAGACTCAGAATTATGGATCCTAATAACGAAAATAATCAACCACGGCAGTTGAAAGAGTATTTCACTCCTTCAAGGTATACCTACTCTCCCTGCATTCAAGTGCCTCCAGTAGAGGCTGCCCAATATGAAATTAAGTCAAGTGTAATCCAAATGTTACCATCTTTCTATGGACTTACAAATGAGGATCCCTACAAACACTTAGATGAATTCTTAGAAATTTGCTCAACTGTCAAAATTCAAAATTTCTCTGATGATGCACTTAGGCTTAAGTTATTCCCTTTTTCCCTAAAAGATAAAGCCAAGTATTGGTTAAATTCATTAGACACTGTTATAATTTCAACTTGGGATCATCTTCAGAGAGAATTTCTTAAGAAATATTTTCCTATAGGAAAAACGAATCAAATTAGAAAAGCTATCACAAGTTTTTCCCAACAGATGGAGAAATGTTCCATGAGACATGGGAGAGATTCAAAGAACTAATTAGAAAATGTCCACATCATGCTATACCCAAATGGCAACTGGTTCAGTGCTTTTATGATGGATTATCAGAAAAGCATAGGCAAATGGTTGATGCTTCATGTGGTGGGACATTTATGTTAAAAAATGAACATGAGGCTTGGCAACTCTTTGAGACATTGAGTGAGAATTCATTACATCATATGTCAGTTGCTCGTCGAGACCCTCCCGTAGAACCTAAAAGAGGTGGAATATATGAAATAGGTCATTCTACAGATATCTATACTAAGGTAGATGAATTATCCCATAAACTTGACCGGATTCTACAAGTTGGAAACATCTCTTCCCATCTACTCAATTACATGAGGTCTGCATAATTTGTTCGAGTCCAACCCATTCTGTAGGTGAATGCCCAGCTGCATACCAATTTCTGAACTTGTTCAAGAGCAAGCCCACCAAGCCCAAACCCGATTAGCTCCTAGAACAGGAAATGATCCATTTTTAAATACTTACAATCCTGGCTGGCGAAATCATCCAAATTTTTCTTGGAAACCTCAACCTGTAGTCAATTCATCGATCAGACCTAATTATCAAGAAACTAATTTTAGAAACATGCCATATTCACAATATCCAAACATCCCACAACCTCCACCGAATAATCAGCCTACTTTTGAAGACAAAGTGTTACAAGCATTGAAAGGGCTAGAAATGAATACCCAAATCCTTCACTCCCACACACAATCTATTGCAAAACTAGAAACTCAGATAGGTCAATTAGCCACAGCATTCAGTAGAAGGGAGGAGGGTAAGTTACCTAGTCAGCCTATCGATAACCCGAAAGGACAATTCATGGCTGAGAGTTCCAATAGTCCTGACAAATTCCCAGAACATGCTAAATCAGTCATGACTCTCAGAAGTGGAAAAACATTGAACCCACCTGAACCACCCAGAAATTAGAAGTGGCTAAACCAGAAGAGAGAAGAAATGAAAAAAAAAAGGAATTCAATGATCAAGCAATCATACCTAAAGCCCCATTCCCTAGTGCTTTAGAATCTCCTTTGCCTTCAGATAAGAAGAATATAAAAATGAATGAGATGCTTGAGTTATTTAAGCAAGTCCAAATAAACTTACCTCTTCTCGATGCTATCAAGCAAGTTCCAGCTTATGCCAAATTTTTGAAGGATCTATGCACACAAAAACGGAAAGCCAAGATACAAATACCAAAAAAGATACATTTGACTGAGCAAGTCAGCTCAGTTGTTCAGCAAATAACCCCACCCAAACTAAAAGATCCTGGTACCCCGATTATATCATGTGTCATAGGAAACTTCACAATCAAGAAAGCATTATTAGATTTGGGTGCGAGTGTAAACCTTCTCCCAAGTTCAGTATATGAATTATTCGGATTTGGAGAGTTGAAACCCACTACATAACACTACAATTGGCAGATAGATCAGTCAAAGAACCTCGTGGAATATTGGAAGATGTATTAGTAAAGGTGGATGAATTCTATTTTCCTGTCGACTTCCTTGTGTTAGATATGGAATCTAGTGGTAATCCTAACCAAATTCCCATCATCCTTGGAAGACCTTTTCTAGCTACTGCTAATGCATGCATAAATTGTAGAACAGGTGTGATGGATGTATCTTTTGGAAACAAAAAGATGAGATTAAATATTTTTAATGCTTCCCAAGGACCACCTGTGTATGATTTAAATGAAGTAAATATGATAGAGGAAGTAGTAGATAAGAAATTCCAAAGTTTGATTGATTCGGATCCTTTACAAACATGTCTTACACATTTTGGAATAGATGACTTTGATATTGATGAGTATACCAAAGAGATAAACATGTTATTAGAACCACCTAAGTTCGACACCATCCCTCCTTGGACTATAAAATATGAACCACTTCCAACTAAACCAAGTCCTTTAATACCATCCTTGGAAGAACCACCCCAACTAGAGTTGAAACCTCTTCCAGATGACTTAAAATATTCATTCCTTGGACCCAATGATACCCTTCCAGTAATCATTGCATCTACCCTAACCTCTGAGCAAGAAGATAAATTGGTAGATGTACTTAAAGAACATAAAGAGGCAATTGGATGGACAATAGCTGATCTTAAGGGAATTGACCCTTCCGTTTGCATGCACCATATTCATAGTGAAATTGAAGCCAAACCACATAGAGACATGCAACGAAGGCTAAATCCAAACATGAGGGATGTTGTTAAGAAGGAAGTAGTAAAATGGCTTGATGCTGGTATCATTTATCCAATTTCAGATAGCCAATGGGTCAGTCCAATCCAAGTAGTACCTAAAAAATCAGGTATTACGTGATTAAAAATGAAAAGGGCGAATCAATTCCTACTCGCACATCAACTAGTTGGAGAGTGTGTATAGATTATCGAAAGTTGAATGCCGTGACTAGGAAAGACCACTTTCCTTTGCCTTTTATCGATCAAATTCTAGAACGGCTAGCGGGACAAAGTTTCTTTTGTTTCTTAGATGGATATTCAGGATACAATCAAGTCCCAGTATTTCCTGCAGATCAAGAAAAGACCACCTTCACTTGTCCCTTTGGAACATTTGCCTTTAGACGTATGCCGTTTGGTCTTTGTAATGCACCAGCCACGTTTCAACGATGTATGATGGCCATATTTTCTGATATGATTGGTCAATTTTTGGAAGTATTTATGGATGATTTTTCAGTCTTTGGTGCATCATTTGATAGCTGCCTCGAGAACTTGACTAAGGTACTGAAACGATGTATGGAAATGAATTTAGTCCTAAGTTGGGAGAAGAGCCATTTTATGGTTCGTGAGGGAATTGTGCTTGGACACATTGTTTCAGAGAGAGGTATTGAGGTTGATAAAGCCAAGGTTGAATTGATCTCAAATCTATCACCCCCAACCTCAGTTAAACAAGTACGATCTTTCCTTGGTCATGCTGGTTTTTATAGACGTTTCATCAAAGATTTCAGTAAAATTTCTCGACCATTGTGTAATTTGTTGACCAAGGATAGTTCTTTTAATTTTGATAAAGATTGTCTAACAGCCTATAACATCCTTCGAACTGCTTTGACCACTGCACCCATTATCAAGCCCCCAGATTGGACCATACCTTTTGAAATCATGTGTGATGCTTCTGATTATGCTGTAGGGGCAGTTCTAGGACAGAAACTCAATCGAGAACCCCATGTAATTTATTATGCTAGCAAAACTCTTTCAGATGCACAAATGAACTATACTACCACTGAAAAAGAATTACTAGCAGTTGTGTTTGCCCTAGAAAAGTTTAGATCATATCTGTTAGGGTCTAAAGTTTTAGTTTATTCAGATCATGCAGCGTTGAGGCATCTTATATCAAAAAAGGATACAAAACCCAGACTGATTAGATGGATCCTTCTACTACAAGAATTTGATCTAGAAATCTTAGATAAGAAGGGTTCTGAAAATATGGTAGCAGATCATATCTCTAGGATCTCAGTGGAATACAATAAAGAAATAATCAGAGAAGGTTCCCTGATGAGCAATTATTCTCAATTTCCCATAGCAGTCTTCCCTGGTTTGCCCACATTGTGAATTATTTGGCAACAGGAAAAGTACCTTCCCACTGGACAAAACAAGAAAAAGATAGATTTTTCTCACAAATCAAATATTACTTTTGGGAAGACCCTGAATTATTTAAGTACTGTTCAGATCAGGTGATTAGGCGATGTGTTCCCGAAAGTGAATTCAAAAGTATACTTAACTTCTGTCATTCTCTTGCCTGTGGAGGACATTTTAGTGGAAAGAAAACTGCAGCAAAGGTACTGCAAAGTGGGTTTTATTGGCCAACTCTTTTTAAAGATGCACATGAATTTAGCCGTAATTGTCTCCAATGTCAACAAACAGGAAATATATCTCGAAAAGACATGATGCCCCTAAACCCTATCTTGGTTGTAGAAATTTTTGATGTATGGGGTATTGATTTTATGGGCCCATTTCCTTCCTCTTTTGGATTTGAATACATTCTAGTGGCAGTTGATTATGTGTCAAAATGGATTGAAGCCATGGCAACTCGAACCAATGATCATAAAGTTGTAATCAAGTTTATTCAGCATAATATCCTTAGTCGTTTTGGATGCCCAAGGCTATAATTAGTGATGGGGGTACACATTTCACGAATAGACACTTTGAAGGATTAATGAACAAATATGGAATTACTCATAAGGTAGCTACACCTTATCATCCCCAAACTAGTGGCCAAGTTGAAATATCAAATAGAGAAATTAAAATATCCTTGAGAAAAAGTGAGACCTGATAGGAAAGATTGGTCAGAACGTTTGGATGATGCATTATGGGCTTATCGTACTGCATTTAAAACTCCCATAGGAATGTCTCCTTACAGGCTCGTATTTGGAAAAGCCTGTCATTTACCTGTAGAATTAGAACACCGTGCATTTTGGGCTATCAAGCAATTTAATTATGATATGAAAAATGCAGGTGTCAATAGAAAACTCAATTGAATGAGTTAGAAGAGCTACGAAATGAGGCATATGAGAGCTCAAAAATTTATAAAGAACGAACCAAAGCATATCATGACAAATTTATTAGTAGAAAAATTTTTGAACCAAATCAAAAAGTATGGCTTTACAATTCAAGATTACACCTTTTCCCTGGAAAACTTCGTTCACGATGGAATGGACCTTTTATAGTAACTCAAGTATTTCCCCATGGAGCTGTAGAGCTTAAAGACCCCAAGCAAGGAAATACATTCAAAGTAAATGGCCAACGTTTGAAACCATATATAGAAGAAATTAATGATGGAGAAATTGTTGAATCAATTGATCTTGTGAACCCAACACTATCATAATAAGTAGCACAGTCTGGCTGAAGACTTTAAACTTAGCGCTCTTGGGAGGCAACCCAGTTTATTAGTTATTTTTAACTTTCTTTCTTTTAGTGTGTTCTTTTAGTATGACCAGAGAAGAGCAACAGAAGCAGATTGAAAGAAGATGGCAACAATGAAACTTCCAACCTTCAAATACTCTACCAGGTAGTATCTTTCCTTGAAATTAATTAATTTTTCTTCCATTAGGGACAATGGAAATTAAGTTGGGGGGAGGAAAAAGAATAAATAAATCCTCGAGTAAAACTATAATCAGATGTGTCTCGATTTGAAGTTAATCAAGCAGTCTATTAATGAATTAATGGTTAGATTATTTTTTATTATTTTTGAAATACTGAGGAATAAATTATTAAGAAAACCTAATAAAAGGTAGGGTTTAGCCCAGAAAAATTTTTAGAATAATTTCAGACCCTCCTGACCACTGATCTTAATAGTACAATCTACTTAATAAGGGTATGGGTGAAAATGTTATTCAAAAAAAAAAAAAAATCTCTCTTAAAGTTAATAGATTAGGTTCTTAGCATTTTTCACTGAGTAACCGGGCCCCGTCACCTAAGAAAGTGATGTTGTTCGCGTAAAAAGGTGGGAATGTAAAAGAACCTAAGTAGAGTCAGTCCTACCTAAAGCCTTTTTAACTCGAGTAAGTAAGTCGAGGGGTTTTACACCTAATGCCCTAAAACCAATTGGTTTGGGAGCCATTGGCCTAAAGCTCGCTACAAGGGTTAATTAGAAAGCAAGGGGTTAGGACATTGCACTGACTTTACATATAAATAAATAAATAAAGAACCAAAGTACAAAAGACATTACACCCAACCCAAATTAAGTTAGAAGACTTAATTAGAGAAGTGGAAAGTTGGTGAAGAAGACTTCTATAAATTCTTATGGACTACACTTTATCACTAAAAAAAAAACTTAATAATCCAATGAAGTACCTCCCTTATGATCTAAAAAAAAAAATTTAAAAAAAGAACTATAAGATAACTATCAATTCTTGGACTAGCTTGGTACATATTTCTAAATTTTTATTTGCTCGAGGACGAGTAAGATTCAAGTTGGGGGGAGTGATAAACGCATAAATAATTATCATTAAACCTATTAATTAATAATTTAACGTACCTATTATTATTTAATATTTTAATATTTTATATAATATTTTAGATAAAACCTTATCAACTTAAAGAGCTCGATTTTAGGGATTTAATGACGCAAACGGCACTCAAATCGGATTTAAGATGAGCTCGAATTGATTTTTTTATTTATCTGATTTAGCACGGATTTTAAAGTGAAGTCGGCAAAAAGTGCCGACTTCATCGTTTTCTCAGTTCTCTGTTTTCCGCCGATTCTTCTCCATTCAATTCTAACAGTTTCCTCCACCAATTAAGGAATAGATTAGATTGGAAGTTATCAAATTGAGAGAATTAAATTCCTTTAGAAGGAATTTGAATTTTATTGATTATTTATCTAGATTTTTTTGTTATTTTCGTTGCTTCCGCTGCGTTCTTTGTTTGAAACAGGATCCTCGCCGCGTCAAACCCGCGTCTGGGCTTCTACAAATAGCAGCAGGGGGAGTCCAACAATCAGCATCCAGGGTTCATGAGAGGCTACATCCATGGAGGAGCTCTGTGTTCCTTCTGCCGTTTCTGTCCGTGCCGTGGAGAGGAGCCGTCCGTGGTTTGTGGAGAAGGCTGTTCACGTTCGGCTGTTCCCAAGAGCTCTGGATCGTGGGTTTATTTTATTGCTATTTTATTGCCTTATTCATGAAATTAAAACTCTTTATTTTAGATTTTAATATGCACTCTTGGATGTTATTGAAATAAAATTTCTATTCATGTTAATTGTTATTAAATTCTATTTAAGTGAAAATAATTTAGACTGATTTATTCTTAAAAGGACGGGCCGTGATCTACGGGTACGAGCCGTGCTCTAATAAGATAAACCATATCTTATTATTTTGCACTATTAATTATCTACTTAGTTATCTATTTAGTTAAATTTATAAAATTATTTCAAGATAATCGCTAAAGTCCCTGTGGAATCGATCCCTTACTCTCGCTATCCTAATAGTGAAATTAAGGTGTTTAAATCGTTGCGCTACGACACGCATCAGCCACCTTGGCGGACAACATTCTGGGAAGCACCTACATCGAACATCTGGAGAGACCTAGTATTGAAGACAAGGAAGAAGTCTTCTCAGTCATATAGGCGCCAATGTGGATGGATGCCTACATCCACTACCTTATTGATGGCACTCTCCTTACCAATTGTGAAGAAGCCAGACTACTCAAATGGAGAGCTTCCAAGTTTATATCGCTGGATGGACAATTATATAAAAGGTCTTTCTCCTATCCCCTTCTTAAGTGTGTCGTCCTGCAGATGCCGATTACATCCTCAGAGAGATACATGGAGGCATATGTGGAGACCACCTGAGAGCATATCGCTAGCACAGAAAGCTCTCCGCCAAGGATATTATTGGCTTACCATGAGGGAGGATGCCGCCGAGCTGGTCCGAAAATGCAATGGCTGCCAACAACACGCACACATCCAATGAAAGTCGGCTTCTCCACTGAGTCTGCTCTCGGTCCCATGGCCCTTCGCCTAGTAGGGAATGGACATCCTTGGGTCATTTTTTCCAGCTTTGGATCAGCGGAAGTTTCTACTCATTGCCATAGACTACTTCACCAAATGGGTTGAAGTCAAGGCGCTGGCCAAGATTACTGAGAGCAAGGTCAAATCTTTCTTCTAAAAGTCCATTATATGTCGATTCGGGTTGTCCCACACTATCATCACCGACAACGATCGGCAGTTCAACAATTCTACATTCAAGACATTCTGCGTCAAGCTGAACATCTGTCATCGATTCCCTCTGTCGGTCATCTGCAAACCAATGGAGAAGTCGAGGTCACAAATCGGACCATCCTCTAGAGGCTTAGAATCCGATTGGATGGGTCTAAAGGTAGATGGATGGAGAAACTCCTAAGCGTATTATGGGTGTATCACATGACTCCAAGGACCCCGACAGGAGAGACCCCCTTTAGCCTATTTTCAGATCTGAAGTAGTCATTCCCATCGAGATCGGCCTTCCAAGTCTTTGAGTGGATTATACAGCGAAAAGGATAACCCCACTCAGCTGAGAGTCAACCTTGACCTCATTGACGAGGCGCGCAACCAGGCACGGCTCAGAATGGCTACATTCTGCCAATGAGCGACCAAGTATTACAATGCTTGAGTCCATCCTAAGACATTTCATCCTGAAGATCTAGTCCTCAGAAAAGCTAAAGTATCCAAACCAACAAAGGGGGGTAAATTATCTCCAAACTAGGAGGAGCCTTATCGGGTCGCCGAAGTACTTCATCGAGGGCATACCGGATTGAAGGACTCGATGGACGGCCATCCCTCATACCTGGAATGCAGATAACCTTCGCGATATTATCAATGATGTATCCCTTGGCTGACGATAATAAAAGAAATTCTAAATGTTATATTTGACTTGTCTCCGAAGCTGAAGACTTATCGACTGTCGAGTCGCCCCTCGGGTCGGCACATGAAACCCCCAAGATAGTTCAAAAGGAGCTCATCGGCCTCACAACTGTCAGGTCATCACTCGGGCCGGTAGGGAGATGCACCCCGATGTAGCTCAAGACCCCGATAGTTTTGACAACGTTCGAGTCCATCTCAGGCTGGCACGTGAAACCCTCGAGGTGGTTGAAAAGGAGCTCGGCAGTCTCGTCACTAGAGGGTCACCACTTGGGCCAACAAGAAGATGCCCTCCGAGGTAGTTCAAGACCCCAACAGTTCTGATGATGTTCGAGTCGTCCCTCGGGCTAGCACGCGAAACCCTCAAGGCAGTTCAAAAGGAGCTCGACGGTCTCGCGACTAGCGGGTCACCACTTGGGCCAGTATGGAGATGCCTTCTGAGGTAGTTCAAGATCCTGACAGTTCCAATGACGTTCGAGTTGCCTCTCGGGCTGGCATATGAAACCCCCAAGGCAGTTCAAAGGAGCTCGGCGGTCTCGTGACTAGCGGGTCACCACTCGGGCCAGCATAAATATGCCCCTCAAGGTGGTTCAAGACCCCGACAGTTTCGATGACGTTCGAGTCGTCCCTCGGGCTGGCATACAAACCCTCGAGGCGGTTCAAAAGGAGCTCGACGGTTTTGCGACTAGCGGGTCACTACTCGGACCGGCATGGAGATGCCTTCCAGTGCAGTTCAAGACCCCGATAGTTCTGACAACATTCGAATCGCCCCTTGGACTGGCACGCGAAACCCCCGAGGTGGTTCAAAAGGAGCTCGACGGTCTCGTGACTAGCGGTTTACCACTCGAACCGGCATGGAGATGCCCTCCAAAGCGATCCAAGACCCCGATGGTTCCGATGACGTTCGAGTCGCCCCTCGGACTGGCACACGAAACCCTCGAGATGATATTGAAGAACTCTCCAGCTTGCCTAAGCGCTCCTTAGCTGATATCGACACCCCACAGTCACTCCGACAAATGCCTAAAGGACTAAGACTTAGTCAACACCACAAGTTTATACAAATCCCGATCAGGCCGCTAGGAGGACCGCAGACACTTGCTGCCAAGCCTAAAAACCAAGATTGGTACACCATTAAAAAAAGCCACTACAAGAGCTAAGTATAATGATATGCTTGGGAAAAACTTCTCTTTTCATAATGTTCAAAGGAAATACAAAAAGTTGATTCAAGTTTGGTTACAATCAAAATTAAAGAAAGCAAGTAAAGGCCTAGGAATCTATGGTTCGACGGGCCCCAGTTCGTTGCCGGTGTCATTCCTGTCTAACGACTCTTCATCTGAATCTTCGGGCTTGATGCAGTCAAGGCCACCAAGCTTGAAGATATGCAAGACCTTTTATCTGCAGTGCTCGAAGCCCTAGAAGTAGCTATCGAGACCCACCTCTTCTACCTCTTAGTTGAATGCTGAGGAACTTTTATACTGTTCGACGACATTCTAGGCCTAGGTCTCGGCATCCTAAGCCCAGGTCTCGGCATCGGCCCTTCTCTCTTTGGCACTCTGAGCATCCAACTCGGCCAAGGCAGCTCTTTCCTTGGCAGCACAAGCAACGGCCATCGCCGTCTCAGCCCGTTCCTCGGCGTCGCTCAGCTGCTGTGCCAGTTCTCCCAGCCTCTCTTCGGCCAGACCCAGTCTCGCCATGGTCTCTACCAACTTGGCCTTAGCCGCCAATGCCCATTCAACCTCGACCGCCGCCTTCCCCTCGGCCTCTCTGGACCGGGCCTCCCAGTCATTACAAGCAGCCTTGACCACAAGAAACTTGTCGGCCATCACCAGTGAAGGTAACCTCCAGCTGTTGAAAATCCTCCCTTGCCCGAGATATGGCACCTCGGTATCGCCTAGGGGACGTGATCTACAACCAATGATGGGACGTTAAGGATGATGGCCTAGTAATGGCGCCCGACCTTTCTGCCCCTTGAAAAATATTTCCTTGATTTGCCCATAATCAGCGTTACTTTTCATACTTATCATTAAATATGGATGGAGCTTCGAAGAGACCCTACCTTGGAGAAGTGTCCCCGCCTTCGATGATTAATGGCGTGCAAAATCAATAATGATGATAAATTTTATGCTCCTTTTGCTCAAGGGTTAAGGAGCACGTGACCACTTAAGTCAAGAGTGGAGGGGCATCTGATATGGCTGATGGTGCCACGTAAGTGTTAACGGCCAGGGCTAACTATCGGTAAAGACCAAATGAAGCGGCCCACTCCAAAGTGGCTCTCTCTCTCTGAGGTGGCCCTGCTCCTAGGCGGCCCCGCTCCTAGGTGGCCCCTCTTCTTTGAAGCGGCTCCGCCCCAAGGCGGTCCTTTCTTTCTGAAGCGGCCCCGCTCCAAGGCAGCTCTCTCTCTCCGAGGTGGCCTCGCTTCTAGGTGGCCCCTCTTCTTCGGAGTGGCCCCTCCAAGGCAGCCCCCCTTTCTCTCCAAGGCGGCCCTTTCTCTCTGAAGCGGCTCCGATTCGAGGTGGCTCTCCGTCTCAATGTGGTTCCCGCTCCGACATCAGCCTTTACATCAACTTTCGAATGAGTCACGATGCCAACGTGACCCCCACATGAACTAGGCCCACCAATCATCTGGCCTACACACCCGACAAGACTAGGCCCACCAACCATCTAGCCTACACACCTGACAAGACTAGGCCCACCAACCATCTAGCCCATGTGCCGACAAGGCCAGGCCCACCAATCATCCTTGGCCCGCATCCTTGAAAAGATCAAGCCCACCAATCGTCTCTGAGCTCACGTAATCATCATGAGTCTATCAGACAGTCTCTTCCATGGAACTCCATGTGGCTGACCTCCAGATGGGGACCAAGGGTCCATAAAAGAGATAAGAAGGACCCTTGGCGAGGTATGAACACTTAAGCACCCAAAAAACATATCCATCTCTAGTTCTTTCATTCAGGCTTCTTTAAGCTTACGGCTATGATCCCAACCATCAGAGGGTCTTCGTCGAAATTTTTAGTCCCAGAACTTTTTGAGGTCTTTTACCAGCGAGAAGAAAACTTCACTAGTAACCTCACGGTATTCTCTGATGATCATCGCCGGTGACCAAACGTCAACATACATCATAGTGGGAAGGGGAACAATAGGGTGTCCCTTAGCTGCCACCTTTTCTCATAGATACAAAGTTTTGGGCTGGCTCCCCCCATGGCAATCGCAACATCTTCTACTTGGAGAACTTTCACGTTTCTTTGGCTGACAACTCTCCTACTTCTCCTTTTCAAGCATTAATTTCCATCAGGCCATCGAAGTCTCTCTTTCGGTGCCTAGCAGCATGCATGGGTCCAAGAGCTACTTGCATGAATACCCATATGAAGCGTGGCTATCTCTTCCTAGTCCACATGCGTGAACATGGGAGCTACGTGTTACGTGCATGAATCTAGAAAGCTACATACTACATGAATCCAGGAGAAACTTTAATCGGTTACTCGGATAGAATCTTCAGTCAGCCATCCAGATAGGATCTTCAGTCGATCACCTAAGTAGAACCTTCAGTCGGCCCCCAGATAGAACCCTGACTCGGTCACTCAGGCTGTGCTCTTAGCTAGCTTCCGCAACTTCAAGTCGGTCTCAACAACCACCCAGGTAGCGCCCCAGTGGCCACCTATCTAGGTTCATTATGGAGGCCCACATGCCTACCACTCACTATTGTCTGTATAGGACAACAGACATGTGATGTGTGGAACATGTCTGGCGAATGCTGTGATGGTCGTCCATGCCCTGCAAGCTTACAGCAACATGCAGTGGCCGTCCAAATCAAACGGCACCCACCAACCAACTGCGGCCTCTCATTTCTGAGGAGACATGGCCCATCAATCAACTACGGCCTTCCATGCCTGACAGGATCTGACCCACCGACCAACTGCAGCCATCCATACTTGATAGGACATGGCCTGCAAGCTCTAACATGCCACAAGAAGGCAAACCCTATTGTTGCTATCCTCATCATGCATGTTTTGATAATCAATTCTGCTGCAAGCCACATTCTAGTGTCCAGTCACGTTATAGGCTTCAAACTTCAATAAAATGGGTAAAAGGGACTCTTGACCAAGTAAGCCATCAAAGCCAAAAAAGGGCTAAGGCATTCAAACACATGCTCACACGGATCATCTCTCTAAGACTCTTGAGCTTTCTTTCAAGCTCATAGATGTTGTATAGGGCACTAACTTGAGCATCGAAGGGTCTCATCGAAATCTTCGGTTCCTGAAACTTTCTGCAGGCTTTCGATCGAGCAAAACCTACCGAAAGACCCTTGGCAAGTCAGAGAAGACGATCGAACGCTTGCGAACGATCGAGGAAGGTAATCTGGCACCAACATCCTCGTTGATTGAATCAATATATTATTTTTTAATAATAAATCATCAGTGATACAATATCATCTATTTGATACGAAGCATTGCAATAATCAAAAAGTTTGAATGTTCATAAATTATTATTTTTAATATACTATAAGAATGAAAGATTATCATGCATGCAATACCAAAGATATCTCTTAAAACTTATTTATCTGATATATAAATATGAAATCTTTAATTTCAATTTAAAAATACAAAATTATCTTAAAAAATAAAACTTGTTATATAATTATCAAAAATATTCTTTCACTTCAATTTAAATACCTAAAATACAAACACTAAATTAATCAAATAAAAAAATCAAAAGGGAGATGGGGTAGAATTGGAATGTGCCACTTATAAATAAAAAATGTAGTTGTAATTTTTTATTGTATTAAAGATAATCTTATCTTTTTAATAGTAAACATAGAGAAAATTATCCATAATTTTAGAGAACATCATCTTCATTATGGTGATACAGCATTTCTGTTCTCTTGAGTAAGATTAAGATTACCTCAAATAAGGATATCAAATGAAGTAATTCTATCATCGTCTTAAAATCATTGGTAATATTTTAAATATAATGAAATATTATCTTATGCTAAACATTACCTTAAGGTTCTATTATATTATCGCTTGAACAGCGCATTTGGTGCAAAATAATTATGAGAGTCTTTAATCACTGACATATATCACATAAATATAGTGATCTTATATCATTAGAAATCATATTGTTTCGATATTAGAATCCTTGGTAACCTAAAATGATCATGATAATTTTATTTGAATTATAAAAGGCCTCCTATATTTTTGGGATAAATTGATATTTTGGTTTCAATAGTGCTCAAAGCCATAATTTTTAATTATAAGCAATCTTCTCATACCTAGTATATATGTCTCGTAGATTATCCAACCATATTGCCACAATGATTTAGGATCATGCTTTCATTATCACTATGTTATCCATATCATATATAACTTTTAGTATCCATTAATTTGTTATAAATTAAATAATTTTAGAGTTTTGCTACTGTACTTCCTAACATTTAAGTAATTCTTTAAATTATTTTTAGCTATTTATTGTAGAATGAAATATTTTGATTTTTTCATAGGACAAATTGCTTAGAGTTTCTCCAAAAGAAGCAGTGCGTGGCAAGTGATATAATTCAGAGAAAATTCCAGACTCATAACTAATATCTGGTAGATCTTTATAATCCTCCATTTTTCTCTTTTGCATCCTCTGTTTCACCACCATCTCTATTCTTGGTGCGTGACCCAAAAAAAGGGTGTTACTTTCTTCTATGATAAATTCAGATGATAGCATAATCCTTTGTCCTGTATTGACTGATCTAGAAAAATCTAAGCTGAATTCACCTTGTCGAAATTGAAGATGATGTTGGAACAGACCCAAAATGATATTGAAACAGATCGAATGAGATACTAGAAGCGGAGGGATGCGTGTGGAAGGACTGTATAAAACTCTTTATTTTTTTTCCTAGAACCGGCTATCATTGTTTGTTTATTCAAATACCTTTCTTAATTTCATGATCGTCTAAGACTTATGTCCACAAAAAATAACATGATATCTCATTGTTTTAGAAAATTGCCGTTAAGTGACGTGAGATGACCACGCACTAAAAAAACATAATGGATACATAGCAGATTTTGGAAATTTTTATTTTTGCGGTTGCTCAATGCATTTTTTTTAATTTAAAATTTAAATTATTTTAGCATTCTTTTTTTTCTTCCTTCTTCGATCCCCCACCTTCTTCTTTTGGCACTATCCCCACCCTTTTCTTTTCGGCCCTTGTTTCCTCTCCTTCCTTCTTCAATAGCTTTCCCTCTCCTTTTTTCTTCGTGGCACCATCCTCTATCCCTCCTTCGTCAGAGAGGGAAGGAGACGGTGCCGAAGCGAAGAGTGGGAAGGGGATGGATGAGGGATGGTGCCGAGGATGGAAGAAAGAGGAGACACCAAAGAAAAAAAAAGATGTGCCGGAGCCGAAGAATGGAAAGAAAAGGAGGGGCATGGATGGGGGCAGTGTTAGGAACGGAAGAAGAAGAGATGGGGCTGAAGCCGAAGGAGGATGGGGAGGAGAAGGGGAGGGAGGTACAGATGCCAAGGAAGAAAGAGGGGAGAAGGGAGGGAGAGAGACGGGGTACTTTAGGTTTTTTTTTTAAAAAATTTTTTAAAAAAAATGCATTGAACAACCCGAACGGTACAAAAAAAATTTCTATCTCCTGGACCAACGACCTAAACAAAGACTAGGAAAAAAAAAATCAAATCAAAAAAATTAAATCAAATCTAAACTATTTTATGATTCGTGCCGCTTGATGTACCTTTTTCGAGATACATCACCGCTACTCGACTCACCTCACCTCCCGACCCCCCGACCCTTGCGTTAAACTTTTTCTTGCTGTTGCTTTTTATCTTACCATCCCCCAGCCCTTTCTCGTCTGTTCCGCTTCTCCCACCGAAGGGAGAGAAAGAGGAGAATAAGAGGGATAAAAGACAATGGCGGCAACGCTCTCCTCCGCTCTCTCTCCCCTCTCCCCTTGCTCTCCCCTCCGCCTCCCCCTCTCCACCCTCCCCAAACCCTAAAATTCCCCTCCCAACCCCTCGTCACCTTCCCCTCCCGCCGTGCCGCCTTCCTCCCCCCAATCTCCGCCGCCGTCTCCCCCAAAATCGAGGAGCTCGGCTCCCAGATCGAGAAGCTCACTCTTGAGGAGGCCCGCGGCCTAGTCGACTTCCTCCAGGAGCGCCTTGGCGTCTCTGCCGCCGCCTTCGCCCCCGCCGCCGTCGCCGTCGCCGCCCCCGTCGCCGCCGATGCCGCCGCTGTGGAGGAGAAGACCGAGTTCGACGTGGTGATCGAAGACGTTCCCAGCAACGCTCGGATTGCGACGATTAAAGTGATTCGGGCGCTGACGAACCTGCCGCTCAAGGAGGCCAAGGATTTGATTGAGGGGCTGCCAAAGAAGTTCAGGGAGGCGGTGGCGAAGGAGGAGGCCGAGGAGGCCAAGAAGAAGCTTGAGGAGGTCGGAGCAAAAGTTTCCATCGTTTGAATTTATTCTGGATTGGGCGAGGAATGGAGAGAGAATGAGAACAATCTAATGCCCAGGTTTGCAAGAACTGCTCTTTTTACTCTATCTGCTCAATTTTCCTGTTGGTAAAATTGCGGGGATAAGCTATGTATTGTATTGCAGTTTTTACTTATTTACTTGTCTTTTTGATAGTTTCAACATGAATGTTAATTTTGTTTCTTCTCAAGTCACTGCTTCTGTTGTGGACTTGGAAGCTATGTGTTCAGAATGGCATGAGTAGATTTGACAGTGATTGCTTCTGTCAATGTGACTTCTTTATGTAATTAATTTGTCTGTGAAAATTCATCGGAATGTTTATCCATGATTCTTGATGGTGTTATCATTATTGATTTGCATATTTTTTGGCTGATAAGAAATAAACTGGTTTTGTTATCAGGTAGAAAGAATTGGGGGCAGTGGAGGTCCTGGAGGATTGTGATATCTTTCTGTGAATATATGTTGTTGTACTTGATAGTTGCTGCTAATTTTTTTTTTATTTAAATTCCCATCCTTTCTGTGTGCTATAGCATTGGTAGTTTACAGTGGGGTGCCTTAATGTGACATATAATGAGGATAAATCAAGGAATACGTTGGTGTTAAGTCACAAATTATAATGACAACAACTTGGTAATTTTTAGCTGCACTCAAAATAACAATAACAACTTTGGATTTGGATGAACTTCATTAGGTAAGAGATTTACAGGATATGATCAGAAAATAGAAATGCTTTTGATTGGGGATTGGTGTGATTTTATAATATTGATNTGGACAACCTAGGTGATCTGTTGGGGTTAGGGAGGAATCCCCAAAATGGTGTTGCATTGAGCAATGGGTTGCATGCTGCAAAGTGTAGAGCAACAAAGCCTATTAAAGAGTTCCCGATGATATAAACCGGTTCACCCATAACCTGTAAAATGATATGCCAAATATAAGCTTGATTTCAGTTATGAAAACAATTAACTACTATATGAGCAATACAGAACCAGTTATAAGTATGTTCAAGATCCTGTTAGAACAGAACCCATAATATTAGCATTGAACTCCACAAATAAGGCATGCAAGAACCAAATAACGAGTTCACTGGTACAGTGTAGAGCTTTAACAAAGGTGAAGTTAACTTGATCTTTGCAGACACGGGGATGTAATAGGTTAAAGAAAATGATCCAAAAAGGTTCATGAGTTCACTTAGGATGGAAAGAGAGCTAGTAGGCCAAGTAACATATCTGATACATTTATTAAGATAGGTAAAAAAAAAAATCATCATGAGCATGACCTAGCTAAGCTCTTTAATTAGAGACACTGAAACATTTAACCTAATAAAAAGTAGACTTAAAACTGCAAAAATAATGAGTCTAGCAGGTATGCCTGTTCATGAAATGCTTCACTTGGTCTTTCCAAAGATCAACAGAGTAGACCAGGTCTTGCGCCCAAGGTTCGAACACCACTCCAAAGCCCCACAGCACATCCCTGTCTTCAGAATTCTCTCTTTCCTTGTCAGAAGGAGCTGGATCTTTATATGGAAATGGCAGGCCTTGTCCTAGGCCCACACTCTATAATCGTGGCCTAGATCTCTTAATTGCTTCTCATAGGGAAAGACCCAACTCCGAAACCTGGAAGAAAGAGCATGTTTGGTGCATCAACATTCTCAGACCCAGACTTCTCATATTGGGCCAGTAATTTTGGCTTCCACTCCCAAAACAACTACTAATCGGAGAACCATGATGCCCTCAGACTCATCGGGTAGGGCCGGAATCAAAATTTTTTGAAACCTCATCAACGTTCTTGGAGATATCCTTGAGATCCACTTTTCCGTCAGTCCTTAACATTTGATTCTCAGTGGTGACCTCAGCACTGGCACAATTTTGATGGCCTTCAAATAGATTAACAATCTAGTCCCTTCTTTCAGATAGAGATTCTCGACCTTATTATTCTCCTAGTGAGAATTCCCAAAATCCAAAGAGGGTTTAGTTGCCAGCACAAAAAGATGTCTAAATTGGCTTGGCGGCTTTCTCTGGTCAGCATTCTGAAGCCCTTTTGTTGTTTAGAATGTTATCCTTTTTGTAAGAAAGTTATCCTTCACCCTTTTTATTAGAAGATTATTATGTACGAATTAATTGTTAGACATAGATTACTAGCATAATATTTATTTATATATATCTTCAGTATCGAATGATTTAGTTCGGTTTTAAAGTTGATTTGAGTTATAGATCTAATATTTACTATTGATATGGTACTAGCATTCTGAAGCCCTTTGTTGTTTAGAAATGTTATTCTTTTTATAAGAAGTTATCCTTCACCCTTTCTATTTGAAGATTATCATGTCCGAATTAAAATGTTAGATATAGATTACTAGTACAATATAAAATGTTAGATATGATTACTAGTATAATATTTATCTTGGCGTGAAGCTAAATTTATCTTAGGCGGTGTTTGTTGAATGGTTGAATTTTAAGGAATCTTTTATTCAAAATTTTTCTTTGGCCATCTGATATGGTATGAGGCTTTAATAAGCCACATTCAACCAGCCAATTATCAGATAAAATTAATATCTGAAAATCAAACTTAGTTGCAAAGTTGTTAGGAGGTTAAATTTCAGCCAATCAAAATTCAGCACATGGTAGTTTCTAGAAACTATGCAACTAAGTTAGTTTGTGATAAAACCAATTAGATCTTCATTTTTGAATTCAAATTTAATCAAATTTAAATTTCACACATAATTATTAAAATTCAGATCAAATATGAATTCAAATTTGTTCAAATAATAAAGTTTGTTAGGATATTGTTATACATTATCTTATTTAGATAAGCCAACCTAATCCTAACCATATAATCTCATATCCACATAATATCGTGTCCAACCTTGGGCATGTCCTCCTCCATCACGTGGTAATGGATCATGCCCATCAGATGGGCATGAATCCATGTGTCATATGGCTCAATCCAGGCCACTAATTTGGGTGTTGTATGGTTTTAGCATTGGGTGCACCCAATTTAATCACAAACTTTTTAATTAGATCACATCCAAATTAATTTGAGCCATTCATTATATAGACCACGTCCAATTGGATGTCCAATCATGGCCATCCAACATGCATTTCAGATGTGGATCCAATGTACATCATATGCAAAGTGAAAGAAATCCTTTCTTTATGATGAATCTTTATTCATCAATTCATATCAATTCAATTCCTATTAAGATTGGATCAAACCCAATCTTAATTGATTTGAAAAAGTGGTCAACTAATCTAAATTAAGTCCAACTTAATTATCATTTTAACTCATCCAAAAACTCCTTAATGTGTGTGACCCATTGGGGCCTCCGATATGTTGGCAACATCATGAATCAATCTGACCTAGATGTTAACCTAGTCAACCCTTTGACTGATCAACCTATTCAAAATTATAAATCATGGGTGGCCTCTAGCAAAGCATCATGATTACTCAAGTATCGTAGAGTTTGCCGATATGGTTATCGACATCATCTGTCCATGATTGGTTATCGTACGATTCAATCCAGCCATCACATATCCCAGATGATGTTGTTTACTTGATCTCAGGAAAGACTAACTCATATGAATTAGAACTCTGAAACCATTTTGGATTCCAACTCAATCTTGCAAGGATTTTAAGTCTATCAATCCATCAAGTGGTCGTAGGATATAACCTTCTCTATATTAAGGGAGATGAATTCTATTTTGGTCAATCACCACCTGCAGTAGGCAAATGATTGGTGTATCAACATGCTCAATCTGTGCAAACATAATGGATTTCGATTCCAACAATATGACTGGATTTTGATTATCATTTCTTCACTTCTTGGAAACATTGGATAATATACTTGTATGTCTATGAAATCTATTGTTGGTCCTAAAAGCCATTAACTTGGAAGTTTTATTCTTCCAATATGATTGAATTGTTGTCCCTGTGGTAGTTTCTTTAATGATTTAGAGAATGAGATAGGACTTCTAGTCCTGGAAATGACAGTAAAATTCCCGAGAGTTTGTTGTAGTCCTTTTGATAGTTTGTGATAATCTAACTCATTTATGGTAGATTTTATTGGTGATTGTTGCACATTTTGTATGCACACTTTCATCCATGTATGTATAGCTGCTAAAGTTTTAAACTTTTAATAATACAATCATTTAGAAAGAGGTGAAAGCTTAGTTTATGTTCCACATTTCTAATATAATATCTCTTGCCTTGTAGCTTCCTCAGCCTTGGGAGTTCTTGGAATCTGAAATTACGTCTATGAATCATTCATCGCTCTCATACCATCTTCTGTTGTCATTTGTTTTTTTTTCTCAGATTTTGGATATCATAGACAGTATAAGTCCTATAAGGTTTATTAGTTTGCATCATACATCAGAATTATTTAGCATATGCTACTCCTTATAATGTAATCATGCCTATTTTCAGGGCTTGAAGTTTCAGCTGAAAATGATCCATAGTTGACTGAAATTTTTGTTTCAGTTAATGTTTTGGCTAATTTTGATCAAAATTGGCTAAGCTGTTTTTTTTTTTCCAAATATGTTATTTCTTTCTAAATTTCATCAATACAATTAAACCACACATTTATTTAAACTCTAGTGATCTAATCCATGTTATCTTAGTCTTAAACTCTAGTATTGAAGTGGGTAAGATGCAATTTTGACATTTTTTTTGAAGTTGCAAATACCACTGCAATATGTAGAAGTAAAATTGTCGTGCATGTCTAGGAGCTGTGATGTTATTCTAGGGAGTGAGATATGTAATTGATTTTATGTTCTGGTACTTTTCTTATTAATTTATGCATGATTGAGGATATTTGTTCTTTTACTCCATATTTTAGTACATTCATGCGTTATGATTGATGCATTAAGTCGCAATGAAATTAAATTTAAACCTAAAATTATCTAATTAACATCAATTTCGACTAGATGACTTAAGATAAATAAAATGCTGTGAAGTCCATAGTGGAAAATGGTGCGACAAGGCAAGGGGCAGCCAAGAAGAGTAACACCCTAATGGTTGATCCATCATGAAGCATACTGAGCCTCACATTTAACCCATGGTGGTTACAATCAAAGAAAGATGGCACTCAAGGAAGCGATACACGTGGCCTTCAGAACTCCAAAGGGGTTCTATTGCTACAAAGCCATGTTTTTGGGCTAAAAAATGCAGAAGCCACATGCCAACGAGCTATGACTATCATATTTTATGTCCCACTACTTAAAGTGGTTGAGTGCTATATGGATGATGTCATCATGAAGACCAAAAGGAGAGCTGACCATCTTGATGACCTTCATATGGTTTTTGAACAATTGCAGAAATATAAACTCCACAAGAATCCAGTCAAATGCACCTTTGTAGTTTCCCACCAGGGGATTGAAATCGATCTACAACTCCAAAACTAGGAGTGAATCTGCCAAAACTAAAACTGAACTTGGGGAACTGAAACCCAGACTGAAGCCAGGTTTTAAAACCTTGCCGATCTTCCTGTTTCACAATTGAACACAATACTGAATTCTCTCTTCATTTTGTCATCATATGCCTTGCATTATAAGGTTGCATTGTCTTAGCATCTTTATTATCTTGAAAAAATAGAATTTTGAGAAACTAATATTTCATATTTGTCCCTATGTTTATAAAAATGACCAACATGATCTCTTGTAAATGTTAAATTCATATTCTTAGGTCATTGCAAGGAGGATTAACTAGGTACTTGCTTTTATTACAGGTAGTCAAAGTAATAATGGCAATTCTCAGAACAACATTACCTGGTTGTGATGATGTTCCATTTCGTCAAGCCTTCAAGGCACTTCTTCCTGGTGATAAAGAAGAAAAGAAAATGGTCTTTTTTCCCTTGTCATATTTTTGCCTATCATTCCCTTCTGCTGCTATATTGATGCACTTTGCCCTTTTGTCATCGGCTTTTTGGCTTTACCAATGTTCTAATTTATTCAGCTTTTGTTGGAGTTGTGTCCCACAGATTGTTGATTATGTTGAAAAGATATCTTAAGTAAGGAAATGTAGCTTTGTGTCAGCTGCCAATGACTTCTTTGGCGCAAAGATCTTGGGTACCTTCAAAAGGTCCTTTATTTGATTTAACTTAGTACCATGTGTTAGTGCAAACAATACACTCATCCCAAAGAATTGCTGCAAATTTGGCAACCTAAGCATCATTGTTTTTACTTACTTGATAGCCTTCTTGATGAAATCATAGTGATAAAGAAGGGAGACCCTAATTCATAATATTTGAATAAAGTACCATCCACAGTTTAAGGTGTACAATTGAAATATTGAAACTCGTGCCTGCCTAGTGATGCTGCTGATGTTAGCATGCAGATGTTGGTCATTATACTATAATAAACTAAAAGAAACCAAGTCATAATAGGAAAATTGCAATTAAAAGGAAGCCTTTCTATGTAAACCTGGAAAGTAGTCATATGTCAAAGATTTACATGTTGGATTCTATAGGAAACCACATCTATCAATATGCATTGTGACATGATATTTATCTGATCATAGTCCTTGCTCTTAAATCAAATCCTTCGACTCCTTGACCTTCAATCAAATCCATCAACTCCTTGCTCTTAAATCAGATCCCAAAGAAATAAGGATAGCAGAATCTGAACCTGATCTAAACCAGCTGTCAATATGAATTTCTCTTGAATATTTCAGCAGTAGTCTGTGTGTATCAAAAGATTGAACAACTGGGATCAATTTACTCGTCATAGTTGACATTCATAGAAGTTGTCTAATGAATTATGAGTTCAATAGATCCTATTTAATGGAAAGATGGATATTCCTTGTTTATCATCGACCATTACTTATTCGTAAACCTTATGAGGCTGGTAGTATGCATTTCCTCATGGAAAACCCTTCTGTTGGTGATTGTGTCTGTTTAGGGTTGTTTGTGTGTTGGGTTGGCTCAAGTAGCTAACCCACAAAAAATTGAGCTCACACTAGACTTAAAGCCCCAAAACTCATTTGGCCTGATTTTTGTGAAGTTCAAGTAATTCGGGCTAGGCTTAGTTTGGGATTTTGGTCTACAATAAATGGAAACCTGGTCTGAGCCTGACCCAACCTAAAAAATTAAATCAAGTAGGGTTGAGCTTTGGGCCTAGTTTGGGTTGGGCTGGTTTGGGCCTAAGCTTCAAATCTTGGGTTTGTTATGAGCCTAGGCCCAACCTGGCCTGTTGACACCCCCTATGCTAGATTTTTGACTTTATTATGTTGAGATTTAATTAGTTTAAGTTCAAAATTGGGTTTCCAAAGTGAAGATCTAAATTGTTTGATGCAACCTATTGCATCTCACATGTGGACCCGGCCTTGTCTTAGTTGTCACACCCCTTTGCCTGCAAACAAGGGTTCGATACCTGGTTTGCACTTCCTCAAAAATTGAAACCTTTCTCCCTTTTGCTCAAAAAAAAAAAAGAGAAAAACTTATTGCATCTAAATTGACCATCAATAGGAGGTTTCATCTAGCAACTGTCTTATGTGTGCTAGCAATATATATCTCTTGAGCTAGATATCTTAGAACCTTTAGAAACCAAATTTCAATTATCTTGGATGATTCTAACTCATAAATCATAGGAAAACATTATGTGCTGTGTAAGCCATCTACTTTAGATGACATGATGCCTAGGCAAGGCATATCCATTTTGGACTTTACAATAGTTTGTCTCTCTTATTACTTTTCTTTGGCATGATGCTAGGCATTTCCTTTTCATTTTGAGCCTCACCTCTCCATTTTGAATAATACTGTTTGTTACTTTGCCTTTACACTTCTAGATCATTGTACTAAATTCTGTACTTGTGGACACAGGACTCAACTTACTCAAGGACGCAAAGTTTTGTCCACACTAGACATGCTATCCAAGCTTGTAAGAAGAGTAAGAAACTAGCATATATATATATATATATATATATATATATATATATATATATATATATATATATATATCTTCTTCTGATTGACAAAATGCTCTTCATTTTTTAAGCTTCATGTAGAATCAATGAAAATTATAATGATTCATGCTTGTTTCAAACATTTCTATAGAATAACATTCAAAGAACTTTGGTTCTGTTACATAACATAGTTGATATTTTAAAGTATTTTTCAGCCATCCAATGCTTATTTTATGTCAATCATTTGTCATGAGTATATTTGATTCATCTTATTTAACAAATCTTACAAAAATTCTTGACAGTTATCATCTCTTGACAACTAAAACTTTAGGCTTATTGTCATGTATCTTTTATCCTTTGATAATATCTGTACATACTGATTCACAATTTCTGTTGGTGCTGCTAGAAACAATCAATCTCTGTGGTCATCTCTTCTATGGCAAATATGTTACCTCAGATTCAATTCTTATCATAACATATTCAAGTGGAGAACTTTGCACCTTTATCTGATAACTAGCATGCATTAGCATCCA
Source organism: Calamus simplicifolius (assembly GCA_900491605.1). NCBI lineage: Eukaryota > Viridiplantae > Streptophyta > Magnoliopsida > Arecales > Arecaceae > Calamus > Calamus simplicifolius. The sequence continues at coordinate 144,477 of UESW01004400.1, read as the reverse complement.
AAGAAACACAAGTTTTTAAAACAATTTACATATGACATACTAAAGTATACTACTTTATTCATTTTGGTAGAAATGGACATTTTTTATGGAAATCAGCAACTTTTAATTAATTTATAGAAATCTCTGATTTAAATTCTCCTAGATACATGATTCCTATGATGGTTTAACGAGCACATTGCATAGTTCCAGTTAATATCAAACAAACTAACATTGGGCACTTTTACTTACGTTGAAGAAAAGTAATTTCAAAATTTATGGATAAAACTTAAAAGCATGAAACAATGTAATTATAGTTTCACAATTAAAAAAGTTTGTACATGAAACAATGTGATTATAGTTGCACAATTAAAAAAGTTTGTAGGTGCGTGTACATTGTGCTCTAGGAAGCATTTGCGCCAGCAGAGCCTCATAAAGCCGTCATTAATATGGTTTATCTTGATTATAACCTTTGCTTCAGCATTAAATAATAATTTTGAGTTGTTATTATGTCTAGTTTATAGTTCACAACCTCTAATATTTCAATATAAAAAACCAGGGCAACAAATTCAAAGAGTTCTAGATTAGCATGAAAGCAGATAAGGTTGTTCATTTTGGTCAAGGACAGGCCAAGTATCACTATGTATGATTTGTATCATTGCATATTTCTTTGATGCAAATTGATATAGGCCAATACACATGATGTAAGCTACCAAATGCCATATTGAGTATGTACCTCTATACCATGTTGATGCCTGCAATAATGTACTTATGCTAGTTACATTTGTGTGGTCAGTCTCCATTAGTTCTTGTTTTAAACATAGATTAACTATAGATTTCCTAATGTATGTAGCCTTAATGAAATTGACTTGTTTTGAATGCACCAGCTTTTCCGTGCTTCATGGATGTTGCATTATTAAATATCTTGTGAATAATATGTTATTTCTGCTTTGTTCCAGTTGGTAGTTCATGCACGTGTCATCTTACATGGCATAATATGTCCTGTATCTTGATCTAGAGAAAACTGAATGGTTGAAGTGGGATCATTTGAGTGCTACTTGCATTAGCCCATGCTCTCTATTATCCACCTCCGGCACAATGTCCTATGACTGCATAGTACATTTTGCTCATTTTTGGCCTATCATATGTAGTGCAATACGGATAATGCCAAGTTCTTGCTATCACTTTTCCTGCAGAATTTGCTTTTATCAGTGGCTTTTTCATAACTTCTGTCATTTTGGTCTCCTGGACTCTTGTGTTCTTCTATTGAAAAATTGAGTTAAATATAACATGCTTATTTCAATATTCATGTGTATTGTCTTGAAGTCACACAATTGTGCTCATCCAAAAATATTTCTTACATGATGTCTCTCTCTTATTGTAAATATAACAGTTTCCTTTTTTTTGTAGAAATACCATCTTGAACAACGGGCAGTTGTAGATGGGGAAGGTGGGAAGTTGTTAAAGGAAGACAATGATATACGATCTGTAAGCCATGATGCTACAAGCTTACTTTGCATCTCCAATAAATATTTTTTTAATATGTAACTTATTATCTTGCATCTTGCTTTTTGATTTTTTGCTTTAATATTGGATTCTTTTCCCCTTCTGATGCCTTCACCAAATAGATTGGAGGAGGTTGGTATAAAGATTATGGTACAGCTTATTGCTTATGTGGGTTATGCCTTGAAAGGCAACACATATTATTTGTGTCTTGCTGACAATTGATGCGCATAAACAAGGAAACTGACACCACATTTGAATGTTAGCAGAATTACTTGCATGCTTAAGGTTGCATCATCGTGGCAAGTAGAGATAATTTGGACTCATAAACTTGAGTTTAATAGATGAATCATGGATTAATGTATCATGTGGTATTGCCATACCAACAGTGCCCCATATTGTGCCTTACAGTGGGAGTGCTTTGTGTGACTGGCACAGTAGCAGGCAAATTATTGAAATGTGGTTTGAGCCATGCTAATGTCATGTACTTGTAAGCATAGTTGCCAACCCGGCTCGGACATTGACCCGGCCAAGGGCTTGGATCATTGGTTCAACCGTTGGGTAGTGGTTGAACCATCGATTCAATTATTTTAATATAAAATATATTTATATTAATAAAATTAATTTTTAATAAAAAATTAGGATCATGTGTTGATAAACTTTAATATCTAATGCCATAAAAACTAGTTCATGGGTGAACCAGACGGGTTGACCGAGTTATTATGGGTTCTTACACATCTAGTTTTATGTTAGAACCAAATCGGCTTGACCTCCGGTTCCTGGTTCAACTGGTCTAACCGGTCGGTTTGGTCCAGTTTGACAACTATGCTTGTAAGAGTCTTGCATGGTATATGTTATGCCAATTGGCACTTGGATCTGCAAAACAAATACAACCCCAATTATGTTGAATAACTATCTCAAACTTGTAACTCACATTTGATTACACCTTTTAAAGAATGTTAAACTATAAAAAAAATATAAATAGTCTTTGAATTGAATTATTGGAAGGGTAAAAAACTGCATGCTGAAGCTGTCCTGATCACAATCTGGCATTGTACGCACTGCACCCTGTTTGCTAGTCCTGGTCCCAGCCGCATGGCAAGGCTCAATCTGAGCTTGTATTGGTTCATATCAACCTGATTGGCAAGTACCGTCCAGATGGAGAATGGCTAAGATGAATCAGTATGCACTATAGGGATACATATTCCTATTTTGTACCAGTGTCTTGCCGGCATGGTACTTATGAACTGGTATGACATGATACCTAGACCAATGATGAAACAGCACCTTAACAAGATCAAGTTATTTGCATAGAACTAATAATTGATTTTCTTGAATGATGATTGAAAACTAATGTTGGATTTATTGATCTCCATTTGTGTTGTCATAATTTTGTTGCTCCACATCTCCTATGCTAAAAATTTGAAATGGTGGATGACGGTACTCCATCATACCACCTAATACAGTGGACCGAGTAGAGTGCATTGCGATAACATGCTGATGCCAATTTATGAATCTGATACAATGTTAGCAACTGTATTGTTATATTGCATATGAAATGTTGTGATTCAACTTGAGCAATAAGTGAATAATAGTCAAGGTTTTAATATTTTATCAAAATGGAAATATTTCAGCTATGACAAACCTAAGTTATAATATTTCATATAACAACTCAAGGTTGAGATTTTTTTTTTTAATAAGATATTCATAAGCTTGTACTCTATATTATGTAAGCTTTACAACATTATATGATGTCATACTATACCAATTGATGTAATGTTGCTATACAATATTTCAGCTTGTACTCATAAACTTGATTTTAATAGATGAATCATGGATTAATGTATCATGTGCTACTGCCATACCAATTGTGACCCATATTGTGCCTTACAGTGGGAGTGCTTTGTGTGACTTGCACAGTAGCAGGCAAATTATTGAAATGTGGTTCGTGCTTTGCTAATGTCATGTACTTGTAAGCATAGTTCTCAGACCCGGCTCGGACATTGACCCGACCAAGGGCTTGGGTCATTGGTCAACCATTGGGTCACCGGTTGAACCATCGATTCAATTATTTAATGTAAAATATATTTATATTAATAAAAATTATTTTTAATAAAAAATTAAGATCATATGATAATAAACTTTAACATCTAATGCCATAAAAAATCGGTTCATGGGTGAACAAACGGGTTGACCGGGTTATTCTGGGTCTCTTACACATCTGATTTTATGTTAGAACCAGATCGGCTTGACCTCCGGTGTTCTGACAACTATGCTTGTAAGAGTCTTGCATAGTATACGTCATGCCAATTGGCACTTGGATCCGCAAAACAAATACAACCCCAATTATGTTGAATAACTATCTCAAACTTGTAACATGCATGTGATTACACCTTTTAAAGAATGTTAAACTATAAAACAAATATAAATAGTCTTTGAATTGAATTAATGGAAGGGTAAAAAACTGCATGCTGCAGCTGTCCTGATCACAATCTGGCATTGTACGCACTGCACCCTGTTCTGCTAGTCCTGGTCCCAGCCGAATGGCAAGGCTCAAATCTGAGCTTGTATTGGTTCATATCAACCTGATTGGCAAGTATCGTCCAGATTGAGAATGCCTGAGATGAATCAGTATGGACTATACGGGGATACATATTCCTATTTTGTAGGCATGGTACTTATGAACTGGTATGACATGATACCTAGACCAATGATGAAACAACACCTTAACAAGATCAAGTTATTTGCATAGAACTAATAATTGACATTCTTGAATGATTATTCAAATCTAATGTTGGATATATTGATCTCTATTTGTGTTGGCAGAATTTTGTTGCTCCACATATCCTATACTAAAAATTTGAAATGGTGGATGATGGTTCTCCATCATACCACCTAATACAGTGGACCGAGTAGAGTGCATTGCGATAACAGGCTGATGCCAATTTATTAATCTGATACAATGTTAGCAACTGTGTTGTTGTTATATTGCATATGAAATGTTGTGATATGATGATTCAACTTGAGCAATAAGTGAATAATAGTCAAGGTTTTAATATTGTGTCAAAATGGAAATATTTCAGCTAGGACAAACCTCAAGTATACTTAAGGCTTTTGCAGATTACATATCTCTTAGAGAATCTGAAAACTTCCGATCTCGAAGGCAAGAAAATGACAACTCTGCTGCACTGACTACTATTCATCAGGTTAATTTTCTGGAAGTAGCCCTATAATTTCCTGCTTTTTCTTTTTTTGCAATGCACTATCTTTCTTGTTGTGAAAAAAAAGAAGATTGATATAATACCTTTTCTTTTGCAGTCCAAAGGTCTAGAGTGGGATATAGTTTTTATTGTGAAGGTATGGCCTGCTACAACTATGGTTACTCGAATATTATGTTAAGCTTACTCTCTTATTTTCAAAATTTTATAAGGTTGTCCCTCTAACCTTTTTAAGGATATATCTAGTAGAACATCTGCTTTGAATACTATCATATGTGCTTTACTCCAACAAGAATATTGTGATCCCTAAATCATCATCATCAAGAACAAAGCCTTAATCCCAAACTAGTTGGGGTCGGCTTTGTGACTCCTTTTTATCAATTCAGCTCGGTTTTGGTTCAATATGAAGTTTCTCATCCCTAAATCGATATGTTTCTGAAATTTAAACAATATGCAATATTATCATTGTCATTGCATTCTTGTCTGTCTTGCCCATATTGTGTGTCATATTTGAAGGTGCATTGGGGTTTTAGAGGATTTGGCCTATTTAACATTAGCTCATGAAAATAACATTCAAGCTTTGTATTTCATGGTTTTTATTACAATGAGGACTTTTTATTACAATGATGCCACATTAGAAATTGTTGCTTATCTTGATTTATTGTGCTACCTGGAAACAAATATATCATGCCATGCCAAGTAAAGAATAAGAAACGAAGGCTATAGAATGGCTTTGGTTAAATATATCAAAGATAAAGATGAAAAATTTTGGTTAAAGGAGATGAGATTAAAGAAAGAAAAACATATTTATTAAATTATTAAATGAAATTCATATAAATGAGGATCTTGAGAGCAAGACGATGCCTAATAAATGGAGAAAGAGGACCCCAGTTCTAATTTGTAAGAATAAGTATGATATTCAAACTTGTCTTGTCATTGTATTAAACTCGAGCTATACCATGAATTTTTGAAAGTGGATGATTGAGTATAGATTTTGATATGACATAAAATTATTAGGGAACTAATTGATTTTATATCAAAAATTTTGACTATGAAATTATTTTCTTCTAAAGAGGTTAATGGAGAAGTACAGAGAAAAAAGACAAGTCCTTCATATAGTTTTATTGATAAAAAAGCATATACTAGAATTAAAAAAAAATAGTAGGTGTCAAAAAAGAAGGAGTGTCTATTAGATATATTAATGTGATTAAAGAAATGTATAATGGAGTTGTTACTAGCATATAAACTACTTGTGGTAATATCAATGAGTTTCTAACTATAATGGGTCTATATAAGGGATCTGGTCTAAGTCTTTCTCTTTATGCCATAATTATGGATGAGTTTACCAGGCATACGTAGGATGATATTTTTTGACACATGCTATTTGTAGATGTTATTATGTTAGTGGATGAAACTAAAGTCGTGATCAATTGTAAGATGAAATTATGAAGAACCACAATAGAATTTGAAGTCTTTAGGTTAATTAGAATCAAGACAGAATGCATAAAATAATTTTAGTAAAATTAAGGTCTAGTAAATCGCAAATCGGTATCAGAGTGGTTTAGTTTGCTTTAATTTGTGGTTTGGGTTGGTTCGGTACTCTTTGCATTTTTTTTTAAATCATTGGTTTTCAATTTTTTTATTTGGTATATAAGACCGAGAGCATTGCGTGAGTTCTTATGGAAATAAAAATATCAAAAAAGTTAAATTTCTTAAGAATAAAAATTCAACTCTCTCTCTCAAGAACAAATTTGAAGAATTTCAAGAAATTATGGTTTAACAAATATCAAGTTAGGGTATTTATACTTCAGATAAAAATTTTAGAAAATCAATTTAATTTAGCAATGATGAGAAAATAAAATACTAAAAAAATGTTTTAAAACACAAATTATAAGACTTTTGTCAACACTCAATACTTGATGAGCACTTATAAGCAACATACTTTGTACCTAAGATACCAATTTTCAGCTGGTACTTTTCCAAGCTAGACAACTTTGATTTCTGTTTAAGATACCAATTAGACATTTTAAGGACTAAGGAAATAATCATCATATTATCAACCAAATATTAGAAACAAAGGTAAGGGAATGCATAATATAATGGCTTCCTATTATTATAAATATCATTAAAATGGTCCCCTTCTAGAATCAGAATTAGAATCTGGGTGCATTATAAGGCCTTTTAGAGAATTCCAGCTGTTGGACTCAAATGAATATGCTCTGATGCTGCTTCATAAGAGAAGCATATTATCTACCAATTTTACCATGCTAGCTTGAAATAGCCATAGTCAATTCATGTTGACTAGGCAAGATTTTAAAGATTTAGTGTATTACAGAAGCCTTAGAATTGGTGAATAGAAAATCTTTTAATAATCTGCAGTCAGTATTGACCTAGACACATGTCTCCTTTTGTTGTCTTATTCAGATACTTAGTTACACATGAATCTGATTATTCAGATACTTAGTTACACATGAATCTGATTCTTGTATTTATCCATGAAACACCGGCAGTCAGTGGTCCACGGTTCTTCATAGCTAAAGCAGTGCACATGGGCTCTCTTACATAGTTGCATTGAGTATTATTTTGTTGATAATGGATTTCTTTTTCTTTTAGGGAAAATTTACATTGTCTCTAGCAATTATATACAGTTAATGTACCTGTATTTGTTTGAAAATTGTTGATCATTCAATGTCTCCAAGTTTCCCTGTAGCATACCACAGCATTGTGATGTTAGTTTCATTTTTACTTGCTACCTGAAGTAACAATATGAAATTTAATCGACTATAGGCAAATGAAACAGAAATTCCTTTGTTGCATGAGTTTAATGGCACTGTAAAACAAGGAGGGACCACTCTGGAGGTAAGTCTCCCCCTTTTTTTGCCTTTTAGTATATAGTTATTTTTTTATCCACTTCTTTGAGCTAAAATTTGTTTTTTTTTATGCTTCCTATCCATTCTTGAATAAATTTTCTAGGAGGAGCGTAGGCTGCTATATGTTGCAATGACTCGTGCTCGGAAGAAGTTGTACATATCTCATGTTATTGTGGATTCCAATTGGCTGGTGGTGCTAGTTTATTTTGTGATATGCAATATTCCTTATGTATATCCGCTCTACCTCCATCTCTGACTACAATTTTTAACTTTCAGTTGCTGCAACCTTCACGTTTTCTTAAGGAAATTTCACCCCATCTTCTTGAGATTTAGGTGCCTTAGTGTAAAAACAAGCAAATCTTGTAAATGAGTTTTATAGGTCTGCTGTATGCAGTTATTAATATATTCTCTATTGTTATCTCCCTTTCGTTTGTTTTGCGAAAACTGTTAGGGTGAGGCTATGTCAAAAGATGCGGGAACACTGCGTGATAGAATTATTTCTTCTAATGCATTAGAATGCAAATCACCACCTGAAAATATTCATCAACCTAGTATGAAAGAAATAAAATTTTCAAGTGGCTCAGCGGAACTGGGTGACATATGCATTGGTAATGATTTCTTGAAGAGGTATTTTGGTTATAATGTGCATAATAAATTATTGTTCTATATTCTTGTGGGTTAATGTACATGTATTTGTTTGAAAATTGTTGATCATTCAATGTCTCCAAGTTTCCCTGTAGCATACCACAGCATTGTGATGTTAGTTTCATTTTTACTTGCTACCTGAAGTAACAATATGAAATTTAATTGACTATAGGCAAATGAAACTGAAATTCCTTTGTTGCATGAGTTTAATGGCGCTGTAAAACAAGGAGGGACCACTCTGGAGGTAAGTCTTCCCCTTTTTCCCCTTTTTTTGCCTTTTAGTATATAGTTAATTTTTTATCCACTTCTTTGAGCTAAAATTTGTTTTTTTTTATGCTTCCTATCCATTCTTGAATAAATTTTCTAGGAGGAGCGTAGGCTGCTATATGTTGCAATGACTCGTGCTCGGAAGAAGTTGTACATATCTCATGTTATTATGGATTCCAATTGGCTGGTGGTGCTAGTTTATTTTGTGATATGCAATATTCCTGATGTATATCCGCTCTACCTCCATCTCTGACTACAATTTTTAACTTTCAGTTGCTGCAACCTTCACGTTTTCTTAAGGAAATTTCACCCCATCTTCTTGAGATTCAGGTGCCTTAGTGTAAAAACAAGCAAATCTTGTAAATGAGTTTTATAGGTCTGCTGTATGCAGTTATTAATATATTCTCTATTGTTATCTCCCTTTCGTTTGTTTTGCGAAAACTGTTAGGGTGAGGCTATGTCAAAAGATGCGGGAACACTGCGTGATAGAATTATTTCTTCTAATGCATTAGAATGCAAATCACCACCTGAAAATATTCATCAACCTAGTATGAAAGAAATAAAATTTTCAAGTGGCTCAGCGGAACTGGGTGACATATGCATTGGTAATGATTTCTTGAAGAGGTATTTTGGTTATAATGTGCATAATAAATTATTGTTCTATATTCTTGTGGGTTAATGTACATGTATTTGTTTGAAAATTGTTCATCATTCAATGTCTCCAAGTTTCCCTGTAGCATACCACAGCATTGTGATGTTAGTTTCATTTTTACTTACTACCTGAAGTAACAATATGAAATTTAATCGACTATAGGCAAATGAAACTGAAATTCCTTTGTTGCATGAGTTTAATGGCGCTGTAAAACAAGGAGGGACCACTCTGGAGGTAAGTCTTCCCCTTTTTCCCCTTTTTTTGCCTTTTAGTATATAGTTAATTTTTTATCCACTTCTTTGAGCTAAAATTTGTTTTTTTTTATGCTTCCTATCCATTCTTGAATAAATTTTCTAGGAGGAGCGTAGGCTGCTATATGTTGCAATGACTCGTGCTCGGAAGAAGTTGTACATATCTCATGTTATTATGGATTCCAATTGGCTGGTGGTGCTAGTTTATTTTGTGATATGCAATATTCCTGATGTATATCCGCTCTACCTCCATCTCTGACTACAATTTTTAACTTTCAGTTGCTGCAACCTTCACGTTTTCTTAAGGAAATTTCACCCCATCTTCTTGAGATTCAGGTGCCTTAGTGTAAAAACAAGCAAATCTTGTAAATGAGTTTTATAGGTCTGCTGTATGCAGTTATTAATATATTCTCTATTGTTATCTCCCTTTCGTTTGTTTTGCGAAAACGGTTAGGGTGAGGCTATGTCAAAAGATGCGGGAACACTGCGTGATAGAATTATTTCTTCTAATGCATTAGAATGCAAATCACCACCTGAAAATATTCATCAACCTAGTATGAAAGAAATAAAATTTTCAAGTGGCTCAGCGGAACTGGGTGACATATGCATTGGTAATGATTTCTTGAAGAGGTATTTTGGTTATAATGTGCATAATAAATTATTGTTCTATATTCTTGTGGGTTAATGTACATGTATTTGTTTGAAAATTGTTGATCATTCAATGTCTCCAAGTTTCCCTGTAGCATACCACAGCATTGTGATGTTAGTTTCATTTTTACTTGCTACCTGAAGTAACAATATGAAATTTAATCGACTATAGGCAAATGAAACTGAAATTCCTTTGTTGCATGAGTTTAATGGCACTGTAAAACAAGGAGGGACCACTCTGGAGGTAAGTCTTCCCCTTTTTCCCCTTTTTTGCCTTTTAGTATATAGTTAATTTTTATCCACTTCTTTGAGCTAAAATTTGTTTTTTTTATGCTTCCTATCCATTCTTGAATAAATTTTCTAGGAGGAGCGTAGGCTGCTATATGTTGCAATGACTCGTGCTCGGAAGAAGTTGTACATATCTCATGTTATTATGGATTCCAATTGGCTGGTGGTGCTAGTTTATTTTGTGATATGCAATATTCCTTATGTATATCCGCTCTACCTCCATCTCTGACTACAATTTTTAACTTTCAGTTGCTGCAACCTTCACGTTTTCTTAAGGAAATTTCACCCCATCTTCTTGAGATTCAGGTGCCTTAGTGTAAAAACAAGCAAATCTTGTAAATGAGTTTTATAGGTCTGCTGTATGCAGTTATTAATATATTCTCTGTTGTTATCTGCCTTTCGTTTGTTTTTCGAAAACTGTTAGGGTGAGGCTATGTCAAAAGATGCGGGAACACTGCGTGATAGAATTATTTCTTCTAATGCATTAGAATGCAAATCGCCACCTGAAAATATTCATCAACCTAGTATGAAAGAAATAAAATTTTCAAGTGGCTCAACGGAACTGGGTGACATATGCATTGGTAATGATTTCTTAAAGAGGTATTTTGGTTATAATGTGCATAATAAATTATTGTTCTATATTCTTGTGGGTTAATGTACATGTATTTGTTTGAAAATTGTTGATCATTCAATGTCTCCAAGTTTCCCTGTAGCATACCACAGCATTGTGATGTTAGTTTCATTTTTACTTGCTACCTGAAGTAACAATATGAAATTTAATCGACTATAGGCAAATGAAACTGAAATTCCTTTGTTGCATGAGTTTAATGGTGCTGTAAAACAAGGAGGGACCACTCTGGAGGTAAGTCTTCCCCTTTTTCCCCTTTTTTTGCCTTTTAGTATATAGTTAATTTTTTATCCACTTCTTTGAGCTAAAATTTGTTTTTTTTTATGCTTCCTATCCATTCTTGAATAAATTTTCTAGGAGGAGCGTAGGCTACTATATGTTGCAATGACTCGTGCTCGGAAGAAGTTGTACATATCTCATGTTATTATGGATTCCAATTGGCTGGTGGTGCTAGTTTATTTTGTGATATGCAATATTCCTTATGTATATCCGCTCTACCTCCATCTCTGACTACAATTTTTAACTTTCAGTGCTGCAACCTTCACGTTTTCTTAAGGAAATTTCACCCCATCTTCTTGAGATTCAGGTGCCTTAGTGTAAAAACAAGCAAATCTTGTAAATGAGTTTTATAGGTCTGCTGTATGCAGTTATTAATATATTCTCTGTTGTTATCTGCCTTTCGTTTGTTTTGCGAAAACTGTTAGGGTGAGGCTATGTCAAAAGATGCGGGAACACTACGTGATAGAATTATTTCTTCTAATGCATTAGAATGCAAATCACCACCTGAAAATATTCATCAACCTAGTATGAAAGAAATAAAATTTTCAAGTGGCTCAGCAGAACTGGGTGACATATGCATTGGTAATGATTTCTTGAAGAGGTATTTTGGTTATAATGTGCATAATAAATTATTGTTCTATATTCTTGTGGTTATAATACATTATGGAGTTATAAATTTATCATATGTTTCCATCTTTCAGGTTTGACCTTGAAGAAAGATCAATCATCTCTTATTTATTCCATCAATGGGCAAAAAAGCAAGCATTTCAGCATCCAAAGCGATTGGTTGATAAGGTAGCTTTTATTCTCACTACAAAATGTGGTAGCTTGATGGAAGTGAACAAATTTTATGTATTATCTAAAAGCTTATATTAATGATTCCAGCTATATAAACCTCATATTGAAGGGGATGTTTGATTATGCCCATAATAATAAAAAAATGCATCATTTCAAATTTATACCATGGTGTCGTTTGGTGTCACCTTCTTTTTTTTATATTTTCAAAAATAGAAATAGAATCTGAATTTTTAAAAATATGAATATGTTTGTCATAGTTAATTATTTGTTTTGAACATAAGCATAGTGATAGTGGTGGAAGAGATGACCGTAGTGATTGCTGTACCGACAATGCGGAGGAGGCATAACGGTTGTGGTGGTGGTTAGATGTTGACCATGTTGATAGCGATGGTGCAATGGCAATAAGAATGGTGGTGGCATGGATGCTACAAAGGCATGAATGTTGGATATATTGTAGTGGTGGCAATGATTGTGGTAGTAGTATGGTGAATGTAGTGATGGTGGTGGAGATGGTGGTGGTTGCAATGGCGGCATAAGCAACAACTATGTTGGTGGTGAAGGCAAGGGTTGTGGCGACTAGTAAAAAATGTAAGTTTTTTTAGTTTTTGAAATTATTGAAGATAAGGATTTCTTATTCCATTTAATTTAACTTTTAATATAAATAAAAAATAGCATCAAATATTTTGTCTCAATTTATGTGATTTTATCTTTAAAAATTATAAAGAAATAAAAGTGATTCCAAAACAAGACTTATCTATCATGATTGTGGAATATTGAAATGTAAACAATATACAGATTCTATTTTCTAAAATTTTATTTTAGTTTTTTTGAGGTGTAATAACCCAAATGTCTATTGTCTTGAATTGCACTTTATGTATTATGGTTACCTGTCTCCACATCATACCTTAGGTGCACCGTTATCCAATCCAAACAGCTCTTTTTCCAAGCTTGTCACAACTATTGCCAAATTTTACAAGTTTAGTTTATCTAAAATTGTCAATCTAAAAATTTGCAAAGTCATCAGCAATTCATCACTCATGATATTTTTCAATCAATAATATTTGGCCGTCAAGTTTAACCTTAAAACACTTTTATTAAATCTTCATATTATCCGAAAAAGATGCGAACTCAACTATTGTAAATTCACACTATGTACAATTGTTATATTTTTCAAAACATATATTCATATTGACTTATATTTTCTTTAGCATGAATTATGTAGATGTTCCTATGAACATACTCTTAATAAGACAATATTATCATTGTGTGCTTATATGTGCATCATTTGATTTTTATAGCAATAATTCTTAACTATTGATGAGATTCAAGGAAGAAATGATTGCTTAGTTCGAAATGATAAATATTGGCATCCAACTAAGCCATATATGGCCTTTTGCCCTGCATCATCAGAGCCTATAATAATACGTCCATGTAATGTGCTGAAGATTAATTTGGCTTAAAATTGTCAGTACTTGTCCTACATCCTACAGTTTCCTTTCTCCATTTAACCTTTTCCTCTGGTCTCAGGTTAGATTTGTAATTGATGAGCGCATGAGGAATACGACATACAAGCACAAGGTTTTGCTTTTATCATATTTCAGTTCTTGCTTATACTAAATGATAAATTTAAGCTGTTTTTCTTGGAAACTTTCAGTGCTCTCATTGCATATTTACTTATTTTCTTAATTACTCATATTGTGCAATCTTCTTCAGATCAATACGTGTGCAATCTTATGCATACATATACCAAGTTATTATGATAGTTTGGTTCTTGTTGAATGTCGAGGAGAAATTTTTTGGTTTTCTTTATCTTTTTTTTTTTTGGAAACTAGGAGGGTGTAATCCTCAGGTTTCCCACCTTGCACCCACCCCACCTTTTCTTTATCTTCATCCTGTTTTTCTTAATTTTTATGTTATATTTCTTTACTTCTCAACTTTCTAAGCCATGCCACATTATGATCCTTATTATTGTCATGTTATGTTTTCCAATATTACACAAATCAACAGGGTGTGGATGCATCAATCGCTCAACACCATTGGAGCATCTAGATTCATCCAATTGGCTCGAATAATATTTTAGCCTTTTCTCTTTATTCTTTTATGGATTGTTCTGACTATATATATCACCAGGATGTTGGGGGGTAAAATGGCTACATCAGAGCTTTCTTTCTGAGTGACGTGTGAGGAACGTTTTTTATATGTATGGTCAATCATTTTACTTTTGCTTTGCATTGCTACACTGATAAGGATAATGTAATCTTTGATCATGTTTTATTTCACTTGCTATGGTGACACACCTCATAATTTCTGGTTTTGAAAATTATGTGATCTTTCTTTTCTTAATTGAAAGTAATCCACAGTGGTCACTAACTGATTTTTCAGGATGTTTTACGTATTCTCAAACCATGTCTGAGTGGTGATGAAGCCTATAATTATGCACAATATGTGAGTGTTTTTAGGGTCCAAACCAAATAGTTCTTCCGGTTCATGATGTTTAGAGCAATTGAACAAAATCCTATATCCTTTCTGGTAACTGGATATCATGTCACAGGTTATAAGGTGGGAGCAAATTCCTATTGATAAACGTGCACATTTAATTAGAGAAAAACAGGTTAGTGGTTTATTGAGTTGATCTTTCTTAGCTTCAAATCTTGAAAAAAGAGGTTATCTAGTTCTATAAACCTCCGCAAGGATGAAAACAGAGGTTCCAAAGTTATATGCATTCACACTTGCATCCGTTCAAATACTAGTCCAAGTTGAAGTTTAATTGCGAATTTTATATGTTATGTTCCCTAGTTTGGTAGATTATTTGCTACTTTAAATTTGCTGCTTTATTACAGGTTTTACTCTAAACTATAGTCTCAGCTCTTTTGGGAAGTTGGGGCTTTAGCTATGCAATTTGGCCCCCAGTTCCGCCAAATTATTAAACATGTAGAGATCTCTGTTTTTGCCAAAAGATAAGTTCGGGTTTACTACTTCCAACTAACCATGGCCTGGAACCATCATATGGTATCCTCCTAGTCATGGTTTTAGATCTCGATGAGATACTAAGACATTTCTCGGTGGGATACTAAGACATTTTGCTATCTCAAGTATTAGGATGGGATTGTTCCGCCATCATCTTAGCATTCCAATTGGCACGTCTTGGGATAACTCATCTCAAAAGATTTAAAACCTTGCTCCTAGTAACAGCCAAACTTATACCATCGGTTAAAGATTAATAATGCAGCAACACACTCAAAAGCCACCTAGTTAATAGTTTGCCCATGATTTGCTTCTTTGAAATACTGCCCTGTCTGACATAACATTTAGGGTGCATTTGGTATAGGGTTAAGAGGGGTGAAAAGTAACTTTTCTTGGTGCAATTTTTGGGTGTAAAAGTTTTCTCTAATAACTACGTTTGGTTGAGTCTATGAATAGAGAGTGGAACTATTATGAGTGTAAATGTTAACTGTGTTTAGAAAATGGTTAATAAAAAGGAGGCAAAAATGTCATTATATATATATAATACAATATGTATTATATATATATACATATATCATACATAACATACGTAATATATATATATGGTGGTATTAAATTTAATATTTTATGAGTCCCAATATTTTAGACCCCTTTCATCTCCTAAAAAGCTTTTACCTTTCATTTTGTTAACCTACCCTCTCTTAGATTAACAATTTAGGGAGTAAAAGGGGAAAAATTTATCTTCTAAAAAATTTAGCTCCATTTCAAACATCATGAAAAGAGAGTGAAAAATTACAAAAGTAACTTTTTCGTTCCCTTTAATCTCATACTAAATGGACCCTTGTAATTAAGGTTTTACTATCATGTTGTGCTAGTCAACAACGGTCATGCTAGGCTCACCAAGGTTGACATTGCATCCATTAAATATTTTTTAAAAATATTACAAAAAGGTTCTTATTTTTTTTAAAAAATCTTTTTTATTTTTGCATTGCTGGATACAAGCATTGGCATGGCATGATAAATCGTTTCTTTATTTTTTTTATTATGCAATATTTTTTTGCATTGCTGATCAGATAAATATCATGTCACAGCGCCTCAGAAGTATTATGAGTATATGAAATCGCTGAATGATGCACAAAGGGAGGCAGCTTGTAGCAACATCTCCGTTCCATTGATGATTGTAGCAGGTCCGGGAAGCGGAAAGGTCTGATCTTTTTCTTGAGCTAGTATCACCCAAGAACTCTTTCCTCGATTATTCTTTTCACTAAATATTATACTTGTGTTTGCGCTTGTTTCTGGCATTTTCTTGAAGCTAGAAACACCCAAAAAAAATTGCTCTCTTGATATTTATATTTGCACTGTTTTATATTTTCTCTTGTTACTGACGATCGATGGTATGGCAAGTCAGACATCAACAATGGTTGGGCGGGTGTTGACACTCCTCAAAGAGGTACGGGTTCTGTTGTTGACATTATAAAGTTTGTAGCAAATCTTGATACAGTTCCTCCTTCCATAGCTTTTACTGTTTCAAATGTCGTTAAAAAAGACTTTTCCCCAATCCCTTTTCTCAAGGGAATTGGCCCCTCCAACATTCTCGCAATGACATTCACGACTGCTGCTGCATCTGAGATGAGGGATCGAATCGGAGCAGTGGTGGGAAAGGTTGTCGCAAAGGAACTGGCAATTAGCACGTTTCACTCGTTCTGTCTGCAGCTCTGCAGGACACACGCTGAGAAGTATGTTACTGTGAGCATGAGGTTTTATTTATTTTGGCACTTCTATTCTTTGAGTGTTAAAAATTCTGCCATTTTTGCTTAAAACGGCTCCACAAATTATGGTCCTTCAGGATTTTCGCTTGATATATATATATATATATATATATATCAGGACTTTATCTAGGCACAACTGAAAAATGTTATTTCATCCGCTCAAGCATGCTTCATGAGTAGTTCTAAACCTTCATATGTCATATCCAATCTAGATAACGAAATTCATGATAGGGATGGATCTAAAATTTATTTTGAAGAAGGAAAAAAAAAAAAAACCAGGAACTTACATCGATATTTCAGCATATTTGAAGTTGTTCCTCTTCATGTATAAGCCACGGTATCTTAAATCAATCCTAGGATTACTTTTCCATAATAACTAAACTAATCCTCCATTTATTTCGTTTTTCATCCTAGTCCTCTAATGCTATAATATCCACAAATAATTATATCTAGTGGTAAACCACATTATTTAGTCTTCAACAAATTTTTGAAAAAGGGTTTATAGTGGAATCATGTATCTCATCCCATGTGTTAATGGTCTAGTTGTAGTCGTTATTGTAGGAGTTATGTGCTCACTCTTCTTAGAGGGGCACCACTTAAAAATTTGACATTTTCCTTCCGAAACTTGAAGAAATTTTTAACACTTCTAAGAGCTTTCCAAACTCCCCTTCTTTGCTTTACATAAGACTTTGCCAATATATAATCCTATATTAACTATTTTTTATGCTAAATCCTTCCTCTTTGATATTGAAACACAGCAGCTAGTGAATAGCCTCTTCTTAATCATAAAAAAAAATCTCTAGTACTTCCTGTTTAAAAGTCAAAATAGACAAATATAATCTATAGAAATCTCCTTGCAGAAAGAAACATGTGAGATTTATCCATGTAGGTTCTCAGCAGGCATCTAGATGAGAAAAAGGTCATCAGACACCACTTCTTGGTGTTTTGCATTGAGATCCTAGTCATATATTCTCATTTTGCCCCTGGACAGTTTCTTATAATCTCCTCAAATTTACATTTTTAATCTCATACTTCCTGGGTTCCATGTTTCACAACGCTCAAAATTGATGAACATAAGACTTCATTTGCTGAAATTGCATGGACTGGAGTTAGAAAAGAAAATCTTCTCTTTTCACAGTATGATGAGTTCTAAATCGATAATAGAGAACTATCCCCACTCTTGAGGATTTGAGGACATTATGTGGAGAGGACAAGGTAGCGATGTTGCCTACTATCAGACGTAAACGAGCTTATCTGTTCATATTTCTGTTTCAACATCTCCATATTCATGTGCAATGCACATGCTGCAGGTTTCTTTTCTTTTCCCTTCTTTGTTTTCCTCCTTTTTATCTGGGCTTCCTATTTCTTGCATGTTCACATGTTACAAGTGCATTCCGTGCTGGATGCTAGTTATTAAAAAAGCAAGCCGAGTCAGGTTCTTTGACTTGAAAGACTTGAAAGTGTTTCAGTTTTGGACAAATTAAGTAACAGAAAAGGTTTATTAGGGGTTTTTCATGAATAAGTCCCTCATTAGTTCCTTAGGACACCAGAAACCCCCTTTTCTTTTTGAATGGAATACGCCTAAAGCCCCTACCTTTAATACAAACTGGCCTAGGTAGCCTAGACCACTAGGACAACTAATGGTTGTTTGTTTGATATGCCAAGCTAATTGATAGGTAAATGGATACATACATGTATACATACATATATCTGGTTTTTTGTGGGCATGTGCATGTGAGTGTGTGCATGTGCATATGTCATGTGAGTGTGCATACATGCATGCATACGTGTGTGCATGCACGCATGCATGTGAGTGTCCCTGTGTGCATATGCATGTGTGCAAGTGTATGCCTCTTTAACTGTTTTATCTGAAATATTGGATAACACTCCTTTAAGTAATCTCGACAACTATATATAAATTCTTGAATAATTTATTGGTTGGTGATTGTCTTGATGCCACCATATTGTATGGAAATGATTAGGTGCAACATGGGCATGCAAATCCAATGAGTAATAGTTGTTTTTCCTTTTTTTTTTAAAAAAATAGATATTTACAGTTGGGTTTAATATAGTAACAGTATAACACAGTAACACTATGACTAGAATGATCTTATGTATGTTATTTCTCTGGAGCTTGGGCGTTTAGATTATAGTAACACTATAACACAGTACCACTGTTACTAAAATGATCTTCATGTAATGTTATATGCTATTTCTCCAGAGCTTGGACATCCATTTCCTCCCTCCCATCAATCAATTGTTTTTTGTACACATTATAATTTGGCACCATTACATCATCCCGTCTTTAAATGCTTATGTTATGGAGTATTGATATGCAATGCAGAGTATCTAATAAGTTTGGTTGCAATGAATGTAACTTCTATACTTTATGACTTTTGTATGTATTTTAGGTTGGGGCGTACACCTGAATTCCTAATATATGGACATGGGCAACAAAGACGAGCAGTCATTGAGGCCTTGCGCCTTGTGGAGAATGGAAAAAAGAATAGACAAGAAAGTGCAGGTCACAAGCTTGATGAATTTACTAGTGCTAATATTGCGCAATCTTTTAAAGAGAAGTCACAAAAATGGCAAAAAATTGTGACACAGGTGCATCTCTCATACCTACAAGTTGATCCTTTTTATATTTCCACATGGAAATCATGTTTCATGACTGAATTGGTTTGCACATCAGGAAATCCATCGAACACCAGTATTAAGTGATATCCCATAAATATACTTCATGTATCCCATTTCTCTGTTAATTCTGGCTCAGGTTTTCATCCTTCATAGTAATTAATTTTTATTTTCTCCTTCCAAACATTTGATCATCAACAAAAGAGCCTCCTCATGAATTTCATCTAAGGCCTATACTGCAATTATTCAACATTAAATGGTTGAGTGGGTATCTTAAATGTCTTATGTCCTGTGGAAGTGGCTCTATATTTATAAACAAGATCATCTGAGATTTTCTCTTTGTCAACCATTTTGTTCTTTTCCGGATGCATGCATTTGAGGCTTGAATTTCTTCAATAAATGAAGGGATGGTTTTTTTTTTCAATAATTTTTAATATTGATTATGGTTTGTGAATTTAACAGTCAAACTCATGTGAGATAGCATTAACTGATGCTTCATAAGCTTGAACACTTAGCTATTGTGACGAATCTTTTCAATAAATTAAGGGATGGTTTTTTCAATAAATTTTAATGTGAATTTAACAGTCAAACTCATGTGAGATAGCATATTAGTTGACACTTCATAAGCTTGAACACTTAGCTATTGTGATGGTATGCCAAAACATGCAACATTTTCATATTTTTTGCTTCAAGGTTTGCTCCAGAGTTTAAGCGGCAACCTATAACAGCCTGTGCCGACTGGCACACCAGATCAGTCTATTATTAACATCAACATATGCTCACATGAGCCCAATTAGATCCCTTTTCTGTAGCCCCTTTTTTTTGTTTTGTCATCGGACAACACAGCAGACTCCATGCCTGCATGCCTTGTGCTAATTGGCACTAATATATTTTCTTTGCACATGAGGGATATGTGTCTTGATCCGTACTAGCAAAGGTTGTTACAGCAGCCAAGCCTAGATGCAACATTTATATCTCTTACTTTGTTGTTTCACATGGTTTGGTTGTTCTAAACAATGTGCATGAATTTCAAACCTTGTGATGTGAGTCTTATCTTCACCTTATGACTTCGCTTTTTTTTTTCCTGTCTTGGATCTATCTATCATAATTGATCTTCATCTTCATTGATGTGTTTTCTTTGTTCTCTTTAACATATCACTTTTTAACTTATCCTATTTAGTTTGTCCCAATTATCTTTCCTGCACTTGTTTTATGGATAAGTGGTCTACCTGAGGTTTCGAACTCAAAATTCTCTTGACCTCTTTGCTCTTTAGAAAAAATGCTGATAATTGTGTCACTGGGTGCTATTCAAATTATCAGTATTCAAGTATTTCACAAGTAGTGGCCTGTTGATGACATATTTTTCCAACTCTGGATTGTACAACTTGGCACAACCATTTGGTTATGAGATGTCACTAATTCAAGTTGACAAATGTACAATCAAACCTAAAGCGGCACCTTGTTACCAACTAACACCAAATAATGTAGCTTGAAGGGTTAGGCTGAGATTTCATTTATTTTATGTAACTACCTTGGACTGACATTTTCCATTTTGTTCCATATACATGTCATTGTGAAACTATAGAGTCAATGCTATTGTCCAGTTCTAATATATGGTCATGGGTTTTTACCCAACTAAGAAAATGGCATGATTCCATGGTCTTTTATTATCATATCATTAGCATATTTGTTGGTAATTTAATGGCTTTTCCTATGAGTCATCAGTTCTAGATGTGCTATGATGAAGTTAATGGTCTTTTTTTTCTAGGCATGTTTTGTCATTTGGATATAATTTTCAGCAGCACAAAACTATCTTGTAAAAAATAGTTTGGCACTTTATATATGGGAGGTTAAAGTAAATTATCTAGTGAAATACTAGATATCTGTTATGTTTTGGAACCTTGATGGAGTGAGAAATGCAACGTCCCGTCTTAAAATGGAAATATAGCATGCTTGATACTTGTATGCAGGCAGCAAATTTTTCTTTCACTTCATAGGTACGTGCATTTGAGTTATTGTATTGATACTGTGATATAATTTTTCTTTTCAGGCAAAAGCTTCTGGGAAAACTCCTGAAGAATGTGAAAGAACGGGTGATGAGATAGGAGTAAGCTGTTGTTTTCTAGTGCAAAATTTAAATGCCAATTTAGGTAACATATTTTAAATTCTTGATTTTGTGATCTCAATCAGGCTATGGTTCTTAGACATTACAACAACATACTCACATCATGCAATGCTTTGGACTATCATGATTTTATCAGCTCATCAGTGAAGCTACTGACTCATTTTCCTGAAGGTAATGATTGAGCTCACACTATAATAGGAATATCATACTTTCTTTTTCTGTGAAAATTAACTCAAGATTGCAAACTTTCAGTGTTTAAGGAGTGTGTGGAAACATTGAAAGCCATAGTCGTAGATGAGTTTCAGGATACAAGTTCTATGCAATATTGTCTTTTAAGGATTTTAGCCTCTCACAAACATGTGACTATTGTTGGAGATGAAGATCAGGTGATTTTCAATATGATTTGAATTTAGCTGTTGTTTTTGGAGGATTTCTAGCTGTTTTATCAAAGCAAAATAATTTCTCTACTCCTTGAAATTTTAGAATTCATGTTTCTAAAATTGTTTAATTCCTAATTGTCTTTCAGTCCATATTCAGTTTCAATGGTGCTAATGTTTGTGGATTTGACTCCTTTCGTAAAGATTTTCCAACTCATAAAGAGGTCAGTGCCATGTAGGTTTTATTTCATTCTTGCCTCTCCAACTAATATGCTATTATTAAACAAGGATATGTCAAAACATGCCTCATACCCGTATTCGATATGGATATGCCTGGATACGTATCTGATATGCATCCAATATAATAAAAAATATTTTTATTTTCTGATATGCATCCAATATAATAAAAAATATTTTTATTTCAACATGTTATGTATAGGTTTAGGATACGTGGGATACGTTTGGAATACCTTGGGATATGTTTAGGGTTAAAATCAATTTTTTATTAAAAAATAAGGTCTTTTTTGTTATTTTTAAAAAATAAAAGCCTTAAAAATCAGTTCTTGTTCAAGCTTCATTAAACTAAATATAAATATCATAATTTTTTGATCACTTTTTGCTTAGAAAATATGAAGGAGGGTTGAATTTTTTGCTTCATGGATAGCATACATTATTGATAGTTTATAAACTAATGGAATTTTGAATGTTTCTATCTATTTAAGTTAAAGTTAGACGCCTTCAAAATTCCATAATGGACGAATGTTGAAACAAATATCATATTCTTTTGTAATTTACAGCATACAAGTTAGAATGGAAGCATTCTTTTGTTATAAATAGCTTCTAATCAACTTTTGTATATTTTTGATGGTGGGTACTCAATCTTTTAATTTGCAAGTTAGCATAATATATTCTTTATTATATTAAAATTTATATTAATTATCTAACATATCTTAGACATATTGTATATTAGATTTTCAAGAATATCTATATTATATCATATCTCATACTCTATCTGTGCTAATGCTTCATTGCTAAAATGAGCACTCTAAGTGAACATTAATCTCCAGGCTATTCTTTTATCACTAATGCTTTGATTTTCTTTTTTTATGTTGACAACTGCAGATTAGATTAAACAAGAATTATCGTTCTACACGGTGTATTGTTGAGGCTGTGTCTTCCCTTACTCACAATAACATCTGCCATCTTAAGAAGGTTGAAACGGATAAGCCCTCTGGCTGCAAAGCATCCTTCTCTAACTTCTTGTTCTTGGACTTTATGTATTAACATTTTATTTGATGTTCAAAATTATCATAATATTATATTTGACCTGTTTAGTCCTTCACCATATCCAGATTACTGTTAAGGAATGTCATAACGAAGATGCAAAACGTGCATTTATTGTTGATAAAATCTTGGAAATCACTTCCGGCGTCTCAGTTGCCAACTGCTCATTTGGCAGTGTGGCAGTCCTTTACAGGAGACAAGTAAACTCTCTCTTTGTTTTTTGTTTTTTTTCCCTTTGTTTTTTGTTTTTTGGTTAGAGCTTATGGATTTCTTGGATGTTGTACATTCTATATATGAACAATATTCTTATATCATCCAGATTACTGGCAAAGCATTTCAGTTTGTGCTTCCGCAACAGGAAAATATCCTTCAATGTCCATGGAGTGGTCTTCTACGGGAAAAAGGTTGTCATTTCTTGCTTGACTTTTTATTATTGAATGGATTGCATTGGCCATGATCTGGTTTATTTGGATCATTGATATAACTCTTTTATTTATTAGTCCCATCCAGTGATTCACTTTAGCAAGAATCTAAGTACGGTGTGGGAAGTTGATGAAACCTTATCTACCTTGCATGCTTTGGTGTCACATGCTTGTCCTAGTCTTAAACTGTTTTGCCAGCCATCTTTTGCTAATTGTCAAACTTATGCTTATACGAATACAATTTTCATCGTTCTAGACCAAGACGAGGCATGATAGCCAGTTTAGCTGTTATTAATTGCTAGTTATGTCTTAACTAATTTAGTCTTCTCTTTCTTTATGTGTGTGTGTATCTACATATCTCTCTTTATTTTATAGCGTCAGCTTCTGTAGTAGGCAAATGATTGGTATATCAACATGCTCAATCTGTGCAAACATAATGGATTTTAATTCCAACAATATGACTGGATTTTGATTATCATTTCTTCACTTCTTGGAAACATTGGATAATATACTTGTATGTCTATGAAATTTATTGTTGGTCCTAAAAGCCATTAACATGGATGTTTTATTCTACCAATATGATTGAATTGTTGTCCCTGTGGTAGTTTCTTTTAATGATTCAGAGAATGAGAGAGGACTTCTAGTCCTGGAAATGATAGTAAAATGATTATTTTATATCATAATTCTGTACCAATATGTTTATGATATGAATCTATTTAAGATTAATCTGGATCCATTTATTTCATGTTAGATTTAACTTGTATTCCATTTTGCCACCCTTTCATGTTAGGTTTCAAAAAGGTTATTGGATTTTTTTTTTTCAAAACAATTAATCATTCACTTCCAACATTTTACTTTTTTCCACTGCTATTTGTCAAAAAATTCATTGTACATGGAAGAGTATTACGATAATAATCATTTCAAATTTGGAATTTGTTTAATCCTTACTTAACCCATCAACATTAAAGTTCATTGATTGACCATTTTTTCTTATGTGTGTTATAGGATATTTTAAATGGTCCATACTATAGTGAAAGGGTGTTTAAAACGTAGTGCACCAGAAAGGACTTAGACATTTCAACCTTAAGAGTCTTCAGTTGAGCTGCAATGTCCCTCATTTGCATAATGTGCTCATGCACACCTCTCAATCCAGTAAGCCTCAGGGATGAGAACTTCAAAATTAGGGTGCTGGCAAGAGCTTTGTCTGAAGTACTGAATTGCTCATCAATGGCCTTTAGTAACTCCCTGACATTCTCATGCTGATCGACTAAACCATGTATACCAGCAAAATTTTTGTCTTTATGAATATTACACTCAAGCAATTAGATCGCTCTCAATGTTTATAAATCATAATCTCACAAGGAGTGCTAGTCATAGTATTATCTTTGGCAAGAGCTTTGTCTGAAGTACTGAAGGTGGTTCATTCTTCCTTATAGCATAATCAATGTACATTCATCCCATATGAAGAAGAATTCTCTCCTTCCAAACTTTATAGTTATTACCCCTCAATTTAGGCTTCTTGATGCCGTTGGAATTTGTAGGAACGCCATTGACTCACCGGAGGTTCCTTAGAATTGCTGAGAAAAATTGGTAGGAAGTACTTTTTACACTTTCTTCTTAAATTTTGCATTAATCGAATTCCATTGAATTGCTGGATAATATCATTACTTGACTTGGTTTCATTATTGAGTGGAATTGGCCATAGAATTCCTATTTGATACAATGCTTACCAAGTGTTCGACAAAAGTCTTCAATGACTGCAATTCAATTGAAAATATTGAATGCAATTCAATGCCATTCAGTTAAGCTTGCCTATACAATGCACAATTATTAAGTGAAAATGCACTTCAAATATGCTTGTACAATGCACAAGTTTTTTCCAATAATTAGTTAAGCTTGCAACTGTTACATTTTGACTTGTGATTTGATATGTTTGGTTACATAATTGTCTTATTTTGCCACTTGATACTATGATTGCAATTGTTACCAAATATTCAATATATGTTACCTCTATATGCCTTTACCATTGTTGGAATATTGTTTTTGGCAGCACCTTTTGTTATCCTTGGGATTTTACATTCACAATTGCTATAATGCCACCAAGAACAAGAGGTAGCAAAAGAGGTGGATCTAGTTCTACTAGAGCAGAGAGTAGTAGGGCTATTGCCAGTAGAAGAGGAGTGGTGGAAGCTGCAATCCGAAGTCGACTACAGGAATTGCTGAAGAGACCTATTGAATCCAACAAATTTATAGTCGATGATGATTTGGAAACAATAGGTATTCAGGAGGAAATACATGCCTTCATCCACCGGATTGGTTGGGAGACCTTCGTGACTATTCAAGAGCCTGCTTACCCCCACTTGTTATGTGAGTTTCTCAGCTCCATCATCTTTGATGATGTAAAGGCCAGGACTCCTGATCGACCAGATACAATTCAGTTTATTCTTGGGGGTCAGATTTTCTCTATGTCCATTTCAGAGTTTGGGGTAGCTTGTGGTTTATATACAGAGGCAGAGACCCACACTGAAGAGTATCAACTGTATTTGATGAACTACCCTCCCCAATTTAATGCTGCCCAAGCATGGGAGGAGGTGGCTCCTCGTTCTGGAGCGTACAGTGCTAGATACACCAAAAGCACTACACTTCCCACCCTAACTCTGCGCTTCATGCATCGATACATCACCTATACAATTAATGGTCGGGGTGACAGTAATGGGTCGGTGACTGGGGACGATTTATTCTATCTTTGGTGTATGGTCACTACAAGGAAATGTAATATGGGATATCGCCTGGCGAAGTATCTCCATCATAAGAGCAAACAGAATACAGGAAGGCTTTGTGGTGGGTCTTACATTACCCGATTGGCAAGGAACCTCGGTACACTTGACCCAATTCCGAGGAATGCAGTCCGGCTAGATATGCAGCCTTTGACCACCAATATCCTCATCCGGATGGGGATTATTTTTCGTGATCCAAATGGTCGGATCCAGTTTGTGGATGAGGAGGCTTTTCCAGGAGCGGCCGAGACTGAGATCCCAGAGGAGAATGCCCCACCAGCCCCTCAAGAGGAGATTTCTACAAAGGAGGTACCAGTTCCATCAGCAGCACCACCAGCTTCGATACCATCATCTTCCAGAGCATCTCGACCACCCCAAGTTGTTTCTCAGCAGCTGTCTATGCGTCTCCAAAGATTGGAAGGCAATGTTCAACAGATAAGTGGTACTTTGGAGATTATGGATCGTAGACAGAGGAGGATGGAGAGGGCTTTGAGACAATTCTTCCAGGCTCAGAACATACCTTATCCTTCATCATCCTCATCTTCCACTTCTGCTACGGATGGGAGCTCGAGCTCTTGATTTCTCACTTTCCTTTATGTTTTTAACTTGCAAACACTAGTTTGTTGCTTTTATTTCAGTTGTTTTAGTTATGTTTATTTTCACCGTACTTTAACTATATTAAGTTCAATTTGCTTTTGCTTGGTTATATATGAGGCACGCACTTCAAGGAAAGGATCCATGGAAATTGAACAAATATACCACAATCAGGGCAGTATTTTTCTACTCTCTTCCATTTGTCTCAAATTATTTTATTTTGAAAACATTGAGGACAATGTTTAGTTCAAGTGTGGAGGGGTAGTCGTATATGAGTACAAAACATGCATTGAATCATCTTTTAATTTTTATTTCCCTTAATTGATAATTAAATTAAAGTCATTCATTAGGATCAATGAAAAATTGTGAGTTTCATAACTTGATTGAATTTATACATTTTTACAAGTTTGTTGAGTAAATTGATTTGGTTTCTGATTATGAAATTTTACACGTTTGATTGATAAATATGATTACCCTGTGAGATTTTGAGCCTTTAGATTGAACACTAAATTCAATCTCATTTTCTTTGCTGTGTGATATTGCATTCCATTTTCATGAACTTCTAGAACTTGCATGAATTCTTTTCAAGACTACATTAATATGAACTTGCATAAAGAAGATTAAGGCAATTTGTTGAACCCAATTTGTGATTACCCAAACCTATGGACCAAAACACCCAAACCTATGGACCAAAACACCTAACCCTACCAAAATGCTTAACCCTTTTAACCCTTTCTATTTCCATTGTTAAACAAGTTGAGCCTTGACTTATCCTTTGTCCATACTTGAGTACAAAACATTTACACATTTTCATCTACTAATCTTAAGAGAATGAGGATTTGTGGTAGTTGTTTGCTAGTCATATAACATTGAGTACTTGAATATTATTGTGAATTATGAAGAATTGGGAATTTGTTTAAATTTTCATTTTCATTTCAAAAAAAAAAAAAAAAAAAAAAAAAAAAAAAGAAAAAAAAAAAATGCATGTATATATATAAAAAAAAAAAGAAGAAGAAGAAGAAGAGAAATTCCCATAGTTTAATATTATTCAAGTACTTGGGAAATAAGAAAGTGGAAGGTTTTATGATTGCACTTCTTATCATATCTTGGGTTGGTTGATTGAAGGATGAAGGTTTATTTATTTTGTACTCAAATTACCTTATCCAACAAAATTTTCCTACCTTAACTTACTCCTTACCCCAATCCTTGTTACATCCTTACCTAAAGTCCTTATGATTTGTGTATAGTTTATATTCAAAGTAGTGGAGATTAGAATAATTGCAAGCATATGGTAAGTTGTGATTATGGATGCATTTGAGAGAAACACTTTACCTTAATTATCGAGAGTATAGAGAGACACACATACATCCGGTGAGAATTTATCAATCTTATTTGTTTCTTTTCATATTAAGTTCTAAATTACTTTGTTCTTCAATTTTGTGAAAGGTAGATTCATGAAAAGTTATGGAATTAAGCAGTTCTAGTTGAATTCTAGTTTTGACTTTGGTTTGATTTGATATGATGGAAATTAATCAATTTTTGGATGGTTCATTGTCATGTTTGCCCGAGGACGTGCAAACGTTCAAGTGTGGGGGAATTTTGATAAGTATAAATTATGCATATAATTTATACTTTATTTCATTATTTTTATTTTGATAATTTGAGGACTTAGTATTGATTTTTGTGCTATTTCAGGAAAGAATTAAAGATTCTGCAATTTGGAGGATCAAAGTGCAAATTGGAGAAAAAGAGCAAATATCACCACCAGATTTCACTGCCATGATAATTGATGGTGAAATTCTCAACAATTATCCTATGTAGAAATTTTCACCATTTAAATATCACCACTTGATTTCACAGCCATGAAATCTGGTGGTGAAATTCCCAGCAGATATCACCACCAGATTTCACAGCCATGATATGGTGGTGAAATTGAAACTAACATTTCTATGTATGGATGTTGACGTATATATGATGTGTTTCCATTTCAATTAAGTCTTATGTTCATGTATGTCTTAATTGTGTTCTTAATGCTTAGGGAGATTGATCAACTCCTTATTGAGAAAGAGCTATATGAATGGATAAACAATTAAGACAATGGATTGTAAGGCATAGAGATATGACCTTATAATTTATTTGGTAATGAGATTTTAGAGGATAAAGTCTCATTAGGGAATTCCATTGAACTTAAAGCATAATTAAGTGATTAATTAGTATAGAGATATATTAATTAATTATTTAATTATAGTTGAGTGATAACTCGAGAGAGCCCATTCATCGCATTAGGGAATTACGCCGGTGCATGATATGAGATCTTTTAATTGAAATGAAGCATGTTATAATATATTAAATATGCTAGAAGAAGTGCATATTCTAGTGCTTTTGTTAATTGCATTTTTAATCCTTATTTCAATTGGTAACTTTAGTTAATTTTAGGATTTAATTTAATTCTTATAATTCCATTGTTTTGATTGATTAGATAATGGAACTTAGTATAATACTAGTAGTCATTAATTAGTCTTCGTGGGATGATACTCTATTCATCATTATATTACTTGAGCGACTAGTGCACTTGCTAGTGATTTAGTAGCAACAGTTGCAGACTTTGTTGTTAACAGATTCTTAATATTATTTTCTTTGTTTTAAATGACCATATCATGATGTTCAGTAATTTCTCTACTAAATAATGAAACATATGTTGATTTTGCCAAGGGATGTTTCAGTTTTATTGAGTTAATTTTGTTCACAACATCTTGAATTTTTTATTAGTGTTTTGTTCTCTCAAGCCCCAAGATTTTTCTATTAGGTATTTGAATTTTGTTTTTCTATTCATTTCCCTCAAGAGCCAAAATTATCATAAAGCAAGTCATCAAGGTTGTTAAAAGGCTTAGGTGTAGCCTAGGCAATTTGGTTGCGGCCTAGGGAGAAAACCCTCCAATACTTCAAATATGCATCCCGAGCTTACATATATCTTTGTGAGCATAGATTAATCACTATATCTTATATATACACCAGAGATCCCCAATTTTCACAAAACTAAACACTAATAAAGCACAATACCAAGATGGTACTAACGTAATATGGAGATATAAAGTTATCACTAGCAAAGATCAGCCCAAATTAGCACAAAATGATGAATATGGCTAATGATCCAACCAAATCAATATGAATCATGGTTGTAGACCATGAATAATGCTATTGATCCAAACAAAGCAATATTAATCATGGGTGTAGATTCACAAAGATGCAGTCCCTTATTAGGACCTTAAAGAAAATAGATATATACTAAAGTAGATCTCAGATGTTGACAAATCTGAATTTTCAGAGAGAGAGAGAGAGAGAGAGTAAAAAAGTGGAAAAAGGCAAATGGAAAGGGTTAAACAGAAGGCTAAAATTTTTAAAGGGGAGTCACTTCATTCAATAAGCTCTGTAAATTTTATATCTTTCATCATTCCTCATGGACCTATGTTTATGGACATTCAAACAACCCAAAAAGTGTAGCAATATTTTCTAATCATAAAAAGTATCTCTACCTTACTAATATACATTATTTGACCCAAAATAGGACTCCTAATCAATCAAAAATTTTCCGTATCTATCTATTCACTTTCTTAGCAGAGGCAACTAAATACTTTACAAATATATAAAAGACCATCAAAATCTTTCCAAGGCACAATCCTAATGAGTTTAAAACTTCTGTGACTGAATTTAGAACTGAAGTGGGACCTTTAGATGATAATCTTACTCTTGGCAGGACTTAAAAACCCACTAGTAACTCTAAAAATTAGTACTAAAATTAAAAGAAAATAACAAATACTTAATCTACCTTCCGAGGAAGGATACATAACACAAAGCCCATCTTACATGGGATTTAAGTATGCATTTATGCACCTAGGTAGATGCCTAGGTGCCTAAGTGGACACCTTGAAAAACACTGCAAGTTGCTTGAGCTTATCATGTGATACTTCTATCTGTATAATTGTAGGCCTACCCTCCATAGTCCCATCTACTTGCACCTCTGTTTCTTTTTATTGACATTTCTTCAAGTGACATAATATATGAAAAAGTTCTTAATTTGTAATTGAGAACTAAATTTATTTAAATAAGTTTAAACTTGTTTTTTTAACTTCCTAATCACTAACTTTGTCATTGTTTTACATGATGTTACCTCAACATTCTTTTTCTCTACCATAGTTAACTTTTGAGCATCCAGTCTCTTGGTTGCTTAGCATTGTGAGCATATATCACCGGTGCAAGTGTTGTTATGCAATTCACATTCAAAGTTTTCTCAATATATACCTGTCACTGTGTATTCCATCCACCTTGTACTTCACCAGACTTGTTCTAATCCTTATTTGGTTGCTGGTCAAACTTGCTTTTTATATACACTGTTTTAGAATATTTTATTACTATTTTCTGTTAAATGATTTATAATCATTCAAGATCAGAAGTAATTTATTTAGTGGACTATCAGAAATGACCCAGCAACTGATGGCTACCTCGTTAGGTTTTTTTTTTTTAACAAAAAATTGCTTGATGGACAGTTAACATTATGTAATAGCACATATTTAGCTTGATGGGAATATCACATTACTCCAGATAAATGATTGGAACCTTTGTGCATTTTCCATCATATTCACAGCCACCTGTATGAGACTGGGTGGAGCTCAATTGCTATTACAAATGCTGAAACAGCTTGTCTGGGTATTTCTAGAAATGAGTAGCATCACATCATTTACTTGAGCAAATGTTGATGCACTTCATGTCCCTATCACTAGTCTTTATCTGGTAATGTTGTGTGCTCTTCTGTTATTTTTGTGCATCTGTGTCACATTTATCTGACATGATCTGTTGCTTCTACTGTGCAGTTATAGATATTTTAAGAATGGTTATCTTGCATCCAGATGGGGCTACTTTACTTCTCAAGCACATTGAGAATGGAAATGGTATACAAAATAAAGGACTTTTGTCCTCTGCTTCTATATTAAGATTATAGTCTATTGGTCACAAATTATTATGTTTTGATTTGAAATTTCTATTGAACTGTAATTAGCAGAATGTCGTGGATTCAAAAACCACTAGAATGGAATGGTATCATTGGTACCATGCTGTTCCATCATCAAACCAAGGATGGCAAGACATTGAAACCCTTTGTACTGATACCTACTGTCTGTATCAGTGTGTACCAACAGTATTATACTAATTATACCAGTTGATGCTTATGCCTTTTCATTACTCTGATGCTATCTCTTTCGAATCTTTCGATACATACTATCAGTACTGATATTTAAATTATTGGTTTTTTCTTATAAGAAATCTTGCTGTTCAGTCATGTCATTTATGCTGTGACAGATATACTAATGGAGGCATTTAAAAGAGCCACAACAGCTCCTTCACAGCCTGCAAACCTTCTCACCATCATGCGAGCTATTACAAACCTTTTCAAGCATTCATATTTCTCTAACTGGTTACAATCACATTACAGCGAGGTTAGTTTTCCTTCACCAAATAAGGTTTGCATTTGGTTGATAAGTGAGCTAATTCACATCTTACAGTGCATGCTAGTGTTTTGTGTAACTTGAACTACTAATGCTATTGCTTTAGTTGATTTTTCTGGGCCCTAGGGGCCAGTTCGGGTTTATGTTTGTGGGAAGCTCTCACAAGTGGGAGTTTGCCAATCAGTCTTCTCATGGCCTCAAATTTTTAACCAAAAATCACCATTCTGAATGGATTCTTCTCATGACCTCAATTTTTTTTTCCAAAAACCACCTTTCTGGATGTATTTTGGTATCCCTAAAAATTTAGGGATAGACCATGGCCATCCCTAGTTCCCCTACTTATTCCCCCCCTCCTCCCCTTGGGGAAGAAAAGAAAGGAAAAGAAAAAACACATGCAATCTCAGCCTACATGCATGGCATTGATATAGGCCTGGAAGGCCAAAATTGTGTGTTGAGCTATATAGAAACTAAAGAAAAACCAATCCCATAAAAGTCTAAAAATGGCAAGGAAACCCAAGCATGGGATATACTGTATTGTACCGGTAGGGTACCAAAACTTAGTCCGCCATGTATATCGAGCATTGGTACCGAGATATGGATAATATCAACACTTAGTACATGACATACTAGTTGGGCATTGATATGGGTTCTGATACTGAGAGCACAAACCTTACAAGCTAGTATAAATGATTTGCAGAAGGTTAGAGAATCTTGCCATAGGACAAAAATGAAGATTTCAAATACAGGGCAATAGCACACTGCGAAGGAAACTTGAACAAGATATTTTTTGAAATCCACGAAAATGATTATTAGATGTGTGGCCAAGCAAAATGATGGAAAGTGACATACTAGAGTCAGTTGTGAGTAGTGGAAAATGATCAACAAGCTTCTAAAGGATCCTTGGGAATGATAACTGAACCAGTAATTATCCAATTGAGGGATCTTGAGCAACAGCAGACCAAATTGATAAATAAAACAAGCTCAAGGATCTCTGAAATAACAGAAGGGGAGCTGAAATGTGAATGAAAATTTCTGCAACTAGTGTTAATTTCAATAGAATAAATCAGTTTGTCATAATTTGCTTAAACATGAATTTCAACAGAAAACCATTCTCCATGCAAAACTTAGCTTCATACTGTTTGGTTTCTCTGTTTAAGACAGACGAGATTGTAGCTTTGTGGGGTTAACATAAGTACTAGCATAAGAATTATGGAGAAAATGAATAAGAATGATGATCTGAAATATATTCTTTATGGAAAAAAATGAAAGGGCTATATATTCAAGGCAAAAATATTATGATTGTTTTATTTTTGATAATATTCGTATTGATCTTTGTTCATTATATGAATTTTCAGATTCTGGATGCATTATCGAGTTGCAGGTCATCGTTTAACAAGAATGCACATCTATCTTATGCAACACTACTCGTTTTCTTTTTTGATAAATCGCCTTTCTTGTTTTACTTTTTCCTTTTGGCAATCCTCTTCTTCTACCGTTTCTGTTGCGTATTATTTTCTTCAGATTCAAGATTTTTTATGCTTGTTGGAATCACTCCAATTGGGTCTAATTGCCGCAATTTCTTTTTGTTGGGACGTTTGGATGCCATGTTGGAGATTCCATTCTCGATGTCTACTTTTTTTCTTGGTTTTTCCGTTTTCGTTTAATCTTTTATACGTAGGTGATTTGTTTAGAAGAAATATGATCCTCCCAAGCTTTGTGCAATCGATTCGTCTTCTAGGACAAGATTGCTTTCAAAGAATCTGGTTCTACACCCACTTCCAGCATATTTGTGATATTTTCTTCCCTTTTCTTTGTTCTTGGACGAAACTATAAAAAATCGGTTTCCTTCTGATAATTCTCGCGCATCTTATGACCAAGTCAATTATCCGATAGTTTTGATTAATTTTCGTGCTGGCGTGCACCTTCGTTGAAGTTATCGGTTTGTTGAACTGCCTGTTCTATGCGGTTGGCGGGGTTGGGGCAAGGCATTTTGTGAGCGTAAGCCAGGAGTTTCGGAAATTTTATCTGTTGTTTTTGCTTCTATTGGCGTTTACATTTTCGGTACTGGTGAGAGTGTGAAATTGAGTTGAACTCTCAGTAGATTTAATGGTGTTGCATTTGCTGCATTTATTTAAAAAAAATCATTTTTTTCTAAATGGGAAATGTACTGATGCTTGTGTTTTCAGTTTTGGATTTGCAATATTCATGTTTATGATGCCTTGACAATTTTCTGCTTTATTTGCTTGCTGGAATATACTGTTGTTTATCATCGTTTAGCACTGTTCTAATTCAAACCCATTTGAATGCAGCTAATGTTTATTATTGTGACTTAGAGCCAAGCCACTAGATTACATCATTGATTTCATTGTTGCTACCTTTGACAGGTGTTCCTTCCTACTTTGTTGTCAATATTTGGATTGTTGATGATTTTGATTTACTGTAATTTTGACATTAGTGAAGAAAGTGGATAATTTTGGTATGTTGCAGATGTGCTTATATCGGGTACTGTCAGGTACTGTCTCCCGATGCTTTATATTATAATTATTATCTTACAAACGTTTAAGTTCTTGATTTTCTTTTCTCTATGTCAGTTTAAATTTATCAGTGTCTCCTAGTTCTTTTGGTTGTAGTACTTGCCATATTTTGAATAATGCCTTCCTGCAATGTGTGGTGAACTTCATTTCTTTTTTTATTGCGTTTGGGCTATCTTTCGATTCTTTTCATCGCTATGCTGCTTATTATTTTGTAGGCACTGTTAGTCTTTTATTTGAAAATTTGTTTCTTTTATCTTTGTTGTTCTTTCATTGTTTTAACATAACATCGGTTTGATCATTGAAGGCACTTTGGAGGATTGTGTAAGATGTTGATGTTTTTTTTTTGTGATAGGGGCTGCTTATCTTTCATGGTTGAAAGGATTTGTACTAACCTTTTCTCCCTTATGCAGTGGTTTTACTATTTATGTTGTCTTACTTTTATGTGGCTTTGGGTGAATGCCTACTATCATTTATTTAATATTGGTTTTTCGATGTTGCTTTTCTTTAAACTTGGCGCTCTTGGGAGGCAAACCAATTTATCAGTTATTTTTAACTTTCTATTTTCTTAGCATGACTAGAGAAGAGCAACATAAGTAGATCGAAAGAAGATGGCAATAATGAAACCTCCAACCTTCAAATACTCGATCAGATAGTATCTTTCCTTGAAATTAATTTTTCTTTCATTAGGGATGATGAAAATTAAGTTGGAAGGGTAGAATAAGTAAATCCTCGAGTAAAACTATAATCAGTATTTGTGTACCAAATTTTGTCTCGATTTGAAGTTAATCAAGCATTCTAATCATCAATGAACGATTAACGGTTAGATTATTTTAGAGATACTGAGGAACAAATTATTAAGGAAACCTAATAAAAGATAGGGTTTAGCCCATAAAAATTTTTAGAATAATTTCAGACCCTCTTGGCCACTGATCTTAATAGTAAAATCTACTTAATAAGGGTATGGGTGAAAATGTCATTCAAAAAAGAAAAAGAAAAAAAGAAAAAGAAAAAAAGAAGAGTCTTTTAAAGTTAATAAATTAGGTTCTTAGCATCTTTCACTAAGTAACCGGGCCCCGTCACCTAAGCAAGTGATGTTGTTCGCGTAAAAAGGTGAGAATGCGAAAGAACCTAAGTAAAGCCAGTCCTACCTGAAGCCTTTTTGACTCGAGTCAGTAAGTCCGAGGGGTGTTTTACACCTAATGCCCTAAAACCAACTGGTTTGGGAGCCATTGGCCTAAAGCTCACTACAAGGGTCAATTAGAAAGCAAGGGGTTAGGGCATTGCACTAACTTTACATATAAATAAATAAATAAATAAATAAGGAGACTAAATTACAAAAAGATACTACATCCAACCCAAATTAAGTTAGAGGACTTAAAGAGAGAAGTGAAAAGTTGGTGAAGGAAGACTTCTATAAATTCTTATGGGCTGCACTCTATCACTAAATGGGTAAACTTGATAATCCAATGAAGCACCTCTGTTATGATCTAACCGAAAATCTTTTGATTTTAGAATTGTAAGATAACTATCAATTCTTGGACTAGTCTGGTACATATTTCTAGATTCTTTATTTACTCGAGGATGAGTAAGATTCAAGTTGGGGGGAGTGATAAACGCACAAATAATCATCATAAACCTATTAATTAATAAGTCAAAGTACATATTATTATTTAATATATAAATATTTTATATAATATTTTAGGTAAAACCTCATCAACTTAAAGAGCTCGATTTTAGGTGGACTTCAAAGTCCTCCTAAATCCTATCTCTATCCGTCACAGTCTCTTGTTGGCATTGGTGGTTTGTATGATAGGCCAGAGCACTATGGTGATTTTCCTTCTTGGGGTGTGCCACCATATTATGGTTCATCTCTTTATCCTTGGTGGGTTCCCATTTCTCTGAAGTATGCCAGAGATTGCTGCTGTCATATTCTGGTCTCTCTTGGTCCATAAATCTTGGCTGACCATATATGACATTATGATACAGTTTGTTTCTTTTGAAAAACTATTTACGGTCGTTGACATTTATATATTGTTACTATTAGTTTGGTAGAGCATGAGCCTTGGTGTTGTAATGGGGTCACTCCATTATGACATATGCAATTTGTGTGTTTGGAACATAGAAATAGAAACAGCCTCTCTGCATGTAAGTTTAAGGTTGCAGATATCTGATCCTCTTTTAACCCTCGAGTGGCAGGAGGCTTTTGCACCAGGCTTATGATTTAATTAGTCATTTGACCCAGCAATTCTGTTTGACTCTCATGTGGTATGATAGTTGTAGTGTTGAGGTTCAGTATGCCTAGAGTTAAGCATAGTTTACAACTAATTTGCCACTGCAGTGTATTTGTATACTAGATTTCTTCAGATGTGCAATAGAGATTGTTATGTTTTATGGGGTTTTTTTTTCCCCTTTCAATCAGATCAATTAGGTTTCATTCAGTTCATGAAGTAGGATAGACTGGCCTTGAGGATACAAGTTGAGTTTGGAAATTCTCTTGGTATAGAGAAAGACACATTGGTCATAATTCTGTGTAGACTTGTGACCTTTATTTTATCTTAAGATGATTTCTTATGGGCTTGGTAATGGAACTTTTTTATGGCTGATTAAGGCAGCATAACCCTGTCTTCAATTTTCTTTATGGGTGGTTTGGTAATTTGATGTTTTGCATCTCTATCCAAGTGTTGATGAACCTTGCCGGATTTCTTGGTTGTTATTCACTTGATGAATGCTTTTCAACATTCATCTAGCTATATTTAGTACTTAGATAATTACTTGCTTGCACATTGAGGAATTTATGTGCTTAATGGTGGAATTATGTCTTAATAAGTGCCATTTGGACTCTGCATATTTGTTTTGCTGGTGTGGAAGATATATGCCGTCATGCCTGCATCTATCAGCAGGATGATGATGTTGTCACTCAATAATGCTTCGGGTGAAGTCTATGCTGCGTAA
Source organism: Calamus simplicifolius (assembly GCA_900491605.1). Taxonomy (NCBI): domain Eukaryota; kingdom Viridiplantae; phylum Streptophyta; class Magnoliopsida; order Arecales; family Arecaceae; genus Calamus; species Calamus simplicifolius. Next base: position 106,521 of record UESW01004400.1, on the reverse strand, counting down.
TGTTAGCTCTTTGTTCTTCAGGTAAATTTGTAGGTGAAGTTTATTCCTTGCTTGATGTGATGTCTTAGTTCTTTGTTTCTTCAGGATAACGTTACCCAAATGTTAGACATTTGAGTTTGGGGTCGTTTGGGTGTTGTTACATGCATGCATGCACAGCTTTTGGTCTGTGCAATGCACATTCAAGCTTGAATGGTTATGCCTCAGTGGGTTCCTTTGGATGAGAGGTTTCACCTTTGCACAATGGAAGGGTGGGTCCAAAAATTATTATTAAAGTAAATAATAAAGTAATAAAGGGATTCAGGGGTCCAGCTGAGAAAGGGGGGCAGATGTTTATTCGTTTTATTTTAAATTTTAATTGTGCCTGGGCACTACAGGTGAAGCTTGGAATGCTATGGAGTTTGGTGTGAGCTTGTGGACTAGACTGAGATGATGTATTGTGAAATATATTTATGCTTGTTGAGATGAAGGTCAGGAGATTTTTCATATCAAATTGGTGAGTATCTGAAGTCATTATAGATCGAGAGGTCCACTAAGAACTGAAAATATTGGTCAACTAAAACTATTCTAAGATGATTTTGATTTGCAACCTCACATTGGTTCCTCACCACATATTCTCTTATTTATGGGTGCAGACAGGAATGAAGTAAAATGATTTAGTTCCTTCCACCGCTGGTTCCTTCATTAGTGAAAGTCCCATGCTTGCATAACTAGACTTATGTCCTTGTGATCAGGTCCTCTGCTTTCCCAACAAAGAACTTTAACTAAAAAGATAATTAATTTCAATAAAATCTTCTAATTCTTCTTGGTCATATTTGTTGAATGAGTGGAACAATTAGGTTGTGCTTTGCCATTGTTTTTAGTTTATATAATTATTTGGAGTTTTGATTATGAATTTAATAATACTTTGCTGTATGCATGCCAATGGTAGTATGCCATCAACATATGTGCTTCTAAACTTAGCACCATCTCAATCTATGATGGCAACCATTATGTAAGACCATTGGTATAATTTTGCATTTGAAAAATATAGAAAATATTGCAAAAGCATACCTACGTACATCATTAAAATGTAACAAATTATAGGTTCATTAATTGGGGTAAAAAAAAATCAAAACAATATATCGGGATTATGAATTCATTAATTGTAACAAATTATAGGTTCTATGACCTAAGGGAATGCTAAAATACCTTTGCTTGAAGTCTTTAATTCTTTTAATTCTTGTTTTGATTGAAGGGATTATTTAACACAATCTGTGAAAAAAAGTAAAATAATCAAACTAAATATGACCCACAAAACCTAGAAAATTGCTAATTATTATAATAGCTAGAAGTTGGTAATGAATTTACCCTTGCTGATCCAAGAGTAAAGTTACTTGAAACACTAGATTATTTTTCATTTCGCTAGAAATGATGCTTCTCTTATCCATTGTTTGTTAATGTCACATTTGGATGAAAGCTCAACTATCTGAGAGTAACTAGGTTAAAAAGGCCACTTACCAGATTAAAAAAAAGAAGAAGTAATTTTCTATATCTTGTAATGAATACATTCTTAAACTTTGAATGGTGCAATGCGTTAGGCTTCTACCACTATGACATTTAGGAAGGATTAAATGTATGTAGCTTTATCCATGCGAGTGGAAAGATTGTTTTTATATTTGAAACATTTGATATCCAGTTCGCTATGGAGCAATATTACCGTTGCACCAAGGCTCCTCCTAATATTCCAAAACTTAACATAGGTTTGCTAAAACTATGATCCAACTATTATGTTACGTCATAAGTCAATAATGATAATCCAATTTGCACAATAAAGTTTATGTATTGGTTATCCATATCTCAGATCAAATCTAATTACCAAAAAAATCAATAAACTAGTTAAACTTGATAGAAGACCAACAAAATAGCATGATTAGTTTTTGACATTTTTATCCAATTTAAGGGACAGGCTTGAAATTGGATCATGCCCTAATCTGGCTGGCAAACCTAACCTGCTGTAGCCTAAGTGATTAAGCAGGTTTATCTCTCTTTCATATAAGATCCTGTAAGCTCAATTTCTTCAGTAATGCATTAAGAAAATTTTAGAATACTTTATTCCAATCGTTTGTAAAGTGCATCAATATTGCAGACCGGCTCATTGTCAAATGATTCGAAGTTATCATCGGAGCATGACATCGTTTTTTGAATTAACTTGCTAAACAATAGCCAGGCTTTGATTCTGTTCTCATGCAAGGAGCCTCCCTGCTGTATCTGGCATGGTAGATCATCAATCTTAAAATTCACAGGATGATTGCGGATGATATAATCTGTCTGATTCACTGGGCTAACAATAAATCGGCTGAGCTAGACCTTGTCATCCTTAACCATTAAGCACCGCTTAGAGGTAAAGAAGTTTTATCAACTGGCTATTACAAGAAAACACTCCACAATTGTCACTACAATGCAATGTTTTTTTATTTATTTATTTTTAATTTTAAGAGATTAGGCATCAACTTAATTACTTTCATCAAGCAAATGAAGGAAGACAGAGGGCAAGCTATTAAGGAATTGATGAAGAGAACAAGAAGAGAGAAAAAGGGAAACTGATACAGGTAGGAATATATCAGCTTCTACATATTTATCAGGCCAAACAGAAACTTTTGGTTCCTTTTGATTTTATCAGAAGATGGTCGAGTCCATTATTTATTGAGGAAGTGTATTGCTGTCAATCGATTTCTTTACAGTGTTCTGTTTGAGAAAATCTCTCTGTCAACCGATTTCTTTACGGTCTTCTATTTGAGAAAATCTCTATGTTCCTCTCTAACCATATCAACCGTAGATAGTCGAAACTAAATTTCTTTATGAGGTCTTTTTCGTCTGTTCCTGCCAAAAATCATAAACTGCACTAGGAACTTAGGTAAATTGAGCTGCCAAAAATTATAAACAGCGCCAGGAACTGAGGTAAATTGAGAAGCCGGGTGAAAAAGCAAACGATTAATGTTGTCCTCCTGTTCGCATGAAACAAACCATTGGAGCTAACCAATTATCTTTTTGAAGTATTCAGCTGTTAGAATCCTCTGTTTGGAAAGGAGTATATTTAAAGTTTTTTTTTTTGGCTGTTAGAATCCTCCGTTTGGAAAGAAGTATATTTAAAGTTTTTTTTTTTTGGTTTTTTTTTTCCCTTCAGGTAGAGGGGTATTCCAAATTCATTCCAGGTGTTGATTGGTGTTGCCTCCGAAGTTCAAAGCATTTCATGGTAAATCAACCACTAAAGGTAGACTTTCCTTAGATGACAGTTTTTGAACTAACGGGCCGCAGGGTAAATGCAGCCCACATGCTTCATCCACTCAGTTCTCGATCCTTTGGTTTGAATTTGGGAAGTATCCTTCTCTTTTACTGGTTCGGGTAAGGGGGTTCAAATCCGCACCTAAGGCTGCAATGGATTTCATTGCTAGGCTTTCTAATGCTGCTTCCCTGGTCCTTAAACCTCCTTCACATTTAGATTATAGATGTTGCCCTTGTGGGGAACTTTCAACTCCTCCTACATCATCCCCTGTTAATTTAATGAGCGAGGATGGAGGGCCGATGGTAGTTCCTATGACAATAGGTAGGCTAGGCTAGTGATTGGAACAAAGAGAGAGGATAAGAGGATGAAGTAAACGCATAGAAGGACAATTTACCAGAAATCATTTCCAAACAGTTTTCACTCCCACTTTTTTTTTTAAGGAAAAAAATCTCTTCTACTCTTTTACTTTAACAAAATTATGTAAGACAAAATGCCTACTTGTAAGGTCGAGTGCTCCTCTTTATGCACTCATGCAAATGCACAAAACCTACCTCTATCCAAGGCACTTTCCATTGTTCGATGCATTCAAGGACATGAAGATGATGTAAAAGAGAATTTTCCATTAAGATATAAAGGAGGAAAACAAAATGTTACTTTAATAGGGAAAGAGTGAGACTAACTTCGTTGATCAATTCTTTTAGACAACTAGAAATGGAAGCTATAATTCCTTTTTATTTCCTAAAAACTATCATGTCCCCACTTTCCCATCTTTCTTCATTTCTTGGGGGCCTAGGGCTGCAGTCTGATCCTTGTTTCTTCTTTCCTTTTACTGACACATGATAACTGCAACTTTGCCTTCCAGTAAGAGATTAGCCCAACAATGTGATATCTCCTGATATATTCACAAGAACTATGAATTTGTTGAATCATTCACAACTAATTGTGAATCAGCGAATAAATCGCAAAGGAATCCTCATCCATTTTGGAAAAAACGTCAACTTTTATTATGGGTCAAGCAAAAGAGATTGCCTGTACATTAAGTCCTTAAGGAGAGATTTTAGGAGTCCCTACTAATACCTTTCATTTCCTTACTTTTATTTGCTCATGATTTGGGAAGCTTTGAACGTAGTAAATCTTTTTACTAATCAGTGGTCCTTTGGCATCAAATCATATTGGAACTTGCAGAGTCCTACAGTCAACAGATAAGTTGAGAGTCCTTTATTGAATAGGAAATTATGCTTTCTAGCTCTTTTGATCTCTATAAACAAGGGTCATGTAAAGTACATGAATTTTAGAGTTTTATTAGAGCTATTTTGTTTGAAGAAAAAGTCTTCACCAGGTTCAGCAGCCTTTTCTCTCTCCCTTTCTCTCCTATCCCATCATCTCTTTTTTCTTTAATTCATTTCTTCCCTCATTTTGATCACTGCTGGATATCACGTTACTGTTGTTTCTTTATTTCTGATCTTTCTGTTTTATCTTTCATATCCTTTTTGACTTAAGAAGTTCGTCTCTCTTGTCTCCTCCCATTCATTATAAAGAAAATGCATATGTTATAAGTTCAAGTTTGAACCCAAGATTTGAATCAAAGTCCTAAACTTTGGCAGCAATGGTAATGGAACATATGTTAGGAGAAAATTCTCCAGCTAAAACGTGCCTTAATTATGTATTAGTAAAGGGCATTTTTTGCACTTCACATATAAAAAAGGGTTCAAATCAAGCATAAATTCGACTGAACTAAAATTTTCAAGATTTTTAAGGAAAACAAATTAGATTGTTAAAACAAACAAATTTCCTGAGGATAATTCATACAATGATACATTCCCTTATAACAAAGCTATAAGCATATTTTCGTATGACAAAGGGTACGCTTTGAAATGAAAACATGACATGAATTGAGTCATGTGTCACATGTTTCTTTGGCAAATAAGTCAAGTTGCAATGGTTTTAGGTCTTTTCACTTTAATGCCAAGACACCTCCAATCATCAGATTTCAGCAGCAATGATTGAAATGGCATTAAAGCTGGCACAGTTCAATATAAAATGAAATAGGCCCTGACATGTGACACAGGACCAAATTGCAGTGTCCAGCACTCATAAGAAAGCCCTCAGGATAGGATAGCTTAGGGTGTGAAATCACTTCACTGCTCGCCCTCCAAATCCAAACAAAACTGAATTTTGACAAACCATAGATCAAAAATGATTCTACCTAGGGTATTTGAAGTGAGGGAAGATGGTAGAAAAAGGTCCTTAACAGATTTAGGGCTTGACTGATAGTCGCAGCGTTGCCATCAGGTTTCAGTAAATAATTGTCGCAAAAAAAAAAAGAATAAGAAAGAATATAAACTGAATTTAGCAATCAACAATAAAGAAATCTGTAGTTGAATTTAGGAGTAATAGATTGATAATATTTAAACTTAGCAAATTATAAAGCAAAGATAAGGTTTCCCACTGAAATATGATGGCATATTAAATAGCATCAGCAGTAACAGTAACTAGATAAGATCAATACAAATATAGAGAGAATCAATGGAGAAGAGAGAATGGAATGTGTGTGTGTGTGTGTGTGTGAGAGAGAGAGAGAGAGAGAGAGAGAGAGAGAGAGGGGGGGGGGGGGAGAGAAAGGCAGCCAAACCAGGCTCCAAAGAAGAACTTTGTGCCTTCAGAGAAATTGTGTACGTAAACAGGTCAGTATTCAAGGTCAATCAGACCACTATCCTTTCCTAATTTGGGCCAAATTAGGGCCTAGTTACATCAGCAAGAAAAATCTAATAAACTCCCCATAACCAATTGGCTATTTAAACTTAATAGGGCTTCTAAGTCCAGCACTGTAGCAATTACTGTTCATGCTGCAGTGATGCATGAACAGCATCTCGGCCCTTAATGACTTCCAAACTAATATAAAAACACCATACTAAAATAGGAATCAAAAGACTATTAATCAAATATAAATCTAGGCCTTTGGATGAAGTTCCAACTGAGCCTTGCTTTATGGATTTTCTCAGCCCTAAAATACCTTGCTTTCTGGCCCCATTCATGATCCATGCCTTCCATGGGCTTGAACAGTGATCTGATTTCTTTCAGATCTGATTTCCGTAGCCACTGCACCCTCCCTTCAGCCTTAACAGCTGATCTCCAATGGTCACTGGACAAGCAGGACTCAATTAAATGAGCACGAGATTCCTTCCAATCTCAAATGAGCAAAAATTGAGTCTAGTACACATGAACTGAGTTCAGATTTGAACCTAACATTTCAATTAAATAAAATGGGTCTTCTTATGCACCTCTACAAAGTCAGTATATGGTCCAATCATCAACAAAGATTCCTTTAATCAAATGGGTTCAAGATTGAATCCAAGCATAAACAAGCTCCAACCAATCAAAGTTGGATTTTAATGGGTAGAATTAAAAACCTAATTTACACACAGAATCTCAGCAATTCAGTTTGAGCCTTGAATTTAATGCATGAAGGGTCTAGATGCAAAAGTGAAACTCCTTAGCATATCAAAGGAATTGAAAACCTAATTATCCACAAAATATCAGCAATTGAGAGCCTTGATGTCAATGCATAGGCTCTAAATGCAAACATGAAACCCATTAGCATAACAATGAAAGTTACCACTACACACCCATTGCCCTAATTAGTTGTTTAAATATGAAGCTTTTTCATCTCTGAGTCCTTACTGGATACTTAATCCACAGTTCCACAGTAATAATGGAAGTTACTAATTTATACTCGCTTAATAGATAATGTCCACCAACATTTTTTTCATTTGTGCCAAAAGCCTCTGCTAGTCCAAATGTTATATCAGATGTTGGTCCTTTTATTCACAAGCTCATTTTTATCAATAATGTTATATCAGATGTTATACCTACGTTCACATTTATAAAATTCATATTTTACACATTTATATAATTATAGAAGGACTATTGATTTTCAGCCAGCTTAATCAGAATTAACTCAGTAATTTGTAGGACTAATGAACATATTAACTCGGCTTAGAGTATTGATCATAAGAGACAAATTTCCATTTAATCCTCAATGTACCATGATTAACTCTGACAGGTTGGTGGCGATTCACAATAATCATCCTTGGTGATCAAAAATAAATACTGATACTTCTTTCTTCCCATCTTTGTCAGCTTTTGGTTTTATAACTCTTCTATTCTCTATTAGGGCTTGAAGAATTACCAGAAAATGCCAAAAAAAAGCCTCTAGGAGCATTGAATTGTTCACCTGCATTGGTTTTCTACACAGAAATCCAGAATTAATTCAGATTTGATATAAATTTTTAGATGCCACACAAACTGTCAACTTGATCTTCCAGAATAGATCTATACCAGCATGCAGTGCAATATGATTGATTACCAGCACGTGCTTGTATGTATTTAAATGTAAATAACAGCAATATGTGCTTTCTTGACAATAATAATCAACATGTCAGTAGTGACAAAAAAATTAAAATATGGCATGAAGAAGATGATGATGATAAACCTCTACCACTTATATATGACAAGGAACTCACACAAAAATTAGTATTTTTTTCTGCATCCAATTATTTGAGATCATAGATCCAATTTATTGAAAATTCCATTTTCTAGAGTAGATTTTTCTGTAGATACCCTACTTGCATTTTTGTATTGTCTGAAAACATCAAATATGGGAGACAGAATATGTGCAACAATTTATACTCTCACAATCCAAGATAAGTTTTCATTCTTTTTGCAGGCTTTGCTTTTGCTAAATATAATCATTTTAACTCAGCCAAAGGATATATTGTCAAATAGTTCCACCAGAATTGCAGGGTATGATACAAGAAACTACAATTCGATTTACTTGGCATCTAGCCATAATGTTAAAAAATCTCATTGGGTGGAAACTAAATACTTCAGCTTTTAACAATTACAGCCACAACAAACTCGGAGAAGATATTACTACTAATTATCATCAAATTATTGCATTGCCTTTGCTATGTAAGATATGCACTTTAATTAGGAGCTGAAAAGGAAAAAGAAAACTTCCTTTTCAGTGAGTTCCATCACAAAAATTAGATGTCAGCCAACTTACATTCAATCAACAATTGCATATCTTAACTGTTTTAAATGAAAATGTTCATCAGAAGGAGATAACCAAAAGTTGCATAGGAGCAACTGGATTATGATTGATGACACCATGGAGCAATATATCTTTGCTGTAGAAATACTTGGTCATCTTCTTTGCAAATGTTTTATCACCTAACCTAGAATGTTAACAGAAGCTAGTGATTACTTTGACGTAACAGACCTAAACACATGACTCTCTCCTTCCTGTGCCATCTTTTTTCTTCCAATAACTGTCTTTCCATGATAGCTTCAGTATCACTTCTTTTTTTTTTTCAGTAATTAAATGCTTTCCCAAGATCTATATTACATAAGTGCCTGAAGACATTTCCCAGCTGATTTGAAGCACAAGTTTGCATGTGGCTATTGCTGTAGAAGCTTAGAAAGCAAGAAGTGACTTGCACTAAATTTCATGCTATGGGGGAAAACACGAGCATGTTGCCAATTTTGTAGCCAGCCAATGTGGACTTCTATGGAGGGTTAGCACATGTCGTGCATACCACACTAACCAACTGGCTGAACTACTTAAAAAAGTAAATTCTTCCAGGATTTCAGAACCCAGCGGGACAGCTTGTGGGACGCCTGGACAGGTTGTTGTGTCAACGCAGAACTGTTCAGCCTTTATACTTGGATATACATTAGTGTAAGAAAAGCTTTTGGTAATTAATAGTATTATGCAAGGCAGGTTGCACTTTTGCTGATTACTTGGTGGAATGGTGCTTTGTATCACATTGTTGTTAAGATCTCACAATTCACAACCTGGATCTTACGATCCAGATCTTACATTCTGGATCAAAATGGGCCTAAACGAACCAAATCCTATCCTAGGAGCAAGATTCAGCATACAATCACGATTTATATTCATATGATGGACTATACATTCTTCTGAATTATTGGATCCAACTTGATTATGCTAGTTCATACTAAATCATGGGTGCACCCATTTTTAATAATTCATCAACTTTGTGGCTTTGAGATTACTTATCAACAACAATTCTTGTGTCATAAAATTAGCAAATTTGTTATTGAAGTTTGCACAGTTAAAAACGAAATGCAAATTTTGGCATTTTTAGAGCCATATGTTAAAGTCTTGTCCTTTTTCGCTGCTAAAACATTGCAGCTAAATGATAGTTAAATTGATAGATAGTATATAAATTTCTTGAATGATGAACACAATATTTGTTTCATCAGGCATGCCGTGTGGTGCCTGTATTGGTAGAAACTAGACTTTTGTATGTATTGCTTTCTATTTACCATTCATCAACTTGACTCAAATCTTGATTTGCACATTTCTTTTACATTTAAAATTTTTGAAGAAATCAGAAAAATTCTTACAATTTATGATCTGCTCCACAATCTGATCTGATCTGTAGGACCCCCTCTATGATTTACAGCTTAACCATGATCTTAACAATAACGTTGTTTCATGTGATCATGTGCTCAGCCATGTGCTAGGGATTTAGCAACTGTTGTAATTGTAGAATCAAAGCTGTGGCAAGTTATGCATCCACGTGTTCACCATCCAATATTTTCTTGTCTAGATGTTCCATAGTTTTAAAAGTTTGAAGGATTTTGTGGGATATATCAAAGTATCATGCATTATGCTCATGCTGGTAAACTACTAGCATGATATGTTTTGCTTGCTATATTGTGTGGACACTCAGTGCATGGCAATGCAAAGGGATCTGCAAGTTTGTAGAAAGAATCATAACCACAGGGTAAGATATTATACTTTATTAAATCAAATTTAAACCAGTCCAATTTTGATTGTTTTATAAAAGTACACAGGTTCAATTCCAGGCAAAAAGAATGAAGGTCTGAACTGATACATAGACATCTAAGTAATAAATCCTAGATATCTATTGTGGTTGTTGTGTAGCATGTTTATTGCTTAGTTTTGAGTAATTTGTTATGACAGATCAACATCATACAACTAGTTTTACATATTAATAGCACAGAAAAAGACAACAATACACTGTAAGTGTTATAGACAATGGCACATTAACACTAGGAAATATGCACTTACGTCTACACACCAACATGTTGAAGGTGTTTACACATTCCTAGTATGATAGGAAGCTCATGCTGATGGAAGTACAAGAGGTTTAGGTAATATGTTAAGCACTTAGACCAATGTAGAATAACAATTATTGGTTATAGCATTTCCAATTTGTTGATTACTAGGACAAGTGTAGAATAACAATTATTGGTTATAGCTTTTCCAATTTGTTGATCGAATCTTTAAATAAAAAACTCGTTGGAATAAGTCTGTTCATTGTATTCTGGTTCTGATGTAACTTGGGAAAACAAGGTATATGCCTACATCACTATGTCTAATGCTTGCACATTATCTTGATATACATCCATATAAAAAGATGTATAGCAATAGGATCCAGCATGGGCAACAGAGGGACATGAACTATCTGTTGTGCTGACTGTCAGGTACACATTATATATATGGCATGTTATGAACTAGCACTTGATCATTATTTCATGCCTTTTTTGGCACAGTTTTCCTTGGACTGGGGTACAGGCCCTTTGAATATATGATACATTAGGGTACTCTGTCTTTCGAATGAGTCTTAACTATGTCAATAGTGAGATTCTAACTTTTGCCCATCTGATCCTTAGATAAGGATGCCATCTGCCTTGTAAATTGTTCCTGTCATTGAAGTGATGTGGTGTAGTTGGATTAGTACATATCTGGCCCATAATCAATGAGACAATCCAACCACCTCATGGTTCCTCGTGATTTTTTTTCTTTTTTTTTCCCGGGGAAAAGTTGATACCTAGTGTTTGAATGGCAAAATAATTATGGTTATGTACTTCAAAGTCCTGCTTTTCCTTTTATTCCTTTTTATCAAAATTTTTAAAGTGTGCATCTATTGTAAGTGTTGTAAATCTTCTTTCAGCTTGCACAACTATAAAACATGGTCACAAAAATTTCAGAAGTGTTTTGAGCCCTTGGTTGATTGGAGATTACTTTAATATATATAAGCTTTTGAGATGTATTGACATTGGAATTTGTGACAGCACTTTATGTTGTTGCAGTGACTTTCATATGGTTGGTGATTTTGCCTTAAATTTATTTAGAAAAAAAATCTTGTACTTGGATCAGCAAATAAGGATTATAATATAGTCATATACTAATGCCATGTGAGGTTCACCCAGATACTGTTCGAGGTCTAGCAGTTATGCCTGGGCTTGGGATCCTTTCTGCATCACATGACTGGTAAGTTGCACTTCTGCAGATTTGGGCTCATGCGCAAGTGGATTGTTTATTTATCCCTTATTGCCAACGCATATATGCTTATTCACCTTGCCTATGTGCATCAATGCATACTTTGTCAAGACTGCAACTTCATAAATTAAATACTCTAATTCTAGTTGCATGTGATTAACTCAACTCAACTCAACTCATCTAAGTCTTTTCCCAACTACATGGGGTCATCGTATCATACTAAATATGTAAATTGTGAAACTGATAGATTCAAAGAAGAGGAGAGTTATGTTTGATGAGGACGTGCACTGCTTCATAAACTACAACTTAACGTAATATATATGTACAAAGAACGTGGTCATCACCATGGTGTGGATACTGCATGGAGGATCAACAATATATGGACTACATTTATATATTAATAGCCCTCTAAAACTTACAACAAGAGTTTGCTAAGGAGGAAGGAAGATATCTCATGACATGTGAATTTCTGAAGAAGTTAGATATTTGCTGTCTTGAGGGATATATGGCAGAGAGTGTCCAAGTAATATTTGTTAGAGTAGTGCATGCTGTAATAGTCATTTGTGTATAATTATAAACATTGTATGGCTTATTGCATGATTTTGCCACTTCTGTGGCTGCAAACATGATTATGTATGTGTCACACAATAACCTTAAAGTCAGGAAAGAGTCAATGAGTACTCCTGGAGGTTTATACAAGTGGTGTTATTTTTCATGGAGAGGATTAGATATCCTAAGTGCTTGAAATATGTTTCCTATAATGGATGAAATTAGGCATTGCACTTCTAAGGTTGCTATAAGTTGCTGAGGTAGATTAGGACTTTGTGGGGTTCTCTTTTATTGAGGTGTAATCTTGCACTGACATTTGTGTGCGCTATCACATTGAATGGTTAGCAGTTCACCTTGAAAAAGCATTCTTAGGGGTTGAGGTGTGAACTACTCACATCATCTTGTAGGTGGTTCCTTGACTTGAAGGATAAGAAAGTTTGTTGCATTCTAGATGTTAGTAAAATTGCAGTCAAATTCTTGATAGGAAGTTCAGTCAAACTTGGGTGAATTAACATCCAAGGGGCATTAAATTTGTGACAACAGAGGGGCATGAACCTAGAGAAAGTGATGCTTAGAGGAGGAGCTGATGAGGCCAAAGCAATTCTGAATATGTGAGCTGGATCATATTGATATAGATGCGTATATTGGATTGCCAACAGCCAATTTACAAGCTTAAGTAATGCTAATGAGTTCAAAAATGTGTGTGGAGCAAGGCGAAGGAACAAGAGAAATTGGCAATCCATGTTGTAGAATGCACATCATGCACAATGCTTAGGGCCTTAGGTTGATTACTGTTTGCAATAAGATGTCTAAGTGAATAAGATTCTACCAAAAATCTAAGAATACCAGGGCTGATCTTGTATTTCTAAGTTGAATCCTGTAGATGCTTGTAATCGCTGAGACAATGGTTTGAAGGATGCACCATCAAATGATTTAAGATATCACATAGACACATTTGATTTATCAAATTGGATGCATTTCTGTGGTGACAACAAGTATCCCATGCAAGATGGTGCCTTTAAAACAATAAGACTCAGTCCATCATTCTCATTGCCTCAAAATTCAAATTTGCCTCTCTCCATTTTCCCTTTGTTAGCTAATATATGTGTATACATGTATGTGTATACGTAGATTAGGATTCAGTTGAATGGATCTCTACTCAGATTCGGTCAGCTTGTGATTGGACAATGGGGTCCAACATCTATAATCCGAGTCATTGGATGTAATCCACCACTCTAAACTACTTGCAAAATAACAACTTATGTGATTTGGAGACCAGTAATCTATACGGCCTAATTTTTGACTACTTGATGCGTAGGCTAAGGGTTTCCAAATCAAATGATCTTTGGTGTGGGAGTAGCTTGAAGTTGGTAGATATCCAATGGCTTGAATCATCAATGTTAGACCTTATCACCCAATCATAGCTTGGCCAGATCTGAGTGGACTAGATCCTAGTCTCTCTCTCTCTCTCTTGTGCGTGCTCTCTATGTATGTGTGTAAACTGAAGTATTCTTCTCTCTTTTTGCTCTATGTGAAAATATGTTTTACCTCTGTAGTTCATCATTGAAAATTTTCTGTTGAATGGCAGCTCCATTAAGTTATGGGCATTAACTGGTCAAGTCCTGATGGAGATGATAGGTCATTCTTCTCTTGTTTATTCTGTGGATGCGAATTCCTCTGGATTGGTTGCTAGTGGGAGTGAAGATTGTTTCCTCAAGATATGGAAAGGTGATTTTCCCTGGCATTTATATACTAAAAGATGACATCATGTTAAAGTGGTTTAACTTGGTCCTTTATTTGCAGAAGTTTATATCACTTTTTAGTTTTTATGACTTCACCATGCATGTTGCTGGAAACTATTATATCGGTTGCACTTTTATTTACCTCATTTAATACATGGTTTTGAGATCAGAATTATAATGATTTTGTGCATTTTTAAATTACTGATTTTGCTTGATCCTAGTTCTTTTGCTTTCTCATTTGCTATCTTGTTTTTATTGATATCTGACAGTTAGGAGGATGTTTTAACTAAGGGTGTTATGGGTCCACCATAAAATTCCAGTGCTCCAAACTTGCTCCATCCACCAAAGCGTGCACACAGAGAGAGAGAGAGAGAGAGAGAGAGAGAAGTCTTCTTAAACCCATTTCTTGGGTACTAAACCATACAAGCTAGCGTTTCTAATTCCTCTCTTAACAAGATAGTACCATATTAGATTAGCAGATATTTTCAAACAAGAAAAAAAAAACTCCCAAATAAATGGCATTAAACTAAAGATCTGAAACGTCTCTTTATCAACCTTAATAAACAATACTTGCCCAGCCTGGCTTCCTTTTCTTACATAACTTTGTTAGACTCTATTAGCCACCAACCATCTTGCCTTTCTCCTCTGCTCTTGCCAATCGGTCGATGAATGTTCAAAGGCTGATGACATGGTCCCCTTAGCCTAATTTTATAGATGATGCTTTAATGAAGCAAGGTCTCTATTCAACTCCATGTTAGTTAATCGATTTCTGGCTTCACCTTTCTTTCATATAAGTCCTCTTTTCCATTTTTATATTAATTTTTTGAAAGTTTCACATTTACAATATTTGGGTATGAGGATGTTGGCACTGCTTCATTATCATTTCTATGTTGGTAAATATAGTTTCATACAAGGTTTGTATCTTTGGACCATACCACTTGGTATGGGATGTATTGAACTATAGCGGTGCCAAGCTTGGCATGACCCCCTTATTGGTACTGTATGGACACTTGATGTGGGATGTACTCATTGGGCATCTGTACTGGTTCCTGGATCATGATTGCAAACCTTAGGTTTCTGTTTACTTTGATTTCACATTCTTTGAGGCTATGGTAATTGTTTCTTTCAGTTTACAATTGTTTTAAACTGTTAAGATGATGTGGGTCAGATTGTTTTTTATTTCTCCCTTATAAGTTCAATTATTTGCTAAATTTTGGACATGTATTGGGCTTGAATCTTTAAATTTGTGTCTTCATAAATGACTAATCGCTATAAATAATCTTGATGGATAAAATTGGGCAGTACCTTTGAACTTACATGAACATTGTAACCTTCACTACCCAACTAAATTGCTAATACTTGTTTTCATTTGCTATAATTGTTAAATTATTAAATTGTGATGCAGCATTCTGTAAGGACAGAAACTGCACCTCTAATTGGTTCAATTTCAAGCTTGAAATCAATTTGATTTCAGATTCTTCAATGGACCAGCAAGGGCTCCGAAGGTGAAACAGGTTGCAGCAGGTTTTCAACATAAGAACCAGTTAGTTTTTGGTACAGAAATTGAGAAAGAGATGTCACCAACAAGCAAGCCCAGTTGGGACTTCAGAGGATGCAAAGTTGAAGACAACAATTGCAGAAACTAGGAAAAATGACAATCCAAAAGTGAAGTGCTGGACTGCACCATTTCATTTACTTCATATAGACTTTTTATATTAGCACTAATAATAATGACTCCAGCTACCTAAAGATAAGTTAATGATATTAATATCAATATAGGATTCCAAGGACCCTTTGACTAAAAGATCAGGACTATCTGATGTAGCCACAACTTACTAAGACTTTTCAACTTACAAGACCACTAAATGCAATTTCTACTAGATATTGATGACTACTTGACTTTAGCAATGGGTTTTTCCAATAGACCCAACTACCAATTCAGAACTCATAAGCTTCCAAATTCAGGTCCAAAACCAGAATTAAATAGGCTGCGCAACCTTTTCTACTAAATTCTGCTCACTTGGTTTTTTTTTTTATCACCATCATTTTCCCTGGGTTGAGAAAGACTCATTCTTGAGTCTGCCTTATCATCATTGTTGAAGCATGGACTTAAATCAGCAATATTAAACACATCTGATGTGTTTAATCTGATGGGCAGCTCTACCTTGTATGCATTATCATTGATCTTTTTGAAAATCTTGCATGGGCCAATTTTTCGTGGTTGTAATTTGTTGAATCTGCATCGGAAACTGACTGGTTCTCATATTGAAAACTTGTTGCAACCTGGTTCACTTTTTGGAGCCCTTGCTGGTCTGTTGGAGAACCTGAAATCAAACTGATTTTAGTCTTGAAGATTGAAGCAACTAGAGGTGCAGGTGCTGTCCTAACAGAATGCTGCATCAAATTGTGACCATAAAACTCAATCCATTTCTACTATAAAACAAATAAATATCTTATGTGTAGATCAAACTGATAATTATAATTATTAACAAAAATATAATTATGAAAGGTTTAAAGCGTTGAATCTAGGCTAAGATACATTTTTTTTTCAGTAGAATTTATTAATTATAATGATAATGGAAAGTTGGAAACAGTCATTAAGGTTGCCTTTTTTCTCTTTCTTGTCTTATGATATCTTTCTAACCATTTGAAAAGTTTAATAAGTGCATCATCTGAAGTAAATTTATCTTACAAAGGCTACTTTTATATGGAATTTAGATGTACTTAGTCCCACCAAAACTGGACAGTACTGTTGTATTGTACAGTTGCTATTGTTCAATTTCAACAAGAAATCGAGATCCAGGAAAACTGCAGGACATTGGTTCTCTTGAAGTGGGATTTCCTGAGTGACTCAATCTACCTCATCGTTCTTACGGTATACAAACACTCTAAATGTACTTGGATAGTCAGGATAAAATGTGGCACATTTTTTCATTTTTCTTTGTTCTTGTTATTGGATGTTTTGGTACATCTCAACTCTATTATCTTGACCTAGTACCATGCCGTCTCAATAGCTAACCAAGATGGGGCCTGGTATCAAGATTTAGACTCTCGATTGATGTCATGTCCCATAGTATGAAAATTCTTGTAATGGTGGGATTTTACATTAAAAAGGTATAGAGATTATGAAGTTTGCCAACATGATAAATAACTTCATACATCTACAAATTTTCTATTGGCCTTGCAATAGTTACCATTATTGGAAGTTCACTTATTACTTATAACCTAATTTTCTTAGTATAACCTTGGAAAAGAGAGAACAACATAACAAGATTGTCCATGTTCAAACACAAGTGATTGTTAATAATTTGACAAATGCCTAACCCTCTGTTTGGATGGAGAGAGAACTAGGAAGGAAAGAAAACTAGGAGGGAAAATAGGAGAGAAAATAAAATTTATCTTGTTTGGATGGAGAGAAAAGTAGGGAGGAAAGAAAACTAGAGTAGAAAACAGAGGAAAAAAAGTGGTGGGCCCCATATAAAAGTTCTCCTTGAAACCGAAGAGATTTCGGAGAGAAAACTCAAAAGTACTCTTTTATTTTTTTTCATTCCAATAGACCCTTTCAAAAAAATAATCGATGTATTTTTTAATCATCTATAATAAGGATATTATTGTCATTGTAAATTATTAACTTTTCTCTCTTCTCTATTTTCCTCCCACTCATCCAAACAGAAGGAGAGAAATATTTTCTCTTCAATTTTTTTTCCTTCCACTTTTCTCTCCTCTCAGTTTTCTTTCCTCCCACTTTTCTCTTCATCCAAACAGAGCATAAAAGTGGGTGTTTTTTGTGTAATTTCTATGGAAAGTTGCTGGAAGTGCATTAAAGCTTGAACCTTTTTATGTTAAATATGATCTTCATGATATGATAACCTTATGATTGGTTTATGTTTGCATTTTCAACTTTTTTGTTTTATTTTGTATATTTAAAGGAAGAGTTATGTATAATAATTCATAAGAATTTAGCAAATAAAGTTAGATTTGTCATCCCATCTCATGGATCTATTTAAAGGATGTTTTGCCACACAGCTTTCCTCACTATTCTGACTTAGCTATATGCCCTTGCCAAATGGTCAGACCAATTTAGAGATACTAGATTCTTCCATTGTGCTACTTGATGCATAGGTTCGAGACCACCAAAACATGTGGCTTTCAGTTTTTATGCATTTTTAGTGGCATAAACCACGATCAATGGTGTGGAACTGATTTAGATGCTAGATTATTGATCGTGGATGTAAGAGATGTAGATACTTGATAGGAACAAAGTGCATCTCTACTCGTGTGCATGCGTGCGCATCTATACAATACATGTGTTTATAAATAGCTACTGTGGGATTCAGGGAGTGTCAAATGTAACTTTATCCCACATTTAGACATGCTATTTTCATGTTTTGAACTAGTGGCACCTAGGTTGCTATGAAACAACCTCACCATTCGTCAAGATTTGCCTTATATATATTTTTATATATTAGTTCAGATGATGATCTTTCTCCTTGAGGAAGAAGATCTACCCAAAAATGGACTAGCAAAATAGGTGGAAGAAACAATAAGAAAGAACTCTCACAATACCATCGAGAATAAATCTAGAAAGTTTAATCAATTCAAGATCCTCTTTTCAATAGCTAGGCACTCCTATTTATTGTTGTAGGACCTCTTGAACCATCCCACAAATGTGTTCATCAAGGTTTGTAAAATTGGTATCAGTGTTGTTAAAAGTACTAGGTGCACTTAAGCAGAAAGGGCAAGTTAAACCCCTTTGATCCTTTGGTTAGCTTTCCACATATATTGGTTGTATACACACACACATACATACATACACACGTGTATATATAGTATATGCATGCATATAATGGTTGTCTTGATTTATCTGCAGCGAGGGCTACACCATGGGGATGATTCTTGATCTTTTGTCCATCATGCACCATAATTCTATGCAAGACCATCCATAATTCCAATATCTTCTCGTAAAGATGCCACACATGATCTATTTCTATGCTATCTTAGTTGGATTGCTTCTTGATGCTTCGACCTCATATTTTAGAAAAAAAAAAAATTTTTTTGGGTGCATGCGTGGTCTCTGATATCTGCCAAACGACTGAGTTAAATGAGCTTGAAGTTCAATGGTAATCTAATGAAAATTATACTGTTTACTATTATCTTTAGGTTTGATGCAAATACATATACCTATATGCACTTATAGGGAAAAGATCAACTTCTGAATAATTTTATAACCATCACTGAATATAGGGCACTTTCGTTTTTTCACTTTCTGAAATTCTTGTTTTCTGAAATTATTGCTTTTCTTCACTTCCATTCTCACACTTTCTGAAATTCTTGCTTTTCTTCACTTGCATTCTCACCTGATTAAAAGTTACCATGTGAACATGGCTTTTTTCAAGGGCAGATAAGTAGTTTGTAAATGGAATTCGCATATGAATGGACGAGTTCATAATACACTAAAGATTACCAAATCTTGTCTGGTGACTATTTCTTTTAGTTTGTTAAGCTACATTATCACCTGTGGTTTCTTCTTGCCCAGAGCAGATTGAATGACTTATTGATGCTACTTTGGTCTTTTTGACATACCAATGATGATTCTTGACATGCTTTCAACCGAGTTGCCAGAGATGTTTTATGGAACCTTATGATTTGGAAAGTTTTGTGCAAAGCAGATGGAGTATGCATCCAAAGCATTGAGCACCCTGGGTGTGTATGGGATGTCAAGTTCTTGGAAAATGGAGATATTATTACAGCATGCTCTGATGGAACTGTGCGGATATGGGCATTAGATAATGATCGGATCTGTGATGCACAGGAATTTGAGGCTTATGCAATTGAACTTTCTCTATACAAAAGCAAAAGGTATGAATGCATCTGCTAAAGCATATTCATTACTTTGAACATTATATTTCCCCTGTATGTATTAAGAATCATCGTCTTAGTTAAATTATAATTTAACAATAATAATAACAATAACATGATACTATAATAATGATAGGACTTAATACATGTTTCAGTCATGCTCAAAGTCTAATAGCTAAATCTTATTTCTGGAATTGTAGTAAGTCAGTCAATTATTTAGCTTGCAATTTAGAATTTGTGAGGTGTTTTGGTTAATTGAAAAAGTTAAAGCTTTGGTAGTTGTAGTTACATAATAACCAGCATCTCTATGATTCTAAATGGTTGCTAGAAATTGTGAAGTATTTCGCATGTGTGTGTGTGTGTGTGTGTGTGTGTGTGTGTGTTGGTGTGGGTGTTTTTCATCCTTTTGTTTATCACCACAATTTACTGCAGGAAAAAGGTTGGTGGCTTAAATTTGACAGATCTTCCCGGATTGGAGGCTTTGCAAGTTCCAGGTTTGGTGCCACTTATGTCCAATACCTTTTATTTTATTGATTTATCTCATGTTTGGTATATTTGATATTTGATGTTGTTATAGGAGGTTGCCTAATCATGTAGTAGGGCATGTGGTATCCCTTTTTCTTTCTGCTCCCCCTTCTCTCTCATCTACTTCCGCTCCATTTCTTTTTTTTTTTCTTAAAATAATTCTAGCAGGAATTGTGCCTGGTAAGCCTGTGTTATCTTCCTCTCCCCTACTTCTTTTCTTCCTTCCCTGAGGTGCTTTCTCCTGGCCCCATCCTGCTTGATACTATGGGATTAAACCCAAACAGGCCCTAAAAGGTGATAGGGTCACTTAAATTTATGATAGAGAAGTGACCTGGTGAGAGGGATTTCAAAGTTAAAAGGGGCTTGGAGAAAGATTAATATTCTTGAGGAAACTAGTGCTTTCTTAAAGAGGTTGTTTTGGAGGCAGAAACTAAAGATGCTTTTAGATAGAAGAATTAAAGTTATTGGAGTTCCATAGAGCTACTCATCGTGTGCAATCTCAAAACCTAGGGATTGGATTTTGGAGCCTTCATCTTCAAGGTTTGTGTCCACAATTGAATTTGGTTCAAGCATGGAATTTCTGTTATTGGAGTTTGTAGAGGGGTCATTTTATAGTATCTCAAGTCTAGGGCAACTACTCAAGTGCTATCTCATCATTATCCAGTGGATGTCTTCTTGGAGTTGCCTCATGTCTGTTGTGATGACTCTTAAGCTTTATTTGGTTGGTTATTTTGCTCCTGTAGGTACTTTTAACCTGTTTTCCTGTTAGCACATAAAGAGACTTGGCTTAGTTCCTTTATATGGATGCACAGATGCTGATCTTTGATGAACTCTTTCTTCCATTAAAGAATAAAGTCCCAATTTTCTTCTCGTCTTTGGGACCTGGCAGATTTTCTTTTTTCCAGTATTTATCTGTGAATATATACAGGTGTGATTCATTTTTTGTCTATTAGTTTTGATGGAAAATATTATAGGTAAACTTTTTTTTTTCTAAGTTTATCAGAATTTCTCTATTTAAATATTGATCTCTGGATTTGCAAATTATTCTTGGATTTGCAGAATAATTTAGTTTGAAACAAAATGGTTTGATGTCATTGTCTCGAGCTAGAACCCTCTTCGAAGAAAGTACTAACAGTTTCAATATTTGGTCCTAGCAGCTTGATAGTTAATTTGACTTAAAATTAGTGGAAAGAGAGTTGGATGAGGATTCAGAGAAAATAATAGATCATCTGCACACTTAGTTGATTGATACCCTTGAAGAATTTCATTTTTCCCTGGATCTTGCTCAAAGATGAGAAAAGAGGATGAATGGGGGTGGTGTAAGGGATGATGAGGGCCGTTAGATGCAAGATCCAGGGAGATTAGGTGAAGGAAGGTGAAACTTGCTAGGTAAGAGGCAGGGTTGGAAAAAAATCAGGGAAAAATATAGAGGAGAGAGAACTCATGAGGAAAAGGGCTTGGAGAGGGGGGCTCAAGTGTTCAATCAAGCCTTTGGCTAACACACTCGCCAACTGGATTAGGTGGTAGAAGGGTGGCTATGGGTGCAAAGGAAGGGAGAAAAAGGGTGAGGAAGGAAATTAGGGAGGATGAGAGTGGAAGGAATCAAAAAGTGGCCTTGACGTCTGAATTAGCTCTAATACCTGCTCATGGGCTAGATTCATTGGAGGAGCTGATAAAAGGAAAAGAAGATGAAAGGGATTAGGCAGAAGGTAGGAAGGGGACTAGAGGGCGTTTGACATCAATTAGTGGCGAAGATCAGTGAAGGTTGTGTTGTTGAGGCATGAGTCAAGGAGGTGTACATTGATGTCTGGTTGATGGCTATCTAGTGAGATTGAAATTGGAAGAGGACAGGAATTGAGATCCAAAAATAGAAGAGGTAAGGGCTTCGAGGAGATGGGGTGAGAACAGGGCCTTGGTTGCAGGGGAAGTAGTTGTGCTTGGTAATGATTCCTCAAAAGCATTGTAGTGATGGGGGTTAAGGCCAATGATTGAAGAGAGGGAGAAAGAGGTATGGTTATGGCCATTGGAGGTGGGGACCCCAGGAGTATAAGGGGTTTTGATGCACTCACCTATGCCCCCTCCCTTACTAGTATGATTGTGCTGGGCTCAAGCAATTTTTGTGCACAACCATCCCATTTGTCAACAACCTTGCTCTTATGCACTTTTTTCTTTAGGAGATGATCATGCAAACGCCTACCCCTGATCAAGCTGGTTCTGTGTGATCCAGGCAGGCCCTAATCATTGTAGGCCTTACATCTCCTTAAAATGAATTTTGTCCTTCAAATAGACATATTCAAAAGCCTTTATCTCTCCCTTAGTTACCTAAGTAGCCTTCCTCTTAATGTGATTGCTTTACCATTTTTTTCTTTGAAATAAGGAATGTGGCAGCGACTAAAGGCTTTCTCCTTCCTATCCACAATCTATCTTGGATGCCTTGCATCTTTTTAAAAAGAACAACGAAATTCTAACGTTGGAAAAGAATACCATATTTCTTGCAAAAGTCATCCGTTGCCCTTTGTTTAATCGATATATCACAAAAACCATAATCAATCCTAATCTTTTCTTAGTAGATGCGGAGCTTTAAGTATGTGCCACTCTTTAAGATCTAAAACCTTCTCTCTCCATTTAGCCTACTTTGCGATTTAACTATCAGGCTCTTTATCATTGGGTAACCTTTTTAGTCTTTTAAATAGATGGATGAGTGATGTTTGCTAAGGAAATAACAGCTTTAGAGCTAGAAGAAAAGAGATCCTCTCCAAAAACACTCAAGGTCCAAGCGCAACCAATGAGTCAATGGCCCAATGGCCCCTGACTAAAGATGCCCCAGACTTAACACTCAATGAAATCTAGAGCACATGATAAACCAAATACTTCACTAAGAAAAGCTTATCACATCAATTGCATCAAGGAAATAACCTACTTTGCATGCTGTATCCATGAAATCTAAGTTGCCTACAAACCATTTGCCTTTTTCTCATGACTTTAGTTGCATTTCGTAATTAGTAATTTATCACAGTTAGTGGTTAGTTGTGCAGGTATAACCAATTTAAGAAGAAAATGCGGCAATAACAGGATGTCAATGAAATGAAAAGCAGAGCTGTTTAACAGTGTGCAAATGAAATGAAAATGAATTCATCAAAACCATCTAACTCAGAAATGGTTTTATGCGGGCATTGTAAGTCATGCCATTATTAGTAACATTGTTTTCTCAGTGTTTAGAATTGTGCCCTTTATTTTGTATGCTAATAGTCTCAAGTGCTTAAAAGCTTGCTATATGTGCTATCACCTTAAGCAGTCTCATTTTCAGAACTAAGTGTAATAAATTACTAATTTAGGGAGTAGAGGAACGGAGGCAACTTTTGTTTAGTGACATTTACTAAGACAATCTACATTTCAAGACATGCTTTATTCCTTCTCTATCAAATTTTGAAAATTCGAAGAAAGAACTTTTACAGCAAGATTTTGAAAATTCGAAGAAAGAACTTTTACAGCAAGATTTTGACCGTTTAGAGGGAAAATAGGTAAAAAAATTGAAATATAATATGCAAGGAAGACAAAAATCATGAACTTGAGGAATTCTACTGAAGGTTGAAAATTTTCCTCCTATGCTTCCTAAGAAATGAAGAATTAATATTCATCAAAACTATGTAACTTAGATATAGTTTCATGGATTCAAACTCAATACGCATCATTTTTTGAAGATAATATGCAGTCATTGTAAGTCATGCCATTATCAGTAACTCTGTTTTCTTCAATGTTTAGAATTGTGTCCTTGAATCTGCATGTTAATCTAATGCTTAAAAGCTTGCTATATGTGCTAGCAAAGTTTTGAATCTCATGGGACGAAGGTGTTATGATTTTTTCATGGAATGAGATCCTATGTCCAGTCTTGTCCTAATCCCTGACCCTATTAAGCATCTCAAGACTTATTTGGAATGCCTTTTTTCTTAAAAAAGTTATTTGTGAAGGTTCAGTATTTTATTTGATTTTTAAACATACTTGAATTTTAAAATTTATATTTTTATAATAAATAAAATTTATTTAAAATTGATAGTATAATGCATTATGGCCAAGATGGGACAGCTAAGTTCAGTTTTGGAATCTCTTTAGGACAAGGCGGGACAACCGTCTCGGCTCCATCCCATTGATGATGCCCATGCTGCCAAGACTTGAATCATTTTCAGAACTAATGTGATAAATTACTAATTTAGGAAAGTAGAGGAATGGAGGCAGCTTATGCTTAATCAATTTTATTTGACTAAGACAATCGACATTTCAAGTCATGTTCTATTCCTTTTTGTGTCAAATTTTGAAAATTCAAAGAAAGAACTTTTACAGCGAGATTTTTGACTCTTTAGAGGGAAAATAAGTAAATAATTGAAATCTAAGACATGGAAGACAAAAATCATTTTGAAGGTAGAAATTTTCCCTCCATGCTTTCATGAGAAATGGAGATTATCCATCTAGTTGGAGAACATCCTCCAAAAGAGCATGCTCAGAAAGAAGAGAATGTCCCTTATTCCATACACTTAAGGTCTCTAGCTAAGCACTTTCGTCACCAAGGGGAAGGAAACCGAACCATCATAACTTGCTTTGGTTGGTTTAGCAATCATTCAAGGGTAAAAATGTCATAGCTTAGACATTCTAGTTGGAGATCATCCCCCCAAAAGAGCATGCTTAGAAAGAAGAGAATATCCCTCGTATAGATGTTTATGGTCTCTAGCTACCCACTTTCTTCACCAAAGGGAAAGAAACAGAACAATCATAACTGCATTGGCTAGTTTGGCAATCATTTAAAGGTAAAATCCTTACAGCTTCTAACATACCAAGATCTAAAAATCCATTGGGTGATACCTGAAAAACCAGATGAAAACAAAAGAACCCAGATTGCAACCAGCAGTTGTCACCCACAATAAAAATTTTATGATTCATATTAAATCAACAATTAAATGCACAAACAAATGCATAGGGCGACAGAGAAACAAAACTGGGCTGTGGGCTTGAATGCTCTGCTGGCTGAACGTCTATCTGCAATTGATGTAGGATAGCTGCGAAATAATAGCCAGAGAAAAAGCCCAATGAGATCTCTTATAAGGAGTAGGATGGAATAATAAGAGATTTTAATGAGCCCTAGGTCCAGAGGTGGCTAGAGATGTTGGCTCTGTTGGGATTAGTGCTGCTGGTGGGGGGTGGCAGTCAGAGGAGAATGGGTGGTGGCTGTCAGAGTGGATGAGTGGTGGATGAGAAGAAAGGAGAAGGGGTTGTCTGGTGTGAGAGTCAGATAAAGATTATATAGAGTCCGCAACATCCTAAGCGTTGAGAGGAAGAGAAAGAGGGATCATTGAAATTGATGGATCTTCCACAGCAATTAATGCTTGAACCCTTTGAAATATGGAACTCCTCATTGAATTAACTATAAGCCTTATCAGTGAAGGGTGAGCAAGAAAAAGGTCTGGTCACTGTCATGGAAAACCTAGGGAAAGCTTGACATGTGGCTAAAGCTTCTGCATCATTGTCTGTTTTATATAATATGGTTTATGATGTGTGTTGTGGAGAAAGAAAGTAATTTCTTTCCTCTTATCCCTCTCTCCTTCCTCTCTATCCTTGCTCCTCTCTAGTTGTTTCTTTTTCTCTCCTGCTCTCTCTCCTCTTTATTCTCTTGATTCTCTTGATTTCCTTTCCAACAGGCCCATCTATGCATAGGCAGGCCATGTTGTAAGTGGTTTGCTGAATTTGGTATCAGAGTAGAAGGATCTTAATTTGTTCACCCTTTTCTTTTCCTCGATCCCCTTCCTATTCTTCCTTTGGCTAGTTTGTTCTTTATCATGGTATCAATAATTAGTTAAATCTAAAGATAGTGATATTTCATCATTCTATAAGGAAGGATTTAGGCTTACATGCAATGATTTGACATTAATCAATAATAGATAGGTCTCTCTCGACAAAGTATTTGTGTTAATGAATGCTGAGCTGTGAGCCACTATAGTAGCTTTAGACATCAAATGATGCCTTGATAAAGGGCAGTCTTCTTGTATGTTGCATCATTAACCAGACACAAGTAAATTCTTTCAAAGCAAACAAAACTCAACCTACATTGGGAACCACGTAGTAGAAGTCTAACAGTTGAAAGTACATTAGTCATGATTTCTGCAAGTAGAGATGTCTGTTAAAGATCCTACAAATAGCAATCCTTCACAGGACCCTATTATGAAACTTGCACCGCATCCTAAAGGTATAAATTTGATAAGACTCAAGGTTTTAAAGATCCAATTTGGAGCTGCTTCCTAACATCCATGGTGTGAACTGTGATCTTTCAAGGTTTATGATCCTATGGCAATATTTTGAATTTGTACTTTGTTGATTTCTCAGATTCGATGATGCATGCCACTAATCAAATTATTAAAACCTTCATGGTTGAAGATCCAAGGGCACAAAAAATTGATGTTCCATTCATAAGTAAGTTTGACATGGATCTCAGTCTTCAACTCTTGGATATTCATAGGTTGATTGAGCATTAAAACAACATTAAGATCATGAGGACAAGATTCACGCAATAGCGTATGATGAAGTCAAGGGCTTGAATCATGAGATAATTGATCACAATTATTCAAGTCATCATCCAAATAATTAGAGTGTTATTAAAGACATTGAAATATCAAAACTATCATATGGTCCAAAATTTTTCATATATTGGGTTTGTATTTGTTTAATATTTTATCAGAGTCATGGTCTCTTGGTTACTTGGCCAAGTAATTTAATTCCCAATTTACCCAGCAATCAAGTTGCTTAACATGTAAGTTATGCAGATCTCAAATTATATGTTTCTTAAATAATTTATTAGTACCTTTGTCCTTAAGCACATTACTTAAGGATCAACCATGTATTGTATGTGAATGTGGTGTTAAGAAAGAAATTTTTTTCTCTTATGGCCCTCTTTCTCCACTTGCACTGTCCTCACTCTAGAGCCTTTTTGTTATTCTCTTGAGGCCACCCATTATGCATAAGCAAGGCATTCTCGAAGTGGTCTTGCATCAAGCATATGATTAAAAGTGAAACCAAGATGGGACTTTGGTTTCAAGAGGGTAGTTTTGCTATTGTTGTTTCTTATTTATGTAGGAAACTAGAAGATGCTATCCTCTTCTTTATATGACCTATTCTCGCTAGGATCGACTAATTCGAAGGGCAAGGCATGGTAGCATGAAATGACAATCATGGTATCAAGAGGGTAGTTCTCCTCTTATGGTCCCTTCTCTCCTCCCTTTTAGTCTTTACTCTCTAATTTCTTCTTTGTTCTCTCATCCTCTCCGTTTTCTTGATTTCCCTTTCCATCAAGTCACCCATTTATGCAATAGATAGGACATTTGTGAAGAGGTCTTGCATCAAGTATGTGATAGAAAGAGAACCCAAGATGGGACTTGGGTTTCAAGAAAGAGGGTGGCTTTGCTGTTATTTCTTATTTATGTAGGATAGAAGATGCTATTCTCTTCCTTATTCAACCTATTCTAGCTAGGTTGACCGATTCAAGGAGCAAGGCATGGTAGCATGCAAAGCCAAGCATGGCTTCCTAATATTTCCGAACACTGATTTTTCACTTATATACATTCTTGTAAAGGTTTGCTCAACCGTTGAGGCCATTAATATCCCGATGCTAATGCAATTGAGATCACTTGTAGCCTATCGATAATCCGAATGCGGCCACTTATAATCCTTGTTTCTAATGCAAGTGAGGTCACTTATATCCTCAAATTCCACTCTGGTTGCTTGGCCAAGGGCCTATTGGCATCCTCATTGGTGACCTAGCTAAGGCCACATATACCACCTAGACAAAATCTCCTTATCAATAATTCAAATGAGGCCATTTATATGCCACTTGACTAGGGGACATGATATATCCTGATTCATGATTCCAAATGCTGCCATGTATACTAGCCAAGCAGAGATTTCTCATTGGTAATTTGAGTGAGACCACTCAAAGGGTCCACTTGTAATTTGAAATTATGTTTTTATTTTTAGACATAAAAATTTACAATTTGCATATAGAAAAATTCAAGATTGCCACAAATATGCACAAAAAAAAAACATTTTCAACATTGATCTTTTAAAAAATCTGTAAAGATGAGATCTCAAGTTAAAGACATATAACAAATTTAAAATCTCAGATGGTTTCATGATTTTTAAGTAGAAATAAAAAATAATTTCTTAAATAAATTAAGATCAGATTTCCATATAAAAAATAGGGAAGTTTTTTTTAATCAATTATATGTTTCAAAATAACTTCAAATTGATATAGATTCAGAGTGAAATTTCAAATTAAGAAAAAAGGAAGTGACTATCATGTGAGTTTGTTATTGAGAAGTCTTAAGAACACTAAAGAAACTTTATGTTAAAACACATGTAAGAATTGCTTCTAAAGGAAACTATAAATTCTGGAAAGGACTTTTGGTTTTTACAATTTCAGTTGATACTTAAACTTGAATAACTATGAAATTCAAATTTAAAAAAATCGTGGATCCTTAAATTCCCAAAGCATGGAGAAATCCCTTAAAACTACTTGTATTTGTGCATCTTGTAATGTTTCATCATCATCAATTTGAATGACTACGAAACTCAGAATGGAAACAAATTCTAGAACCTTAACTCCCAGAAGCATAGAGGATTCACTTAAAACTATTGTATTTGTGGATCTTGTTTGTCTTCTTGGCTCCCAAAGCCCCTATAACCATTCTTGATTTAACTGGGTTAGTTCCCTAGGTTGGCTAGGCTAGCTACCAGGGTTCTTTTTTTTTTAAAGAAACTGCCCGTAATAAGTATCCCCCAATTTGAATTCAGTAGAGATGTTAAAAAAAACTTAAAATTCCTCAAGAATAAAAGCTGATTTCCCAACTTGAGGACAAATACCTGATTTTTGGTCTTGTATCCAAATTCCAGTTTTTAAACGTTCAATTATTTCTCACATGTCAGGATCTCATAAATTCTCTTGTCCCCAAACATTGTCAAAACCCAAACCCTAGCAAGAAAAGTCTTACGCATTTCTTTCTGAGGCACATCATCTGAAACGGCACCAGACAACACTAGTGTATCAACAAAATGTCTTGTTTCTAGATTTTTACATTTTTTTCACATAATATCTATTTTCTGAGTATAGATTGGGTTAATACAATACGTCTATTCAAGAAATGAGTCTTATGCTTTCTTGCTCAACAGAAAGTCACCTACTTACGTTAGACCACTAATCTCTGAAATCGAAAAATTCAATCATATCGGTAAATCATTTACATCGATGAAGATATCATGTCTGTCCTGGAATTTTTCCCCTGCTTATATGCAACATGTGCTATTGGAAACCACTGGGTGTGTTAATATGTCCTCTATTATCACTGCAGGTTGCAACTCTTTTAGACTGCACTACATGGACAGGAGCTGGTCCTGGTCTCATGGATGCTGCCATTAAAGGTGCTCTTGAAGCAAAGATGCCAGTCGGTGGATTCAAGATAGCAAAGGAAGCAGGTGAATGGGCAACCTCAAACTTCCATCCCTATCTACCTACAGAAACATATATTACATGCAGGTAATTAGTCTGGCAGCCCTTAATGAAGAATTCATTTATATACAAATTGGAATCTCATTTTTGAAATCATTAAAATAGGTTTTTCTCAGCACGAAAACATGGGTTGGTGGATGCTGCTGTGAGGAACAATCCATCTGACAGGACAGCAGTGGTTGCCTTCCCTGGTGGGATTGGAACCTTGGATGAGGTGTTCGAGATTTTAGCATTGATTCAACTTGAAAGAATTGGATCTAAGCTTCCTGTCCCCTTCCTGCTTGTAAATTATGATTCTTTTTATTCGAAGCTATTAGATTTTATAGATGATTGTGAGAAGTGGGGAACTGTTGCTAGAGGAGAGGTTGCATCACTTTGGAAAGTTTGCAATGGGAACCTCGAGGCTTTGGAATACTTGGCAGAGTTTTACAATATTCCTCAAAGCAAAAGAGATTATAAAATTAGAGTCGGTGCTATGCAGGGAATAGCTTCATGTTCACCAGTTTTTCTGGAGGGCTGAAAATTCAACTTATCTTAAGAGGTCAGTTTATTGTCAACCATCATTGAAGTGAAACATTGGAGGGGAGAAAGGTATCAACCTGATCGAGCTGACACAAGTTCTGCTTGGTATCAGAATAAATATTAATCGAATTGACTGTTATGCTTCTGTATAATGACTTGTAATGCTAAAAGTGTATGATTACAAAATGATATGGTCATGAAGGTAGGAACCACTGGTTCCCTTGTATTGAACATGAGATATTATTCTTTGATTTTTTTAAGAAGTAATTCTAAGTCAGTCTTCCCACAGCACTATGAATTGAATTGGCTGTGTCAGATTAATATTTAGACAAAAATATATATATATTGTGCATCTTTTTTCTTTGCTGATCTGCAATCATCAGTCATTGCTAATGGTCTAGACTCCCTCCCAGATGTACAAACCCAAGTGCATGCCTCAACCCATATTGTTGTCTCTTTCCTAACAAATTCATTTATTGAAGTTTAAAAGTATAGATGCTATATCAAACTTGGTCATAAAACTTATCAGAGTTAATATCATCATCATATCATTCATGTAAACCTTTGGCCAAACCAAGTTCGCATTATATTCTAGGCGTGAACTCGGCAGCTTGTTTTATTTTCTCACCCTTTTGAATCAGTCTTGTCTTCTAGGTTTAGAGGCTACAATGTCTGAAAAAACACTGAACTTAATCCATCTGAGCCGTGTCATCAACTTTCAAAATATCTTGGATCAAATATTTGCTTCTCAAAATTCATTCTTGCCCTCCATGAATCTTGATCCATGCAACTTAACTTGAGTCAATTAAAGTTTGATACTTGCCATCACGCAAGCCTTATGACCTGTATCACTCTAGCTAGGATTGATCCTGGTCTGTGTTTAAATTTGAATTATGTGGTGGGTACAAATTTCTAATTGCAGAATTACTCGCTATCATTACTCGCTATCACTGAACTACAATAAAGTTTCTACGAATCCTGATTTATGTTTTAACGAAGAAAATGAAATTCCGTTAACCAGTTCAGTTCAAGAGTCCGCCTAAGCTGCTTTAGGTGGTGAGATAAGCAATATGTCTACGGGGCTATACATATTTGATTGTAGATTAAAGGTAAGTACCATGAAATAAAGGTTCTTTTACTTCTTTTATGTTAAAAGTATTTGCTCCGGCGGGAAGCTGCTTTTTTTTTTTTTTTTTTTTCATGAATTCAGAACAAATAACAACATCCTATATTCGTAGAGCAATTATTCCAAGTAAGAAAAGTTGAGCTAAGTTTACCAATTTCCACTTGCTCAGGCTAACTTACTTTATCACCAAACAAAGCAAAAAGATCAAATTTTATTTTTATTTATTGATTATCACTAGTGTTATTCTTTTCCATCTTATTTTAATTACCTGTCCAAAAAATGTGCTTTAAACTTGACTAGTGATTATTATGCCCCTCGCCTCCCATAAATGGACATGTTTAGTGGTTATGGAAGCTCTTTCAAGTTTAAGAAAAAAAGGGTGGCAAAAGGATGCATGCAAATCAGGTCAATGCAACGTGAGGGCAAGGGTACAATAATTCAATAAAGACCAAAATAGATCAGTTCCAAAATGATTATAAATTAGAAAGTTAAGTGCATTTTTCTTCCAAGCTTTCAAATTAGAAAGCCATTTCCAATGGCCTCATAGGTGGGGTGTGCCATGCATAAGTAGAGAATAGAGAAAGAGTTGTATCCTGACCCGAAGGATTCTCCGAAAGTCCAAAAACCAAACAAAGGCAATATAGAGCACAGAAATTAAACAGGTCACTAGTGAAACCATTTTCCTATATAAATGAATCAGAATATTTGGATCCTTATTTTAGGGACCTTGATGGAATCCCTAGCAGTTTCGCACCAGTAAACCAACCAAATATCAAGTACATCTGAAGTAGGATTAAAGAAAAAAAAAATGAAGGAATACACCTGACAAGAAACAACAACTTTGCCAGATATTACAACAGTTTTTTTTTTTTCCTGTTTTATCTTTTTTGAACCATACTAGAAGTCTATTTGCCACGTTGCCGGCAGAAATCTGAACACTCTTGTGAATATATTCCGCAATCAGATTTTACATCTCCACCAAACCCCAAGAAATAAAATCTACACTCCATGTAGAAATTAAATTCAAATCCCAAACCATACACAAAATACTTTTATCTTCAAATTCTCTGAATCTGAATATCTGAACATCTCCCTGGTTAGCTCTATATAATTAAATAACCCATATAATATCTGGGATACAGTCAGGCACCTGCTTTACTTGATTCTTCACCTATCATAACCTTTGATATTGAAAAAATAATCTCCCTATGCACCAATTCCTGCACATGTTTCACCAAAAATTAAACATCAGTAAATTAGGAATCTTCACTAGATATATGAAGAATGAAAAGAGAGAAATTGAAACTCCAGTGCTGCAAAATAGGAAAAGAAAAGCTTTATACATTTTCACACTAACTCTGCTCCATTCTTGACAAGAACATATCTAACACGGAAAACATGCACACAATAATTTCAGCCCTCTGCCAAACATAAATTTCCACATATTAGAATCTATGAGACAAGGACAGAAGAATGTATCAGAGAAATACCATGTACACAGTTGAGTGACAACAGATTAGAAACAAGAAAATCTCGTCACTATTATTTGCTTCTCATTTAAATCAACATTCTTTTCATAAAGTCAACCATCAGACATTTCTTTGCGCATGATGTTTACAGAAGTCATGGAAATCATTACTACGTGTGCAAAAAGCATTGAATAAAACTCCAAGCAAATGGCAATATAATTGAAACAAAGTGCAAAATAGTAAGACGGTGGAATCAAGCATATATTTGTCTGTCTTTATATCATAACTAATTCCTTGTTAGATAAAGTTTCAGGACAGGATGAAATTGTTCAGGTGAAATACAAAATGCCAAACCCAATTTGAAGGGAAATTTTAATGCCTCTTCTTTAGGATAGAAAGCCCAACTGCCTTGGTGCACGCTACGGCTGCAGTTGGATTGGATTATTAACTTGCCTATGATTAGAATCTGACTGAAACAACTTTTCCAATCCAAACCGAAGTTATTTGGACAAGACTTGGACGGAAAGGTATGACCCATTTCAAACATAGATTAAATAAGGATCGCTTACACTAACTGAACCCCAAAGGCCCTGAAAATAATACACCTTTTTATTCACATTCCCCAATTTAAGAAAGTAATTTTCTTTTACCTAAATTTTTTAGGTTAATCATCAAACCATGTTGTTGATGACAATTTATGGTGGTGTCAATGACCCATTTCAGAAATGTACAAAATTAATTGTTAATAATGTCAAAAATCTTTTCATGTCATTTTACAACTGTTTTCTTGCATGGTATATCTAGCATGAAACTAACTGATTTCTTTTCTCTTTTAATGACTTGTTGTTTGATTATTCGTGACTGAATTCAACCCAAGAAAAAACCTGATGGATCAATAAATTGAATCCTAAAAACAACGGTATCCAACCTGAACTTTTGACCTGGAATAATATGAACTGGATTTCAATAGTGACAAACACCAAATCAACAAGACCTGCTTGGCAGCCCTAATGCAGGCAGATTAATATTGTTATATGTGCATAATACAAGCAAATCCTTCAGGCCAGATATGTATCATCAACAAAATATTGATTAAACGTAGTTGAGAACATTAAGAAAGAAATTTCCAAAACACAGGAAACAAAAAGATGTTGGCATTTATTTGCAGGTTAATTCGAAAACAACTCCACTAGCATGACCTTAAATTTTGCACTCTTAAAAGCTTCACATGGATTCTTGAGGCGTGCAAGATGCCCTTCAAACAACTGTTACATGCACTATGTTAAACAGATAAACACAGACAGCCTTTCAGTGGCAGGCATCTGTTTCTTTATTGCTATAGTAAGCATGAAGTCATGCAGCTCAGCCCATGCATGACAGGAATTGACACGCATTTATGGAAGGCAGCAATTCTGCAAACAGTCCAAGCAGCTTGTGGACAGCTCGGTATTGGAAATGTAGTAGGATTGTTTGAGCTCGGCTTACGTCTCATCTAGGAAATGACCTGAGCCGGAACAGATTTTAGAACCTAACTCATAAACTACCACAGACTGAACACCATAGGATTTGCAAAAATAATAAAGCACCAGCTCAGTTCAGTGGGAAGCTCACTCAAGCATGGCTTAGATCTCATACAAGTCAAACTTGGATGAAAATTATGCACAGCTTGAGCTCGATTAGCCCTTTCATATAGCAAGCCCAGCCTAAACAATCTACCACTCAGCCCATCTTGTCTCATTTGCAACCTACATGCAGTGCAAGGTGAAGTCCAAAAGCATCACCCTCATCCTAAAGGCATGGAAGTTCCTAATGTGCCTTGAAGTTGTATATAATTAGTGAATTTGAGCTTTTTTTAATCTAGTGTAGGAGAGCACAAATAAGAGTTTAAAAGTTGGAAGTTTATTGTTGCTGCCATTAAGAAAGCTGGTTTTCATAAGTGCCAGCTGTCAGTAGAACTCCAAATTCCTTGCAATATTGAAAAAGATTCATTAGTTTTATTTATATTTCTTCAAGAAATAGATAGAATGTACCGTGGTTCTTTCCCAGTGGGTACAAATGTTTATTCCAGCTGTTCAACATGCAAACTTTTGCAGTTATTTGGTTGGAGTTTCAAATTCCAATCCGTCTATGTAGTTATACATTATAAAAACATGCAGGTCAAGAATAACGAAAAGCAACTCAAGTGTTTGCAGTAATATATAACATTTCATCCTGATCTCCCTGATGGACCTTAGGTTTACTTGAGCTCAATTATTGCACAATGCCAAATCCACAAATTTAGATGACAACATGCTGGGCGACACTGCATTGCGGCCTTAATATAAGCTTATTTGAAATCACTACAATCATTTGACAATATAGTGTAGAGTTTCTTGAGAAGAAAATTATATTTTTATGGTGCTATGCCATGTCATCTGTTCAAGAGCGTTTGTTGCTATGTTTTAACGAGTTAAATCACAAAACTTTAAAACATAAATGATAATTTTTTCATAAATTATGTTTCATTTGGAATAGATGTCAGTAATTAGTTTGCAGAAGGTACATGTCCAAGATATATGGCATCTAAAATATTGGGTAAGAGTTCTTTCTCAGTATTGGACCAGTTGATTATATGGTCACAAGCAGTCCTATAATCCAATCAGAAAATCTTAAAGAATAACAAATGAGGCATTGGACAGATGATGATTAGCATTTTGATGAAATTGCAGGACTTCTAATCTTGCTCTCTCCATTCTTTCTTCTTCTCAACATAAAATCTTTAGTATTCTCTTATTGTTTTTGGCCATTGTCAACACACTGCTAGGTCTTCTTCAACTGCATATGAAGGCAAAGATGATCTTCCTGAATTAAGTAAACTCCTACTCTTATTTGTGTCTACATTCATTGTTCTGTAACTTTTTTGTGTGATCATGTCCAATATATATTGTAGTTTACCAGGATAACAGCTATGCCTCTAGTCATGGATTACTGAAAGGTGAAAACTGTCTGAAATGGTCAGCTCATGTGAATCCTGTTCCAGAGATGGACAAGTAGAGGCTTCCCAAATTTAGGGTTGTCAATGGAAGATGTGACAATGGATATGAAGGCATTTCCATTTCTAAGAACACAACCATGGATGGTGAGATTAATGGATGTCATAGAACTACAGCCAACATGGTTGTTTATGTTTATGTGTATATTTTGCACAAACATCAATCTTGAATCAGCCCAAAAGAAAACCTCTAGTAGCAAATTCTATTGTAAATTAGTAACAGCTATAAATAGTAGCACCAACCTACTTTGACGGCGGCGACGGATCCAGACCGCGTCTGGTCTTAAGCCACGAGATTGGTTGCCCACCGTTCCAAGCTCGGACGGAACGTTGGACGCCATCAAGGAGGAAATAAGTTGAACAGGTGGTGGGCTTACCCGTGGGTGCTCATCTTTCATCTTCTTCGTCCTCTCCGGAATCATATTCAATTCAAGTCCAGTTGGGAACATCGCATTAGTACCTCTACGCAATCGGAGACCGGCCTTGAGAAAGGCCTCGTACAGGGCAACCCTCCCGAGATGGGAGGAGATCACTCTATCGTCTGGGGTAGGGGGAGACAATAGGATGCTATCTAGGATCCTATAAATGGCTCTAATTCTGGTCAGCTCCTGATTGGTCACGGTGGAGATAACCCTGTCGGAAGACTCTAAAGTGGCTCTACGGATCCCAGCGGCGACCGGACGGGTCCTGGTGGGTGCCCGGTCAAAAATCTGCCGCTGGGATAGAGGAACCTGGTCCTCGGAGGAAGAGGAAGAGGACCATGAGGGGACGAGAAATGGAGAATCCTGCATGTGCAGGGGAGAAAAATAGCCCTCGGGGAGAGCAGAAGAGGACCAAGAAGGCAAAGAATACATGGGAGAAGGACCGACCTGGCTAACGGGGGAAAAATGGTGGAGAGGACAGCAGGACCCGGACAGAGAAAGCTCAGGGAGAGAAAGATTCTGGGAGTATTAAGGCATCAGATTTGGAGCATTCCCCCCTATTATAGCTCCCCTCGAGTCATCCTGCCCAAACTAGCCTGCCACGCACACACCTTCTATTGGGAGGGATGCCTCGGCAATCGTTCAGCGCTGATGGCGGGATGTCGATAACGTCAGCCTAATGATAGCGATGATGGCCATTGCCTTTTCGAGAAGGATTCCCCCACATCCAACGATGCAGATCGATAGGAGCAGTGACGCTACAACATCCCATGCCACTGGCACTAATGAGTCCTCACGCCCCATGGACATGTGCCCCTGTTGCGATTGGTGGCCAGGCTGGATCAGCCGCCAGTCGAGCTCCTGTTGCGATGGGTGGGAAGTGAACCCGTACCACCTCAAGGGCGGGGGGCATCTGATGTGGCTGATCAAGCTCTGTTAAAGCTAACGAGGTAAGGGCTCCCCTCGGCCTCGGACCTCCAGGGTTCCCCGTCGGCCTCGGACCTCCAATGTTCCCCTCGGCCTCGGACCTCCAGGATCCCCCTCGGCCTCGCGCCTCCAGGGATCCCCCTCGGCATCGGACCTCCAGGATCCCCCTTGGCCTCGGGCCTCCAGGGTTCCCCTCGGCTTTGGACCTCCAGGGTCCCCCTCGGCCTCGAACCTCCAGGGATCCCCCTTGGCCTCGGACCTCTAGGGTTCCCCTCGGCCTCGACCTCCAGGATCTCCATCCACGTGGCCCACTAGCTCTCTGCAACTGCCACATAGCCAACTAGCCTTCCGCAACTGCCACGTGGTCCACTAACTCCCAACGATTACGGATGATGGGATGTTTTGAACGTGGCCAAACCCACTATTGCCTGTATGGCGGCCACTTCCCAAAAGCACACAAAAAGGGAACTTTGGAGTGGGTATAAAAAGAAAAAGAAGAGAAAACACAAAGGCAAGCGGGAGATAGGTTTTTTCCTTGTCCACAGTACTGTTTTTCAAAGTACTAACTTGACCGTCGGAGGGTCCTCGCCAGAACCCACCCTAAGGACTTTCTTGCAGGACTCCCATCGAAGAGGTGAGACCAGGAGCTCCTTCGTTACCCAATGTTTGGGAGACGTGCTTTGGCGACAACATAAGTCATTGATAATTATCAACACTAGATAAAATAAAATAAATTTTATTGTAGATTCTCCCATGGATCCATGCTTGTTGGACTTGTTTTGTTGCATATTATAAATATTTTTGGGCGCTGCTTGCTGAAGGGGTATTTAGCTTTATAATACCCTAAAAAAATAGTGCCACATCGAATGGTAAAGAAAATCTTGATGTGCTTATACCTTAAGTTTATCTCTAATTAATTTTTATTTGAGTTTTTAAAACCACGTACTCTAGCAAATGAAGGAAAGGGCTACCTATAGAACTTTTGATTTAGTTTTTAGGGCCACATAGTTTTGATTTGCTAATAAGTTAATTAGATTACTAGGTTTAAAGGTATTAATGAAGAGCCTATTTTACATGTGAGCATGATGTGTAATGAACCTTTTTCTTCATATGAATAAATAAATGAATGATCATTAAAAATCTCTTTGGGAGAGGTCATACTATTTGAACCGAAGAACCTAACCTAGTCAAAAAACCTCAAATTCTTAATCAAAAGAAATAATTTTTAATAACATAAGAGGCCTTTGTTTAACGATAGAACCTATCTTAATGTAAAATTCAAATTAAGAAAAGTATAATCAAAACTGATAAAAATATTTTTTAATATATAAAAGCATTAGTACCTCTACGCGACCTCTCTCCCCCCCCCCCCCCACCCACGGCCCTAAGTTGTTCTCAGAGATGGGCCTCTCTTCATCGTTGAGCATGAGGAGATGTGCTACTTCTGGAGTTTTTCAAAGAGAGTCCTCATCCTCATCCATAAGAGGAGGAGTCTGCTGTTGTTGGAGAAGAGAGGCATCCAAAATCTACTAACCTTTGTACTAATGTGCATGAAATGTACATGTTTTGTGGAGTTTTGTTACACTTGTGAGCTCATAGTGCATAAATATCTCATTTTTGAGCAAAGAGAACAGACGGATCAGGATCAATGGATTCTTGTGCAAACTAGTTACCATTGTTACAGTTAATTTAGCAGCACATCAAAGCATTTAGTATGCATAGAATTTTTCAGGCAAGCTAAATCAGAGAAATGATGGACTAAATGTAGTATAAGTCATGAAAATAGCATCCATACTATGGCTTGTCATTGGCAAGTCAAAT
This sequence comes from Calamus simplicifolius, assembly GCA_900491605.1. Lineage (NCBI taxonomy): Eukaryota > Viridiplantae > Streptophyta > Magnoliopsida > Arecales > Arecaceae > Calamus > Calamus simplicifolius. The sequence goes on along the minus strand of UESW01004400.1, from coordinate 67,387 downwards.
TACCACACTTCACCATACAACATACCATGGTTCAGCACGTGATTATCAATCTAACCTGCCTTGCTTGAGCTCATAAGTGGCAATCCAAAGTGCCACACTTTTAGCCCGTGACTAGCCATCCAAAGTATCACCATGAAGCTCCGGCCCATGACTAGCAATGCAAAGTGCCACATTCTTGCTTGTGGTGAGGCTATGTACATTAATATGGGTAGTCCAAATACCTCTTACCCAATAATCCAATTATACATGTTTTAATTTTAATTTAAATACACCCACTATGTTTACCACATTAATGTATCAATTATTACTATATTCATGCAAAATCAAAGCAAAATAATATCATAGTCCATGCAAAATCAAAGCTACCTATGCACGATACATATGTACATACCAAAATTTTCATAAACACGCAAGGGGATTCTTACCTCTAGTGGAAGTAAAATTTAATCACAAGTACACCAACATATTTGATTAACTTAAAATCAATATTTATCATATTTATAGAAACCAATTATGCTTGTAAAAATGTGGGAACCGATCTACCTATGATCAAATACCTCGCAAGTGTAGTAATTTATTTTAATCATTTAATATATATATTTCAAATTTCTCATTTTAATATTTTTGGTCTTTGAAGTGAATCTATATTTTGGGTTTTCCCTGACCTAATCTAATCCAAGCTAGTTACTAAAATGAAATAAGTAAAAAGGCTAGGATCTTACCTTGATTAAGATATTAGAGCGAGCGTATAACTAATTTTCTTCCTGTTTGAATAGTCGCACTTCTATATAAAATGAAGACCAATAAATTAAAGAAGAATATTGGGACATGATAATAGAAAAGTGAAACCTAGGGATTCGAGGTAGAAATCTACCTAAAAGGACATATTAGAGATGAGGGACGAGGTTGGCCAGTGGCGGCGTGGTGACCAAAACCATTATGGTAGGTTGACTTTGACACTACTAGGACACTGCTCAAAGATGAGAAAAGAGGAAGAATGGGGGTGGTAAGNCAGTTATTTCGACCCGGCATCTATTGGTGCAGTTCCCCACAGGCGGAGGAGTCAGAGAGATGCGCGGTGAGGTCAGCCCAGTCCTGCCCTGTTATCATGCAGCATCAAGTCCTCTGGAAGCTGAACCAACTTTTGAAGCATCCGACCCTAGAGACTCTAACAAGGGAGGAGAACCAGCTGAACATCTTTTGACCTTCCCTCTCGGTGATGACCCGGCAAGAACCGTCCGTGTCAACAGACTCCTTCCTCCAGAGGACCGGGAGCATCTCTTATCCTTTTTGCGGGCTAATTCAGACATCTTCGCCTGGTCAGCGTCTGATATGCCCGGCATCTCTCCGGAAGTGATCACCCACAAGCTCAACATTGACCCGCGGCACGTCCAATCCCAGAAGAAGAGAAGCTTTGCTCCTGATCGACAAAAGGCTATTGACGAGGAGGTCAACAAGCTACTCAGTGCCGGCCACATCTAGGAGGCACTACCCCAGTTGGTTGGCCAATGTGGTCATGGTGCGCAAGGCGAATGGGAGCTGGAGGATTTGCATAGACTTCACCGACCTCAACATGGCGTGTCCAAAAGACAGCTTTCCCCTGCCAAGGATTGACCAGCTGGTAGATTCCACCTCCGGGCATGAACTCCTCAGCTTCATGGATACCTTCTCAGGGTATAATCAGATAAGGATGGACCCCAACGACGAAGAGCACACCTTTTTCATGACGGAAAAGGGCATTTATTGCTACAAAGTGATGCCCTTTGGCCTCAAGAACGTGGGGGCAACTTACCAAAGATTGATGAATAGAGTGTCCCAGGACCAGCTAGGCCGGAATATGGAAGTCTACGTAGACGACATGCTGACAAAGAGCACCCGCACCTCTGATCACGTCTCCGATTTAGGGGAGACCTTCAACAACCTCCATCGCTTCCAAGTTAAGTTGAACCCCAAGAAGTGTGCTTTTGGGGTTACGGCAGGCAAGTTCCTGGGCTTCATAGTGACCCAGCGGGGATCAAGGCGAACCCAGAGAAGATCAGCGCCATACTTGACATGAGGCCACCATCCAATAAGAAGGAAGTGCAGCGATTAACCGGGAGGATAGCGGCTCTAAGTCGCTTCCTCTCCAAATCGGCCGAGAGATGCTTGCCCTTCTTTAAGGCCTTGCGGAAGATGAATAGCTTCGAGTGGACTGACGATTGCCAGAGGGCCTTTGACGGGTTGAAGGCGTTCCTGTCCTCCCCTCCACTCCTATCCAAGCCAAGAGATGGAGAAAGTCTTTTTCTCTACTTAGCCACTTCTTCGGAAGCCGTTAGTTCAGTTTTGGTGCGTCTCGACACTGATGGAACTCAAAGGCCTGTCTACTATGTGAGTAAGGTCCTCATGATGCAGAAGTTAGGTACTCCAAAGCGGAAAAGGTTATCTTCGCCTGATAGTCTCCGCTCAGCGTCTCCGCCCGTATTTTCAAGCCCATCCTATTGTGGTGCTCACGGATCAACCCTTGCGAGCTATCCTGGCTCATCCGGATACCTCAGGCCGACTCGCCAAGTGGGCCATCAAGCTGGGAGAGTTCGACCTCTCTTTCCAGGCTCGACCGGCTCTGAAATCCCAAGTTTTGGCTGACTTCCTAGTTGAATGCACCTGGGAAGAGGAGATGACTGAAGAGGTTACCAAGGAACAGTGCGAGCCCGAGCCGGGAAGATGGGAAACTTGGATCCTTCATGTGGACGGCGCATCAAACTCTCAAGGAAGCGGCGCCGGCCTCATTCTTGCCGGACCGGGCGAGAGAGAATAGAATGCGCCCTGCAGTTTCTATTCGAAGCCACCAACAATCAAGCTGAGTACGAGGCCCTGCTGGCTGGGCTAAGGCTAGCCCAGGAGTTCGGAATAAGGCATCTCAGAGCTTTCACTGACTCGCAGCTCATATCTGGGCAAATCAATGGGGAATACGAGGCGCGTGACCCCACTATGACTCAATCCTTGGGCAAGGTTTGGCTCCTGACTTCCTCGCTAGCTTACTTCAATATCAGTTATATTCCACGAAGTGAAAATGCCAAGGCCGACATCCTCTCTCGTCTGGACACCTCTGCCGGCGGTATGGCAAGGGATGCTTACATTGAATATTTGGAATGACCCAGTATAGAGGATAGCGAGGAAATCCTCCCGCTCACCCAAGAGCCCACATGGATGGACACCTACATCCGTTATCTCACTAATGGCACACTCCCTGAAGACCGCAACGAAGCCAGGTTGCTCAAGTGGAAAGCCTCCAAATTCATCCTCCTTGATGGGCATCTATACAGAAGGTCATTCTCCTATCCCCTGCTCAAGTGCGTGGGACCCACCGACGCCGACTACATTCTCAGAGAAATCCACGAGGGCATCTGTGGAAACCATCTGGGGGGCAGATCCTTAGCCCAAAAGGCCATCCGTCAGGGATATTTTTGGCTCACTATGAGGGAGGATGCGGCTAAATTAGTTCAGAAATGCGATGGTTGCCAGCGCCATGTGCACATCCAACATCAACCATCTACCCCGATGAACCCGCTCTCAGCTCCGTGGCCCTTCACTCAGTGAGAAATGGACATTCTTGGGCCATTCCCCCCAGCTTCTGGGCAACGGAGGTTCTTGCTAGTCGCCATTGATTACTTCACCAAATGGGTCGAGGTCGAAGCGTTAGCCAAGATAACTGAAGGCAAGGTCAAAGCTTTCTTTTGGAAGTCAATCATATGCCGTTTTGGCCTGCCTCACACCCTTGTCACGGACAACGGCCGCCAATTCAACAACAAAGCATTCAAAGTCTTCTATGATGAGCTAGGCATTCATCACCGATTCACCTCCATCGGTCACCCCCAAACCAACGGGGAGGCTGAGGTTATGAACCGCACCATCCTTAGAGGACTCAGAACCAGGTTGGACGGGTCCAAAGGTCGTTGGGTGGAAGAGCTCCCCAGCGTGATATGGGCCTATCACACGACCCCCAGAGCCCCGACAGGCGAGAATCCCTTCAGTCTTGCCTTCGGATCCGAAGCCGTCATTCATGTCGAGATCGGACTACCCAGTCCACGCGTGGAGTCCTTCAGTGAAGAAAACAACTCCGCGCTGATTCGGGCTAATTTGGACTTCATCGACGAGGCGCATGATCGGGCGAGGCTATGCATGGTGACTTTCCGTCAGTGAGCAACCAGGTACTACAATGCTCGAGTTCGCCTTAAGGTCTTCCATCGCGGAGATTTGGTCTTGAGAAAAGCTGAGGTTTCAAAGCCTGCTGAGGGGGGCAAACTATCCCCCAACTGGGAGGGCCCTTATCGCATCGCCGAGGCACTCCACTAGGGGGCATACAAATTAGAAGAGCTCGACGGACAACCCATTCCATGCACCTGGAATGCGCATAACCTTCGCCAATATTACCAATAATGTATTCCCCTAGGGCGTGAGCAAAGGGGGTCCCTTATGACGTAACAGCCTACTCTCCCTTGCCTCAGACCTGCCTTTGCCCCGAGTCGGTTAAGACCCTAAGCTTTTCGAAAGGAGCTCAGCTCCGGCATCGCGGCTAACGGGACACCACTCGGCCCCAGCATGGCGGTGCCCTCGAGTCGGTTAAGACCCTAGTAGCTCCATACCCGGTCGAGTTGCCCTTCAGGCGGCACACAAACCACTGAAGTGGTTCAAAAGGAGCTCGCCGGCATCACGGCTAACGGGACACCACTCGGCCCCGGCACGGTGGTGCCCCCGAGTCGGTTAAGACCCTAGCAGCTCCATACCAGTTGAGTCGCCCTTCAGGTGGCACAAAAACCCCTGAAGCAGTTCAAAAGGAGCTCGCCGGCATCGGCTAATGGGACACCACTCGGCCCCGGCACGGCCCCCGAGTCGGTTAAGACCCTAGCAGCTCCGTACCCGGTCGAGTCGCCCTTCAGGCGGCACACAAACCCCTGAAGCAGTTCAAAAGGAGCTCGCCGGCATCGGCTAATGGGACACCACTCGGCCCCGGCACGGTGGTGCCCCCGAGTCAGTTAAGACCCTAGCAGCTCCGTACCGGTCGAGTCACCCTTCAGGTGGCACACAAACCCCTGAAGCGGTTCAAAAGGAGCTCGCCGGCATCGCGGCTAATGGGACACCACTCGGCCCGGCACGGCGGTACCCCCGAGTCGGTTAAGACCCTAGCAGCTCGTACCCGGTCGAGTCGCCCTTCAGGCGGCACACAAACCCCTGAAGCGGTTCAAAGGAGCTCACCGGCATCGGCTAACGGGACACCACTCGGCCTCGGCACGGCGGTGCCTCGAGTCGGTTAAGACCCTAGCAGCCCCGTACCCGGTCGAGTCGCCCTTCAGGCACACAAACCCCTGAAGCAGTTCAAAAGGAGCTCAACGGCATGCTAATGGGACACCATTCGGCCCCGGCACGGCGGTGCCCCCGAGTCAGTTAAGACCCTAGCAGCCCGTACCCGTCCGAGTTGCCCTTCCGGCAGCACGCAAACCCCTCATGGTGGCAGAATCAACCTCAACCATCTCTGGTCAATCCAAATGCCTCCAAAGTTAGGCTTGGCATCAAGCCGCCCGGAGATCTTTCCAAGCCTTTGGGGACTTGTGCGTAAGCAAGCCTTCTTGCAAATAGCCTGCAACAGCACGAAACATCTTAAGTGACTATTCATATGGCCGGCCTACATCCTGAGACTTCGAATATTGGCTAAGTTCAGAATCGCGGAACATATTAGAAGATACTACATTCGGCTTCGATGCCGTCAACAAATACAATTTGGCCACAAGAAGTAAGGCATAGTGAGGCGTTTTTCTCAGAAGAAAGAAGACGGGATGGATCGAAACACAAAGAAGTTAGGAGGAAAAGTCTTTTTCATTAACTATTGAAGAATGATACAAGATTGGGCCTGAGGCCGATTACATACAATAAAATAAAAGAAAAATGACTCAAGGCTCGCTGGGGCCGGGCTTCGCTTCGTCCCTTTTCTCCGGGCTCCTCTTCAGAATCCCCAGGTCGGATATCTTCAAGTTCAGCAAAGTCGATCTTGAGGGCCGCGGATACTCTGACCTTGCACATCTCGAAGCCCTGAATATAAGCGTCGAGGCTAGCCTCGATGACTTCTTGCTTGAACTCCGGCGAGGCCTTATAGTTGGAGACGGCCTGCCCCGCCTCGGCTTCGGCCCGCTGTGCCCTGGCCTTGGCCTTCCAGGCTTTGCTCTTGGCCTCTTTGGTGGGCGCTGGCCTCGTCAGCATAGGCCACACCCCCAGCCTTCTCCGAGCCTGCCTCCATCGCCGCCTTCTCCGCAGCGGCTGCTCTCTCTGCAGCCTCCACCGCCGCCCTCTCCGCGGCGGCCGCTCTCTCCACCACGATCCGAGTCTCCTCCTCAGCGCGTTGGAGCCGCCGAGTCAACTCTTCATTCTGCACCGGCGGCCCTCAATCTCTTAGGCCAACTCCATTTTGGCCTCGGCCGCGGAAGCCCGGCCGCTCTCGACTTCGGCCCGGCCCTCCATCTCCTCAGGCGACCGGCCCAGCTCTCCTCACGGGCCGAAGTTTCCTGATGAAGGCGAGCAAGGCTTTCAGCATGCGCCATACTCTCCTTCTTATACCTATCGGCCCGCGCCAGGGCCTTGATGATTGCGTTGGAAGAGTGGGCCAGTGCCTCGCGAAGGCCCAATGCTCCAGTGACCAACTGTAGTAAAGGAAGCATGTCAGCTACGAGAAGGAGAGGAAATATGGGAAAATGACAGGTGCTCAAAGTTTACCTGGACAACAGAGACCATTACCATGTCCAGGAGTGCGGAGTGACTCATTCTCCGCATCTCCTTTTCGAGCTCGGCGGTTCGGACCCCTGACAGGAGGCAGAAGGCCTGCGCGGCGTCGCCATCGAACTGACCGGGGGAACCAGCCTCGTCTGCCCCACTTGTGGGCCTTCGGCCTGGGGGCGGGCCGGGCGCCGGGCTGATTGGCGGGATGAGCTCCTTGACTCACCCCTCTGCTTCTCAGTTGCCTCCACCCCATTCTGGACCTCCCTGGCGACCCGCTCCCCCTCACTGGCGGTTGGGGGAGCGCCTTCTCTCTCCGGCTCGGCGGCCGGAGGGCCAACAGCAACAGTGACCCACCCCACCTCGGGCGCATCGGTAGCGGCGGGAGCTTCCTCCTCTCCATCTAAAACCACCACCATCATCTCGGTGGTGGCCGGGATCTCCCCTTTTTGATCTCGGCCCTCGCTGGCTTCCGAGCCGCCCTTACAACAGGCTTCCTCTCGGCCGGCTCCCCCGCGGGTGTCGGGACTGTGGGAGCTGCGTCTGGCCTTGTCGGCTCCCTTCCTCGGGGTTTCTTTGCCGGCCTGGACGACTCTCCAGTCGCCCGCCTTTTCTGCCTCAAAATGGCCTCAAAGTTGCTGGCGGAAACCCTCATCGCTGCACAAAGAAGAATGACGAGCATCAGTAGTGGCATACAATAAATCAAAGGGGCGGATAGAAGAAGTCAAGCGCTAAGCTCACCGGTCGCCGGGGCTAACTTGGCTTCTACCAGGTTCTCCTCGGACAGGAGTTCCTTGTAATTGGGGATTTGAGAGTTGGACAGTTGAGTGAATAACTCCCTATCCCTATCCCCTATGGTGGAGTCTTTGTTGGAGCTGGTATCGGGCTCCCTCCAAGCGGCCCTAACCCCCTCGACGTGAGCAAAGAGAAATCTAGGTTTCCACCCCCTAATTTTGGATGGGAGGCCCAATGGGAAGGCTCTACCCGGCCTGGCGGTAAATGCCCACCAGGCACCCTCACCTTGGCAGCGGAGCTTATAGAAAGCTCGGAACAGAGACAGCCCTGGGCAGGCCCCCTCGAAGTGGCAAAGGATTACAAAGGCACAGATGATCCAAATCGAGTTCGGAGTCAACTGTGCCGCACTAATCTATACCTATCTAAGAGATTAAGGAAAAAAGGATAGAAAGGGAGGGCAGCCCGCACCAGAAGAACTCCTCGTACAGAGCGACCCGGCCCGGATGGTCAGAGGTCACCTATCCTCGGGCCCCGGCGTGGACAGGCCAATGAAGTCAGGAACATTGTATTTAGCTCTAAGGGTCTCTATGTCCTTAGAGGTCACGGTGGAAGCCACCCCAGCTGGACCCGCTGGATCAGAACTCACCGCCGGAGGAAGCGCCGACGGCGAGAGGACAAGGGAACTACCCTAATAGGAGGACCGAGGTGATCGGAGGTCCTGCTGCCCCCGATTGACCACGGATGACTACACCACCTACCGACTGGGGCATTCGACTTCTAGCTACAGGGGCTTGGTCTTCACTGCTAGACTAGGAAGACTCTTCTATGGGTCTCTTGCCCTCCCTAATGGCGCGGCGGTCCATAGGTAGAAAAAAAGGGGATGAAACTAACCTGGGAGTTGGAAAGACTTAGGTCGCAGAAGAACTCAAGGAGGAAGAGAGTAGAAGAAAGCAATGGCAGCGTAAAAGTTTCTACAGGCCCTTGGGAGGTTTTCATAGCCCCCATCTCCAGCTAACGCCGCCCCAGATTCCGTCATCTGGCACGCGCCCGTTGCGTTACAGGCTGCCAGCTGAAAATCTCGCCTGCGCCCGAGGTGTGCCGCCTCGATCCGCTACAGAAGACGTGATCCCCGGCCAATCGCGGGCCATAGAAAACAGAGCAGCAATGATGCCCTGGCCTTTTTCCCATCACCCAATGGGCTCCTTCTCTGGAGCATTCGGCGCCAACGTCATCACCACCTAACGCATGATTACAAGAGATCTTCGAAGCGACACTGCCTCGAAACAAAGCGCTAGCACATCAGCCCATTTAAAGCGCACTAAAGAAGGCAATCATTCTTTTTAAATTTTCGTGCCCCTTTCGCCCAAAGGATTGCAGACGCATGGTCCTTAGCGCTCAGGGGCGGGGGGGGGGGGAGGGCATTGGTGCGCCCTGGCGTCTCCAAGCCCGCCTAGTCGGCCCCGACCCTTCCTGGTCGGCCCTTCTCGGTCCCGGCGTTTCCAAGCCCACCGAGTCGGCCCCGACCCTTCCTGGTCGGCCCTTCTCGGCCCCGGCATCTCCAAGCCCGCCGAGTCGGCCCCAACCCTTCCTGGTCGGCCCTTCTCGGCCCGGTCTCCAAGCCCGCCGAGTCAGCCCCGACCCTTCCTGTCGGTCCTTCTCGGCCCCGACATCTCCAAGCCTGAGTCGGCCCCGACCCTTCCTGGTTGGCCCTTCTCGGCCCCGGCGTCTCTAAGCCCACCGAGTTAGCCCTGACCCTTCCTGGTCGGCCCTTCTCGGCCCCGGCGTCTCCAAGCCCACGAGTCGGCCCCGACCCTTCCTGGTCGGCCCTTCTCGGCCCCGGCGTCTCCAAGCTCGCCGTGTCGGCCCGACCCTTCCTGGTCGGCCCTTTTCGGCCCCGGCGTCTCCAAGCCCACCGAGTCGGCCCCGACCCTTCCTGGTCGGCCCTTCTCGGCCCCGGCATCTCCAAGCTCGCCGAGTCGGCCCCGACCATTCCTGGTCGGCCCTTCTTGGCCCACGGCATCTCCAGGATCGCCGAGTCGGCCCCGACCATTCCTGGTCGGTCCTTCTCGGCCCCCGGTGTCTCCAGGATCGCCGAGTCGGCCCCCCCCCGGCATGCCCTGGTCGGCAGGGTTGGCCTCGGCCACCTCTGGCCGGCCCAGATAAGCTTCGGCTCCCCGGGAGAGTCGAGACTTCCTGGTTTCCTCCAAATCTGCCCCAACACGGCCCTGGTAGCTCGGGACGCTACCTCTCTGACCCGCCGCCTGACAATGCCAGATTCAACTATCCACTGGCCACGCTGCTGATGGGACTGGACCCAACTACCCAACAGCCCCGCTGGCTGATGGGACTTAGCCCACCAACCCCGTTTTCTCCTTTTCGATGAGATAGGACCCACCAACCAGTGCAGATTCACGCAACCCCTAAGAACTCCGCGGACATTCCTTCCTCACGGAATCCCACGTGATCATGTCAGGGTCAACCCCTATAAAAAGGTGAATCCACTCAGTAGACAGGTATGCACGATAATCCCCGAAAAAATCGCTATCCTAAGACCCAGAGAGGAATCCCTCCTCCTCTGGAGCACTCTTTCATCTAAAAAGAGCTCATCTGAGCTTCTCTTCTGCTGTGACCTCAAGTGTTAACTTGGGCATCGGAGGGTCCCACCGGAGAATCCTCTCCGGTCTTGGGACTTCTTTGCAGGCAACCAGGTGAAGCGAGGCCTCGAGAATCCGTCCGTTCCCGATTTCAGGATCAGTGATTGGGCGTCATCACATAGCAACTTTAAATAGTTTTTAAATATTTACTATTATTTGTTTTATGCATTGAAGATGTTTGCAAATGATGAAATTTAGATAAATTTTATATGCCTTTTAGGTTTAAATTTTACAGGATATATGCATGCGTTCAAATGATAACAAAGAAGCCAAGGTGAGGCAGCCACGTTAACTAAAGATCTCATTGAAATACCTAAGAGGTTTGCATCAAAATAAATAGAAGAAATATCTAAGAGGTGTTTAAAGTGTAATCTAAATAGTATACAAACCCTCCATCATTGCTCATTGGCTAAACAAGTAATTTTTATTACTTCCATCTGCCACATTGGTATGTAGCTCTAAGTCTTTGAACAACTCCATCACCATCAAATAGGAGCACTGCACCATCATCATTCATACTATGTTCCCACTACTTTTCTATCCTTAACAGTGGATTAGGTGTCAATTTTTCCATTTGGCTCTCTTGTCGCATATGGTTTTGAAAATTTCTCCCTCCATTGGCTCCAAAGTCCTCCAAATAATATTCATTCTTCTCAATTATTGGTGTTGGACGATTTAACCACTCTTAAGTCCCCATTCATCTCAAGCAAGAGTTCTCAGTAGGGTGGGGGGAAGATCAAAGCTTCCGGTCTCTGCTTCCTTGCTCAAAGCATCCTCTAAAATCATGGTAGAATTAGCACTAGCAACTACCTGTCTTGTTGTTGATGGGCTCGTGAAACGTTTGGGGCCTGTGTTCTCAAAAGAGCTGTAGCTGGAATGTGTGGAGTGTTCCTACTGGTGTTGCAATCTCAATAGAGAGGAAATAAAACTACTAAAAATAAAAAAGTATAGACTCTATTTACCATCCATTGGAATATCAATAATAATGGGGGTAATTTTTTTTTCTTGATTGGATCAAATCTCATTTGGTAAGGTATTAACATAGCCAAGAAATTTTGGTAGAGCCATGCTACTTTGCTTAGAAATGTTATTTGATTCATGACAATAAGGTCCCAATAATTTTAGCTGACTTGCTTGACTTGGGTTAAAATTAAGTGTGGTTGCAACAACGGGTTAAAGGGATCTGATGCTATAAGCATCGCTTTCAAATCGCAAGTTATTTCATTTAGATAAGTCCTCTCACCAATTATCATTGTTTGCTTTGTCATACATCGTGTGAATGAAAACTATTTGTTTTTTTTTTTGTACAAACGGGTGATTATACCACCCTAGGATAGGTTACACCCAACATATCACCCTGCTTCCAGCTCCAAACACCAGAGTGAGAAGCCACTCGGCCTGCAATCCAATCAGCAACAGCATTGGCCTCGCGGTAGATGTGCCGAATATGGACATGACGAGCTTCCAAGATAGTAGAGCCGATGTCATACAACAAGGAAATAGAAGGCAAGAGAGATCTAGGCTCCTGCCTGATCCACTAAACAACCGTAATAGAGTCACCTTCAATGATAATACTTCGGGCTCCCAGGGACCGAATGGCATAAGAAATACCAATCCAAGCCACATGCAGCTCGGCAAGAGGCACAGATAAGTCAAGTAAGCCAAGCCCACCCGCCGCCAACATCCTACCATCGGTGCCATGAATGACAAAAGCCGCATCAGCACATCTGCCGCGGACACTCCCATCAAAGTTGATTTTAACAAACCCTAGAGGAGGGGGCTCCCAGAAATAAAAACCATACGTCGGTTCACTGTCGAAGCAGCAGGGGAGACCCAGAGGCCAGGGTTCACAGAATCAGGAGAATCATGATGAAGAGCATACTCAGCTGAAAGGGAGATAGCCGTCCTGACAACTCTGCCAAGGGAAACCACCATGTCAGAAAATAGGATCCGATTCCACGATAACCAGATCTGAAAACTATTTGTTTGCTAACAAATGGACCGATCAATCCATTAGCATTAAATTATTCACTGCTCACCATGGATAATAATATTACTCAGTTAGCCCCCATTTAAAAATGAGATAAGGAGGTATATCCTTACTTTATCCCAATTAACTTGATAAATGCTTTAAGTTATGGGCAAAGATAATTGAATTATAACTTTTGATCAATGCTCCTATGACCTTGCTAAACCAAATATAAATTAGACCTATAACTTTAATCCCTAATTAATGTTGCAAAATAACCGTTCTACCCTTGATTATTTCTTCTTCTTTATTGAATTTCTACTTTAGTATTATAATTCATATGTAATTATTATGAAAAAAATTATAAAATATAACATATCAGGCAATATTATATTTTAATCATAATTAATAAAGTAGAGAATTTAATAAAAAGTTATTTGTTGTTGGCATCTACATATCTGAAATACCTAAGAATTTTGATATTTGTTTGACAACCAAATTAAGAATTTGTTTAACATACATCCTCCTTACTGGAAGAATTTTATAATGTTGCGCTAGCTAGCATTTCTTTTGTATCTCCTCGCCACTTTAAAGCATTTCCCAAACTTGGACGAAGTTTTCTCATAACATTTTTCTTTCACATCCAAAAATAAACTCGAGTTAGATTAAGTATAGCTTGTGTTGACCCAATTATTGATTTTGATGATTAAAAAGACATGAGTATATTCATTTTGTTTCTAATTGATTTAACAAGTGTTTCAGGGATTAAAAATGCTTGATCAATCAAAAAGGATAAAGAAACATGTTTTGAATCAAGATTTTAAAAGAAATTTTCAAAGTTCAGAGCATGGAGTCGACACCCAAATGGTCAGGAGCCGACCCCAAGGCGTATAGAAAGTTTCTAGGATTTTGGCACGGTCCGGAGTCGACACCCAAGGTTTCGGAGCTGACTCCAACCTGAGATACAGAGAAGTGCATTCTGTTTCAGTTTTGGAGCCGACACCTAGATTTTGGGAGCCGACACCTGAGTTTTTGGAGCCAACTCTAACCTGAGAACAGAGAGCGTGTTTTATGGACTACTCTGGAGCCGACACTTACAGTTTTCCGAAGCCGACTCCCAAAAGCGTCGAGTCGACACTTACCTTTTTCGGAGCCGACTCCCCAATAACTTTTTATTTACTATTTTTGAACACCCGATTTGGAGCCGACACCTGAAAAGTTGGAGCCGACTCCAACCTGTCTGTCAGAAAGTACTCCAATGGTAAGATTTCTTTTCACCTAACTTCTAACGGCTATTTTCTTTGTGTGTAGAAGAATCCAAACATCTCTAACGGCTATATTTTCCACCTAAAACCTGGATTGAGGGTTCTATAAAAAGGGGAATCCGTTCATTTTGAAAAGAAGAGAGACAGAAAAATAAAAAGAAAAACCAAGAGAAAAAGAGAGAGAAATTTTAAAGAGAAATCTTTGAATCCACGTCTATCTTATGAAGAGAGATTCAAGAGAAATCCAAGGCATTCAAGCTCAAAATCAGAGGATTTCCCAAGCGAAGAAAAAGAGAGCAAAAGCCATAATTTTTCCAACTTCTCATCTGCAATCTTTGTGAAGAATCTGAGCTGAGGCCTGATTCAACATTTCAAAGGAGAAGAGGAAAAGAAGAAAAGAAGAAAAGCTCAAATCAAATTTGCTTCAAACAGGCTTTTCTTACCCTTGTTCATTTATTTCAATATTTGCTCACTTAAGGAGCTGTCTTGTATCTTAAACTCTATTCTCATTTATTGTTTGCTAGTTAATCAAGGGATTGAATTAGTGGAGGTAGTATACCTCGGGACAAGCTAGATCAGCTTGGGTTTGGGTTTTGTGCTGGTGAGCCCGGAAAACCAGCTGGGTTCATTGTAATCCCGAAGGAAACAACAAGTTTTGAGTTGTGAGCTTGTAAAACAACTCGGCTGTAATCAAGTAGATTATAGTGTGGACCCAAGTGATACTTGGGAGTGGACGTAGGTGTTGGATACACCGAACCACTATAAAATCCTTGTGTTTGCCGTATTTTGACTCTCACTCTATCTCTTTATTTGTGCTTAATATTTATCCTGCACTTAATCACATTTATTCCAAAGCATATAGTTTTAAAAGGTTAAATTTTAAGAACCCAATTCACCCCCCCTCTTAGGTTGCCATCTGGGCCAACAATTGGTATCAGAGCTTGTGCTCATTATTTATTTGATCACACGATCAAGAGTTAAAGATCCAAATGGTAGCTCAAGCTGGATCTTCATTTGCTGAAGGTCATTCTACTAATAGACCTCCTTTGTTTAATGGTTCAAATTATTCTTATTAGAAAGCTAGAATGAAAATCTTTATTCAAGCTTTAGATTATGAACTTTAGAGTGTAATCACTAATGGATCAAGCACACCCACACACTTGGTAGATGGTTCAATAGTTCCTAAACCCGAAAGGGATTGGAATGAGAACGATAGGAAAATGGCTCAGCTTAATGCAAAAGCCATGAATGTTTTATATTGTGCTCTAGATGCTAATGAGTTCAATAGAATTTCTACATGTATTTTCGCAAAAGAAATTTGGGATAGATTAGAAGTTACCCATGAGGGTACTAATCAAGTTAAAGAATCCAAAATCAATATTCTAGTGTACAAGTATGAATTGTTTAGCATGGAACAAAATGAAACCATCTCATGTGTTGACTCAATTGAGGATTTTGATGATTAACAAAACTATTTGAGTATAACATTTGAAGTTACTAATAATTTTGATTAAGTTTTTTAGATTATAAGTCAACTTGATAATCAAAATCAAGAGTCAAATCAAGTTCTGGTTCGAATCTAATGTCAAGGTAAGATTGCAGACATTAGAGTCGACACATGGAATCGCAGAGTCGACTCCAAAAAATGGTACAGACTTAGAGTCGACTCCAGGACTGTTAGAGCCGACTCCAACAGAAAAGACAGAATGATGATTTTTCAGGCCACGACTTAGAGTCGACTCCCAGACTATTAGAGTCGACTCCAGAAGAATTTTGTGTCGATCCCAGAAAAGTCAGAGACGATTCCAGATCGAGCGAATTAAAGAATTTCGAGTTAGAGCCGACTCCAGAATGTCAGACACGGCTCCAGAACTGTCAGAACGACTCTAAACTTTATCTTTATCTATTTTAATCCCAACGGCTATTATTATTTATGGATCTAATCCTTCTTACACTTGTTTCTAATGGTTAGTTTTAAACTATTTATGGATTAATCGGGATCTATAAGAAGAGGGTTTTTTGCATCCCAAAAAAGAGGAGACAAGAGAGGCAAAAAGAAAAGAATAGAGACAAATATTTGAGATCTATCAGAAAAGAAAAGAGGGAAAACTTGTAAGGAAAGATCATACTGATTCCCCAAAAGAAAGAGAGAGATTCCAAGCTTTTTCTGTTCTATTTCAAAGAAATCTCAAGAGAAGAAAGAAGCCCTAGTTTTCTGATCTTCTGAGTCTCAAGAGCATCTTGAAGGAAGATCCATTCAAAGGAAGAGAAGGAAGAAGCCACCAAGATCTGCGAATCAGGCTTTTACTCCTACCCTCTTATTATTGTTTCATTATTGTATATTTTCTCATTGAAGGAGCTGTTTATCTTGTAAAAACAAATATTGTTTGCTGGGTCAATCTGGTGATTGATTCAGTTGAGGCTGTTAGCCTTGTGCAAGCATTAGCTTGTGGTGATAGGTTTTGTGCTGGTGAGCCTTGAAAACCAGCTGGGTTCGTTGTGCACCCGGGAAAACAACAAGTTCGAGTTGTGAGCTTGCAAAACAACTCTGCTGTAATTAGTTTGATTATAGTGTGGACCCAAGAGGTACTTGGGAGTGGACGTAGGTGTAGGTACACCGAACCACTATAAAATCTCCTGTGTTTACCGTGATTGTCTCTTTATCTTCAACTCTCTATTTGTGGTTGTTCAGTTTTAATTTGTGTGAATCTAAGTTTCTATTTCCATTGGGGGTTATCTTTCAAAAGAGTTTAAATTTTTGAAAAACCCAATTCACCCCTCCTCTTGGGTTGCTATATGGACCAACAATTGGTATCAGAGCTAGTGCTTATTTGATTTGATCTAACGATCAAGAGTCAAAGATCCACATGGCAACCCAAGCTGGTTCATCTTTTTTCGAAGGCCAATCTACTAATAGACCACCCTTATTTAAGGTTCAAACTATGGTTATTGGAAGGCTAGAATGAAAATTTTCATTCAAGCACTTGACTATGATCTATGGAGTATTATAGTCAATGGACCACACACACCCACTGCTAGAGTTAATGGCATGGAGATTCCTAAATCAGAAACGGAATGGGATGAACATGATAAAAAATTAGCACAACTCAATGCCAAAGCAATGAATGTTTTATACTGCTCATTAGATGCAAATGAATTCAATCGCATATCTATTTGCATTTCTGCTAAGGAAATCTGGGATAGACTTGAGGTTACCATGAGGGAACAAATCAAGTCAAGGAATCCAAGATTAACATGCTAGTTCATAAATATGAATTATTTAAAATGGATGCATGTGAATCTATTGCTGATATGTTTACAAGATTTACTGATATAGTTAATGGTTTAAAAAGTCTTGGTAAATCTTATGATAATTCTGATCTTGTGAGAAAGGTTTTGCGTTCCTTGCCTAGGACTTGGGAAGCTAAAGTGACTGCAATACAAGAGGCAAAGGATCTAAGTACCTACCCCTAGAAGAACTATTGGGATCCTTGATGACTCATGAGCTTCAAATTAAGCAACATGTTGATGATGATGAGTCAAAGAAGAAGAAAACTATGGCTCTTAAGATTTCTGAATATATGGAAGAGCCTCATGAATCTGAAGATGAAAGTGATGATGAGGACATGGCACTCATCACAAGGAAATTTAAAAGATTCATGAAGAAGAAGAAGTTTGAAAAGAAAAAGCCCTTTGCAAGAAAAGATGAGGACAAGGGCAAAGAAAAAGAAGTTATTTGCTTTGAATGTAAAAAGCCGGGTCACTTTAAATCTGAATGCCCTCAACTAAAGAAAGGCACCCGGAAGTTCAAAAAGAAGGCAATGATGGCCACATGGAGCGATTCGGAAAGCTCAAGTTCCGAAGAGGAAGAAATAGTGAAATGGCCAATCTATGCTTCATGCGGACAATGATGAGGTAAGTCCGAGTTTTCTTGATGACTTCACTTTCGATGAAATGCATAGTGCTTTTTATGAATTAATGGATGATTTTGCAAACCTAAGTTCAAAGAACAAAGATTTGAAAACTCAAATGCAAAAATTATCCTTAGAAAATGAAAAGCATGTTGTAGATAAAGAACTTTTGATAAAAGAAAAAGAAAGTTTGAAAAATGAAGTTGATAGACTTAAGCCTATAGTTGATAAATTCACTCTAAGCTCTATCAAACTTAATATGATTCTGGATAATCAAAAAGCTATTTTTGATAAAGCTGGATTAGGATATAATCCGCTTAAAAGCAAAAATCCTTGAAGAATATTTTTATACATGCTGAAAAATCATCAAATATTACTTGTTTTAAATGTGGAAACAAAGGACATAAATCTTATATGTGTAAATCTTCACATAATAAAAGAAAGATGATTTGGGTTCCCAAAGGAACAATATTTAATGCATCTAAAACCCAAGAAGGCTTGGGTACCTAAAATTAAGACATGAATGTTTTGCAGGAGTGTCTTGCAGCCATCAGACTGAAAAGAAAATGGTACATGGATAGTGGTTGCTCAAGACACATGACGGGTGACAAAGATCAATTCATCACCCTTGAATCAAAAGAGGTGGAGTAGTTACTTTTGGTGATAATGGTCAAGGCCATATCATGGGTATTGGTAAGATTCAAATTACTCATCTACTCATATTGATAATGTTTTATATGTCGATGGACTTAAACATAATCTGATAAGTATTAGCCAACTGTGTGACAAAGGTTTCAAGGTTTCCTTTGAAGCTTCTGCTTGCACTGTTACTAATCCCATTGATAACAGCATTATTCTTATTGGTAAATGCTATGGCAATGTGTACTTAATTGATTTGAGTAATTTATCTCCAAGTAATCATTGCTTAGTTGCTAATAATGCTAAAATGAATGAGATTGGTTGGCTATGGCACCGTAGATTAGGTCATGCAAGCACACACCTAATTTCTAAATTATTGAAAATGGATTTAGTTAAAGGTATTCCTAGCTTAAATTTTGAAAATAATCGAATATGTGATGCATGTCAATTTGGAAAACAAGACAAGAACTTCTTTAAAATCTAAGAATATTGTTTCAACTACTAGGCCACTAGAGCTACTACACATGGACCTTTTTGGACCTACTAGAACCACAAGTCTAGGAGGAAAGAAATATGGTCTAGTGATAGTAGATGATTACTCTAGATTCACTTGGGTAATATTTTTGGCTCACAAAGATGAGACTTTCTCAATATTCATGAAATTAAGAAAGTCACTAATGAGAAAAACACTACCATAGTGTCTATTAGAAGTGATCATGGAACTGAATTTGAAAATCACTTATTTGAAAAATTCTGTTTTGAAAAAGGCATACATCATAACTTTTCTGCACCTAGAACACCGCAACAAAATGGAGTTGTAGAAAGGAAGAATAGGACTTTAGAAGACATGGCCCGTACCATGCTATGTGAAAGCCAACTTTCAAAATATTTTTGGGCGGAAGCTATAAACACAGCATGTTACATTCTAAATAGAGCCCTGAAACCTATCCTTAAGAAAACTCCCTATGAACTATGGCACAATAGGAAACCAAATTTAAGTTATTTTCATGCATTTGGTTGTAAATGTTTTATTCATAACAATGGTAAGGATAATCTTGGGAAGTTTGATGCAAAGTCTGATGAAGGTATTTTTCTAGGATATTCTGCATCTAGCAAAGCATATAGAGTATTTAATAAGAAAGCTTAGTTGTAGAAGAATCCATTCATATAGTGTTTGATGAGTCTTTAGCATCAAGTTCAGATAAAATTGATGATGAGGAAGATACATCTTTGATTGAAAGAGATATTGAAAAATTAAATGTATCTTCAGATCAAGAACCTGAAGTTAAGGATGATGACTCACCTAAGGATGATGGTATTGATATTGCTCAGAATGATAAAGATCTACCTAGAGATTGGAGATATGCTTATGGTCATCCTAAGGACCTAATCATAGGTGATCCATCTCAAGGTGTAAGGACTAGATCATCAATGAGAGATATCAATAATCATCTTGCATTTGTATCTAATATAGAACCTAAAACTATAGAGGAAGCTGAGAAAGATAGTTATTGGATGTTAGCAATGCAGGAAGAGTTAAACCAATTCACTAGGAACCAAGTCTGGACCCTAGTAGATAGACCTAAAAACCACCTATAATAGGATCTAAATGGGTTTTTAGAAATAAATTGGATGAAAATGGATTGGTAATTAGAAATAAGCTAGATTAGTTGCAAAAGGATATAATCAAGAAGAAGGTATAGATTTTGATGAAACTTTTGCACCTGTTGCTAGATTAGAAGCCATTAGGCTACTACTTGCATTTGCATGTCATATGAATTTCAACTTATTTCAAATGGATGTTAAAAGTGTTTTCTAAATGGTTTTATAAATGAGGAAGTTTATGTTGAACAACCTCCTGGTTTTGAAGATCATGAATTTCCAAACCACGTCTTCAAACTACACAAAGCACTTTATGGTTTAAAGCAAGCACCTAGAGCTTGGTATGATAGATTAAGTAAATTTTTAATTGAAAATGACTTTTCTAGAGGAAATGTTGATAAAACCTTGTTTTTGAAAAGGAAAAGAAAAGGATTTATTAATCGTTCAAATTTATGTTGATGACATTATATTTGGTGCTACTAACAATCTCCTTTGTCAAGAATTTGCTAAGCTAATGCAGGGAGAATTCGAGATGAGCATGATGGGAGAACTAAACTTCTTCCTTGGACTTCAAATCAAACAAGAGAAAGCGGAATTTTCATTAACCAAACAAAGTACACAAAGAAATACTCAAGAAATTTGGTATGGAATCTGCTAAACCTCTTGGTACGCCAATGAGTCCCTCATGCAAGCTGGACAAGGATGAAGAAGGTAAGAAAGTAGATCAGAAGCATTACAGAGGTATGATCGGATCACTTCTTTACCTAACTGCAAGTAGGCCAGATATCATGTTTTCTGTCTGCTATGTGCAAGATATCAATCTAATCCTAAAGAATCACATTTATTTGCTGTTAAAAGAATCTTTAGATACTTAAATGGAACTAAAAATGTAGGATTATGGTATTCTAGAGACTCAACCTTAAAATTGATTGCTTATTCTGATTCTGACTATGCTGGTTGTAAATTAGATAGAAAGAGTACAAGTGGTGCATGCCAACTTTTAGGAAGTAACTTAATCTCTTGGTTTAGCAAGAAGCAAAATTCGGTTGCATTATCCACTACTGAGGCAGAGTATGTTGCAGCTGGAAGTTGCTGTGCTCAAATCCTTTGGATTAAGACAACTTGAAGATTATGGTATCACACTTGATAAAATTCCTATTAAATGTGATAATACTAGTGCTATTAATCTAACTAAAAATCCAATTCAACATTCAAGAACTAAACACATTGAAATTAGACATCACTTTATTAGAGAACATGTAACTAACAAAGATGTTTGTCTTGAATATGTTAATACTAATGATCAATTAGCTGATATTTTTACCAAACCCTTGTGTGAGGAAAGATTTTGTTATCTTAGAGGAGAATTAGGAGTTTGTGATCCTTTAGAATGATTTCTGAAACTCTTAAGGACAACAACTATCTAGACTTCAATAATTTCTTGAAAATCCTCTATGTCCAATAAGGAAATCTATCTAGTAATTTGATTCATTGTTTCCCCAATTATTAAGGAACACTTATCTAGAGTTTGATGATTAATTTGATCAGTTTCAGATCCTTGAAATTTGAATTTTTCCCTGAAACTATTGTGGAGTCGACACCTGCAGTTTGTGGAGTCGACACCTTCATATTTTGATGTTATGTCTGGGCAATTAGAGCCGACTCTGGCTTCTGTAGAGCCGACTCTAATTTGGGCGCTGACAGATTCTCTGGTTCGGAGCCGACACCTCATTTTCGGGAGTCGATCTAAGTGGAACTAGGTCAAATAAAAAGGGCGGAGTCGACCCCAAACAAAACCCATCGTCTCCAAACCTTTCTAAAACTATTCCAAACTGATTCCAACCCCTCCAAATCCTTCAAATCCCTTGATTACTCATTCCAATCGAATCCCATGGCTCCCAAAAGGCGTGCTATCATTGGTGGTTCGACTGTTCCGACGAAGCGCCATTCAAATCGGAGGCAACCTTCGTCATCTTCTTCATCTGCCACTCAGGATGACTCTCCACCCTCACCATCTTCTCCATGAGTTGACCAATTAGCGGGTAAGGCCATTACTATCGGAAGAAAAGTAGATTTTGACTTTTTTGTTTCGGAGGGCTTTGCTATTGGATGCTTGTTGAAAGAAATGGGATGGGAGAAGGTCTGTTCTTTGGATGTCCCTACTTACCCTGCCCTAGTGAGAGAATTTTATAATGATTTATGTAGAGGAGAGGGAGGCTTAGTGAGTGTTGTAAGAGAACTAAAGTAATCATCACGGCTGAAACCCTTGGAAATCTATTGGAGATGCCTACCGTTGGTTTAGTTGAATATCAACATGAAGACAGAGGAGGTGCCCTATCAAGGATGTTAGGGAGAGAAGTTTCTGAGTTTGAGGAAATCTTGGCCAATCAACTTAATTTGGAACTCAGATTACTTCACAATATTTATGGAAGAATTTTATTTCCTAAAATCGGAAGGTTTGAATATGTCTCGGAGCGAGACATCTTATTGATGGACTGCATTCTCACTGGAAGACCTGTCAATCTTGCTGGTATGATGATAGGCTATATGGCGGAGGCAGCTACTAAGAAGAGATCTACATTGCCATATGGTATGATTTTGACATTGGTATTCAGAAGCCAAGGTGTACTTATAATGGATAATGAGCCACTAAGAAAATTAAGGCATACAGATTACTATAGTGTCTCTACAATTCACCGGATGGGCTTTAGAAAAGAAAATGAAATTGGATAAAAAGGACATGAGGCCAGAGCTGAAGAGGTTAGAGTTGAGGAAGTCAGAGGAGAGGATATTCCTGAACCATCTGCTGGACCTTCTTCTGCTGGACCATCTGCTGGACCCTCAGAGGCTGGACCTAGCTCTCACCCTCCACATCAGTCAGCATTGGCATCTGAAGATTTTCTGAGGAGCAAATAGGTCAGCTCAGAGCTTTACTAGCTGAGTATGATAGTCAAAGGACAAATGGTATGTGTAAATTGAGAGAGGAGTTCAATCAGTTGAAGGATGAGATCAATTCAAGACTTGACATGATTTCTTTTTCCATTAGCAATTCCGTAGAATCCTTTAGCACTGATCTTCATAAGATTTTTGAAAGGATGGAAGGCATTGCAGACGGTTCTGGAACGTATCTTCATGCTACCAGTCAACTAAAGAAAGATATCGACCTCGCCGTCTCTCAAATTGAAGCTTGTCTTGAAAGTTTTAAGAAGACTCAAAAAGATGATATTATGGAAATGATTGGACATTTAAAGAAAATTGTGTATAAGCATATTTGATTTTGATATCCTATCCTAGGTTGTATCTTAGGATTTCTTGCTTTCTTGCTTTCTTAGCATGTATCTAGGAATTACATACTTGAATTTGTCACATGTAATGAATCTTGCTTTGGAATACAATTACACTTTTATTTCAAATTTATCTATGATTGATTGATTGAATTTCAATGAATGAGTTTACTATCTTTATGATTAATTGAACCAACAACCCCGCTCTGATAACATTCTTTATTGCTTTTAAATTCACCTTATTGCTGATAACAAAAAAGGGGGAGAGATAATTGTATATGCATATAAGAAAAGAGAAAGAACAATAAGAAAAAGAGAAAGAATATAAGAGAAAGAGAAAGAAAATGAAGAACAATTTTGAGATGGAGAGAGAAATTTTTTAAAAGAATTCAGTTTATCTACATAGGGGGAGCTATTCAATGCAGGGGGAGCTTAATAAATTTCTCCATATAAAAGTTAAATCATCTTGATTGATGTCAAGTTTTGTTTATTTTTTATTCATTTTGAATATTGGCATCAAATTCTCTGTTAGGAAGTCTCAAAGCTTTAACAATGTCTATAACTCTCAATTCAAATGAATTTTTAATGCATATACTCAAAGTTTTTGTCATCATCAAAAAGGGGAGATTGTTGACCCAATTGAGGATTTTGATGATTAACAAAACTATTTGAGTATAACATTTGAAGTTACTAATGATTTTGATTAAGTTTTTCAGATTATAAGTCAACTTGATAATCAAAATCAAGAGTCAAATCAAGTTCTGGTTCGAATCTAATGTCAAGGTAAGATTGCAGACATTAGAGTCGACACATGGAATCACAGAGTCGACTCCGAAAAACGGCACAGACTTAGAGTCGACTCGGGACTGTTAGAGCGACTGCAACAGAAAAGACAGAATGATGATTTTTTAGGCCACGACTTAAAGTCGACTCCCAGACTGTTAGAGTCGACTCCAGAAGAATTTTGTGTCGACCCCAGAAAAGTCAGAGACGACTCCAGATCGAGCGGATTAAAGAATTTTGAGTTAGAGCCGACTCCAGAAAAGTTAGAGCCACTCCAGAATGTCAGACACGGCTCCAGAACTGTCAGAACGACTCTAAACTTTATCTTTACTATTTTAATCCCAACGGCTATTGTTATTTATGGATCTAATCTTCTTACACTTGTTTCTAACGGATAGTTTCAAACTATTTATGGATTAATCGGGATATATAAGAAGAGGGTTTGTTGCAACCCAAAAAGAGACAAGAGAGGCAAAAAGAAAAGAATAGAGACAAATCTTTGAGATCTATCAGAAAAGAAAAGAGGAAAAACTTGTAAGGAAAGATCATACTGATTCTCCAAAAGAGAGAGAGAGATTCCAAGCTTTTGCTGTTCTATTTCGAAGAAATCTCAAGAGAAGAAAGAAGCCCTAGTTTTCTGATCTTCTGAGTCTCAAGAGCATCTTGAAGGAAGATCCATTCAAAGGAAGAGAAGGAAGAAGCCACCAAGATCTGCGAATCAGGCTTTGATTCCTACCCTCTTATTATTGTTTCATTATTGTATATTTGCTCATTGAAGGAGCTGTTTATCTTGTAAAAATAAATATTGTTTGCTGGGTCAATCTGGTGATTGATTCAGTTGAGGCTGTTAGCCTTGTGCAAGCATTAGCTTGTGGTGATAGGTTTTGTGCTGGTGAGCCTTGAAAACCAGCTGGTTCGTTGTGCACCCGGGAAAACAACAAGTTCGAGTTGTGAGCTTGCAAAACAACTCTGTTGTAATCAGTTTGATTATAGTGTGGACCCAGAGGTACTTGGGAGTGGACGTAGGTGTAGGTACACCGAACCACTATAAAATCTCCTGTGTTTGCCGTGATTGTCTCTTTATCTTCAACTCTCTATTGTGGTTGTTCAGTTTTAATTTGTATGAATCTAAGTTTTTATTTCCGCTGGGGGTTATCTTTCAAAAGAGTTTAAATTTTTGAAAAACCCAATTCACCTCCCCTCTTGGGTTGCTATCTGGACCAACAACATGCATGTACATTAGATTTACTGATATTATAAATGGTCTAAAAGTCTTGGCAAGACCTACACTAACTCCGAATTGGTTCGTAAAATTCTTAGGTCTCTTCCAAGGACATGAGAAGCAAAGGTAACTGCAATCCAAGAAGCCAAGGACCTCAACACCTTACCTTTGGAGGAGCTACTTGGATCATTGATGACCCATGAGTTGACCATGAAGCAACATCAGAGGAGGAAGTCAAAAAGAAGAAGACAATTGCTCTTAAAGCTGCAGAAAAGGATAAGCAGCAGTGAGGAAGAAGAGGAAGATGATGAGACAGCTCTCCTTGCTAGAAAATTTAAGAAATTTATGCAAAGAAGGAGACCCTTCCATAAGAAAGATATGGAACAAAAATGGAAGGAGAAAGAGAAAAAGAGAAGGACAAGGACAAAGAAAAAGAGAAAGACCCCCTCATATGTTATGAATGTAAGAAACCGGGGCACTTTAGATATGATTGTCCTCAACTGAAAAAGGGGCACAAGAAGAAGAAAAAGGCATATGTTGCAACATGGAGTGAAAGTGATGAATCCTCATCCGAGGAGGAACAAAAGGAAGTTGCCAACATTTGCTTTATGGCAAACGACGACAATGAGGTAAGTTCTGAAACACCTTGTGATGATTTTACTTTTGAAGAATTATATGATGCATTTAATGAATTAGTTAGTGATTTTAAAGTTTTGAAAAAGAAGAACAAATCTTTAAAAAATGATAATTTAAATCTTGTCAAAGAGAAGGATAAACTAACTCATGAAATTGAAAAACTAAAATCTGAAAATAAAATCTGCTAAAAGATAAAGAGTTAATTTCTAATGAAAATGTTAATTTAAGAAAGAAGTTGATAAATATAAAAACATAGTTGATAAATTTACATATAGCTCAGAAAAACTTAATTTGTTATTGAGTAATCAAAGAGCTGTATTTGATAAGGCTGGATTAGGTTATATACCTAATAAGAAACAAAAGTATGTTAAAAACTTTTTTAGAAAAGAACAGGATAAGAATAAATTTTCATGTTATTGCTGCAACAAGAAAGGACGTAAAGCATGTGAATGCAATCTTAGAAAACTTAATAAGAATTTAAGTATTAAAGGAAGGAAAATATGGGTTCGAAAGGAACAATCTTTGTTGCTACTAACCATGAAGGACCCAAGAAAGCTTGGGTACCTAAACAGAAAGTTTGATTACTTTGTAGGAGTGTCTTGCGGCCAAAAGATCAAAACGAAATGGTATTCTGATAGCGGCTGCTCAAGGCACATGACGGGTGACAAGGAGCAATTCATCACCCTTGAAGATAAAAGAGGTGGAGTTATCACATTTGGAGACAATGGTAAAGGCCAAATTATGGGATTTGGCAAAATTCAGATAACTCTCTTTACTTTTATAGAAAATGTTTTATATGTGGATGGCTTAAAGCATAATTTAATTAGTATTAGCCAATTGTGTGATAAAGGTTTCAAAGTTTCATTTGAAGCTTCTATCTGCACTGTTTCTAATCACATTGACAATAGCATTGTATTTGTTGGTAATAGAAATGGCAATGTATACTTAATTGATTTAGACAATTTGTCTGCTAGTAATCATTGCTTAGTAGCTAACAATGCTAATACTAATGAGATTGGATGGTTATGACATCGTAGATTAGGTTATGCAAGCACACACCTAATTTCAAAATTAATTAAAATGGATTTAGTTAAAGATTTTCTAAAGCTAGATTTTGAAAATAACCGAATTTGTGATGCATATCAATTAGGCAAACAAACTAGAAATTCTTTAAAATCAAAAAATGTAGTTTTCACTTCTAGGCCATTAGAGCTACTTCATATGGACCTTTTTGGACCTACTAGAACCACTAGTCTAGGAGGAAAGAAATATGGTCTTGTGATAGTAGATGATTATTCTAGATACACTTAGGTATTGTTTCTGGCTCATAAGGATGAGACTTTCTCAATATTTCTGAAATTTTTCAAGAAAGTCACTAATGAGAAAAACAACACCATAGTGTCTCTTAGAAGTGATCATGGCACTGAATTTGAAAATCACTTATTTGAAAATTTCTGCACAGAACATGGCATTCATCATAATTTTTTTGCACCTAGGACATCTCAACAAAATGGAGTTGTAGAAAGAAAAAATAGGACTTTAGAAGACATGGCCCGTACCATGCTATGCGAAAGCAACCAACCAAAGTACTTCTGGGCGGAAGCTATAAACACGGCATGTTACATTCTTAATAGAGCCCTAATTAGGCCAATCCTTAAGAAGATACCCTATGAATTATGGAATAATAGAAAACCAAAGATAGGTTATTTTCATGTATTTGGTTGTAAATGTTTTATTCATAATAATGAAAAAGATAATCTTGGTAAATTTGATGCAAAATCAGATGAATGTATTTTTTAGGATATTCAACAACTAGTAAAGCCTATAGAGTATTCAATAAGAAATCCTTAATTGTAGAAGAATCTATTCATGTAGCTTTTGATGAGTCTTTAGCATCATGTTCACAAAAATTTGATGATGAGGAAGATACAAATATACTAGAAAAAGATATTAAAAAATTAAATATAGATGTATCTTCAGATCATGAACAAGAAACTAAAGATGATGATTCACCAAGGATTGATGATATTGATACTAATCATAATGAAGTAGATCTTTCTAGAGATTGGAGATATGCCTATGGTCATCCAAAGGAATTGATTATTGGTGATCCATCTCAAGGAGTAAGAACTAGGTCATCTATGAGGAATATCAATAATCATCTTACATTTGTATCTCAAATTGAACCTAAAACTATTGAAGAAGCTAAAAAGATAGTAATTGAATGCTAGCTATGCAAGAAGAATTAAATCAATTTACTAGGAATAATGTATGGTCCTTAGTTGATAGACCTAAAGGTCATTCAGTTATAAGATCTAAATGGGTATTTAGAAATAAATTGGATGAAAATGGTATAGTAATT
The DNA here is from genome assembly GCA_900491605.1 of Calamus simplicifolius. Lineage (NCBI taxonomy): Eukaryota > Viridiplantae > Streptophyta > Magnoliopsida > Arecales > Arecaceae > Calamus > Calamus simplicifolius. The sequence goes on along the minus strand of UESW01004400.1, from coordinate 39,584 downwards.
AGAAATAAAGCTAGATTAGTTGCAAAAGGATATAATCAAGAAGAAGGAATTGATTTTGATGAAACTTTTGCACCAGTAGCTAGATTAGAAGCAATTAGATTACTACTTGCATTTGCAAGTCATATGAACATAAATTTATTTCAAATGGATGTTAAAACTGCATTTTTAAATGATTTTATAAATAAGGAAGTATTTGTGGAACAACCACCTGGTTTTGAAGATCATGAATTTTTAAATCATGTTTTTAAATTGCACAAAGCACTATATGGTTTAAAACAAGCACTTAGAGCTTGGTATGATAGGTTAAGCAAGTTTTGATTGAAAATGATTTTATTAGAGGAAATTTAGACAAAACCTTATTTTTAAAAAGGAAAGACAAAGATTTATTAGTAGTACAAATATATGTAGATGATATTGTATTCGGTGCTACTAACAATCT